>CALNHX010002201.1:0-188815 GCA_940337035.1 Agriotes lineatus
AGAGGCATAAAAAATTTATTTTGCAATACTAGTACACGTAAGACACACCAGAAGTGCACATAAAGCTTTATTTTTTCGTGTGGCTATTCGCAAGTGCATAATCTGATAAATACACACTCGATAAACATCCGAGAGTGCTAATTCAGCAGGCCTTTGTATTAAATTGTTCGTAGTGTCACTGATGGGTGCCATGAATACCGATAAAATATAATAAAATGCAATGAAAAGTCCGCTGAAGTCGCAAAAGCACTTATTAAACAATATCTTAATGTAAATTCAAAATTCAATTGCTAAGAGATGCATAAATGTATTTCTTTTGAAATTCTAGTACGCGTAAGGCACACCAGAAGTGCACATTAAGCTTTATGTTTCGTGTGGCTATTCGCAAGTGCATAATCTGTAAAATACACAATCGATAAACATCCGAGAGTGCTATTTCCGCAGCCCGCGGTATTAAATTGTTCGTAGTGTCACTGATGGGTGGCATGAATATGGATAAAAATATAATAAATGTAATGAAAAGTCTGCTGAAGTCGCAAATGCATTTATTAAACGCTATGTTTCTTTTCCAATACTAGTACATGTAAAACACACCAAAAGTGTACATAAAGCTTTATGTTTTCGTGTGGCTATTCGCAAGTGCATAATCTAATAAATACACACTCGATAAACATCCGAACATGCTATTTCAGCAGCCCTTTGTATTAAATTGTTCGTAGTGTCACTGACGGGTGCCATGAATACGGATTAAATATAATAAAATGCAATGAGAAGTCCGCTGAAGTTGCAAATGCACTTATTGAACAATATCTTAATGTTAATTAAACATTAAATTGCTAAGAGATGCATAAAGATATTTCTTTTGCAATACTAGTACACGTAAGACACACCAGAAGTGCACATAAAGCTTTATGTTTTCGTTTGGCTATTCGCAAGTGCATAATCTGAAAAATACAAACTCGTTAAACATCCGAGAGTGCTATTTCCGCAGCCCTCTATATTAAATTGTTCGTTGTGTCACTGATGGGTGCCATACATGCGGATAAAATATAATAAAATGAAATGAAAAGTCCGCTGAAGTTGCAAATACATTTATTAAACAATATCTTAATGTAAATTCAACATTTAATTGCTAAGAGAGGCACAAAGATGTTTCTTTTGCAATACTAGTACACGTAAGACACACCAGAAGTGCACATAAAGCTATATGTTTTCGTGTGGCTATTCGCAAGTGCATAATCTGAAAAATACACACTCGATAAACATCCGAGAGTGCTATTTCCGCAGCCCTCTGTATTAAATTGTTCGTAGTGTCACTGATGGGTGTCATGAATACGGATAAAATATAATAAAATGCAATGAAAAAGTCCGCTGAAGTCGCAAATGCACTTATTGAACAATATCTTACTGTAAATTCAACATTAAATTGCTAAGAGAGGCACAAAGATGTTCTTTTGCAATACTAGTACACGTAAGACACACCAGAAGTGCACATAAAGCTTTATGTTTTCGTGTGGCTATTCGCAAGTGCATAATCTAAAAAATACACACTCGATAAACATCCGAGAGTGCTATTTCCGCAGCCCTCTGTATTAAATTCTTCGTAGTGTCACTGATGGGTGCCATGAATACGGATAAAATAAAATAAAATGAATTGAAAAGTCCACTGAAGTCGCAAATGCACCTATTAAACAATATCTTAATGTAAATTCAGCATTCTATTGCAAAGAGAGTCATAAAGATATTTCTTTTGCAATACTAGTACACCTAAGACACACCAGAAGTGCACATAAAGCTTTATGTTTTAGTGTGGCTATTCGCAAGTGCATAATCTGAAAAATACACACTCGATAGACATCTGAGAGTGCTATTTACGCAGCCCTCTGTATTAAATTGTTCGTAGTGTCACTGATGGGTGCCATGAATACGGATAAAATATAATAAAATGCAATGAAAAGTCCGCTGAAGTCGCAAATGCACTTATTAAACAATATCTTAATGTAAATTCAACATTTAATTGCTATGTGAGGCATAAAGATATTTCTTTTGCAATACTAGTACACGTAAGACACACCAGAAGTGCACATAAAGCTTTATGTTTTTGTGTGGCTAATCGCAAGTGCATAATCTGAAAAATACACACTCGATAAACATCCGAGAGTGCTATTTCCGCAGCCCTCTGTATTAAATTGTTCGTAGTGTCACTGATGGGTGCCATGAATACGGATAAAATATAATAAAATGCAATGAAAAGTCCGCTGAAGTCGCAAATGCACTTATTAAACAATATCTTAATGTAAATTCAACATTTAATTGCTATGTGAGGCATAAAGATATTTCTTTTGCAATACTAGTACACGTAAGACACACCAGAAGTGCACATAAAGCTTTATGTTTTTGTGTGGCTAATCGCAAGTGCATAATCTGAAAAATACACACTCGATAAACATCCGAGAGTGCTATTTCCGCAGCCCTCTGTATTAAATTGTTCGTAGTGTCACTGATGGGTGCCATGAATACGGATAAAATATAATAAAATGCAATGAAAAGTCCGCTGAAGTCGCAAAAGCCATTATTAAACAATATCTTAATGTAAATTCAACATTTAATTGCTAAGCGAGGCATAAATATATTTCTTTTGCAATACTAGTACACGTAAGACACACCAGAAGTGCACATAAAGCTTTATGTTTTCGTGTGGCTATTCGTAAGTGCATAATCTGAAAAATACACACTCGATAAACATCCGAGAGTGCTATTTCCGCAGCCCTCTGTTTTAAATTGTTCGTAGTGTCACTGATGGGTGCCATGAATACGGATAAAACATAATAAACTGCAATGAAAAGCACGCTGAAGTCGCAAATTCACTTGTTGAACAATATCTTAATGTAAATTCAAGATTTAATTGCTAAGCGAGGCATAAAGATATAGTTTTTGCAATACTAGTACACGTAAGATACACCAGGAGTGCACATAAAGCTTTATGTTTTCGTGTGGCTATTCGCAAGTGCATAATCTGAAAAATACAAACTCGATAAACATCCGAGAGCGTTATATCCGCAGCCCTCTGTTTTAAATTGTTCTTAGTGTCACTGATGGGTGCCATGAATACGGATAAAACATAATAAACTGCAATGAAAAGCCCGCTGAAGTCGCAAATGCACTTATTAAGCAATATCTTAATGTAAACTCAACATTTAATTGCTAAGCGAGGCATAAAGATATTTCTTTTGCAATACTAGTACACGTAAGACACACCAGAAGTGCACATAAAGCTTTATGTTTTCGTGTGGCTATTCGCAAGTGCATAATCTGAAAAATACACACTCGTTAAACATCACAGCGTGCTATTTCCGCAGCCCTCTATATTAAATTGTTCGTTGTGTCACTGATGGGTGCCATGAATACGGATAAAACATAATAAACTGCAATGAAAAGCACGCTGAAGTCGCAAATTCACTTGTTAAACAATATCTTATGTAAATTCAACATTTAATTGCTAAGCGAGGCATAAAGATATGTCTCTTGCAATATTAGTACACGTAAGACACACCAGAAGTGCACATAAAGCTTTATGTTTTCGTGTGGCTATTCGCAAGTGCATAATCTGAAAATACACACTCGATAAACATCGAGAGTGTTATTTCCGCAGCCCTCAGTTTAAATTGTTCGTAGTGTCACTGATGAGTGCCATGAATGCGGATAAAACATAATAAACTGCAATGAAAAGTCCGCTGAAGTCGCAAATGCACTTATTAAACAATATCTTAATGTAAATTCAACATTTAATTGCTAAGCGAGGCATAAATATATTTCTTTTGCAATACTAGTACACGCAAGACACACCAGAAGTGCACATAAAGCTTTATGTTTTCGTGTGGCTATTCGCAAGTGCATAATCTGAAAAATACACACTCGATAAACATCCGAGAGTGTTATATCCGCAGCCCTCTGTATTAAATTGTTCGTAGTGTCACTGATGGGTGCCATGAATACGGATAAAACATAATAAACTGCAATGAAAAGCCCGCTGAAGTCGCAAATGCACTTATTAAGCAATATCTTAATGTAAATTCAACATTTAATTGCTAAGCGAGGCATAAAGATATTTCTTTTGCAATACTAGTACACGTAAGACACACCAGAAGTGCACATAAAGCTTTATGTTTTCGTGTGGCTATTCGCAAGTGCATAATCTGAAAAATACACACTCGTTAAACATCACAGCGTGCTATTTCCGCAGCCCTCTGTATTAAATTATATGTAGTGTCACTGATGAGTGCCATGAATACGGATAAAACATAATAAACTGCAATGAAAAGCCCGCTGAAGTCGCAAATGCACTATTAAACAATATCTTTATGTAAATTCAACATTTAATTGCTAAGCGAGGCATAAAGATATGTCTCTTGCAATACTAGTACACGTAAGACACACCAGAAGTGCACATCAAGCTTTATGTTTTCGTGTGGCTATTCGCAAGTGCATAATCTGAAAAATACTCACTCGATAAACATCCGAGAGTGTTATTTCCGCAGCCCTCTGTATTAAATTGTTCGTAGCGTCACTGATGGGTGCCATGAATACGGATAAAACATAATAAACTGCAATGAAAAGCCCGCTGAAGTTGCAAATGCACTTATTAAATAATATCTTAATGTAAATTTAACATTAAATTGCTAAGCAAGGCATAAAGATATTTCTTTTGCAATACTAGTACACGCAAGACACACCAGAAGTGCACATAAAGCTTTATGTTTTCGTGTGGCTATTCGCAAGTGCATAATCTGAAAAATACACACTCGATAAACATCCGAGAGTGCTATTCCGCAGCCCTCTGTATTAAATTGTTCGTAGTGTCACTGATGAGTGCCATGAATACGGATAAAACATAATAAACTGCAATGAAAAGTCCGCTGAAGTCGCAAATGCACTTATTAAACAATATCTTAATGTAAATTCAACATTTAATTGCTAAGCGAGGCATAAGATATATTTTTTGCAATACTAGTACACGTAAGATACACCAGGAGTGCACATAAAGCTTTATGTTTTCGTGTGGCTATTCGCAAGTGCATAATCTGAAAAATACACACTCGATAAACATCCGAGAGTGTTATATCCGCAGCCCTCTGTATTAAATTGTTCGTAGTGTCACTGATGGGTGCCATGAATACGGATAAAACATAATAAACTGCAATGAAAAGCCCGCTGAAGTCGCAAATGCACTTATTAAGCAATATCTTAATGTAAATTCAACATTTAATTGCTAAGCGAGGCATAAAGATATATTTTTTGCAATACTAGTACACGTAAGATACACCAGGAGTGCACATAAAGCTTTATGTTTTCGTGTGGCTATTCGCAAGTGCATAATCTGAAAAATACACACTCGATAAACATCCGAGAGTGTTATATCCGCAGCCCTCTGTATTAAATTGTTCGTAGTGTCACTGATGGGTGCCATGAATACGGATAAAAGATAATAAACTGCAATGAAAAGCCCGCTGAAGTCGCAAATGCACTTATTAAGCAATATCTTAATGTAAATTCAACATTTAATTGCTAAGCGAGCATAAAGATATTTCTTTTGCAATACTAGTACACGTAAGACACACCAGAAGTGCACATAAAGCTTTATGTTTTCGTGTGGCTATTCGCAAGTGCATAATCTGAAAAATACACACTCGTTAAACATCACAGCGTGCTATTTCCGCAGCCCTCTATATTAAGTGTTCGCTGTGTCACTGATGGGTGCCATGAATACGGATAAAACATAATAAACTGCAATGAAAAGCACGCTGAAGTCGCAAATTCACTTGTTAAACAATATCTTAATGTAAATTCAACATTTAATTGCTAAGCGAGGCATAAATATATTTCTTTTGCAATACTAGTACACGCAAGACACACCAGAAGTGCACATAAAGCTTTATGTTTTCGTGTGGCTATTCGCAAGTGCATAATCTGAAAAATACACACTCGATAAACATCCGAGAGTGCTATTTCCGCAGCCCTCTGTATTAAATTATTCGTAGTGTCACTGATGAGTGCCATGAATACGAATAAAATATAATAAACTGCAATGAAAAGCCCGCTGAAGTCGCAAATGCACTTATTAAACAATATCTTAATGTAAATTCAACATTTAATTGCTAAGCGAGGCATAAAGATATGTCTCTTGCAATACTAGTACACGTAAGACACACCAGAAGTGCACATCAGCTTTATGTTTTCGTGTGGCTATTCGCAAGTGCATAATCTGAAAAATACTCACTCGATAAACATCCGAGAGTGTTATTTCCGCAGCCCTCTGTATTAAATTGTTCGTAGCGTCACTGATGGGTGCCATGAATACGGATAAAACATAATAAACTGCAATGAAAAGCCCGCTGAAGTTGCAAATGCACTTATTAAACAATATCTTAATGTAAATTTAACATTAAATTGCTAAGCGATGCATAAAGATATTTCTTTTGCAATACTAGTACACGTAAGACACACCAGAAGTGCACATAAAGCTTTATGTTTTCGTGTGGCTATTCGCAAGTGCATAATCTGAAAATACACACTCGATAAACATCCGAGAGTGTTATATCCGCAGCCCTCTGTATTAAATTGTTCGTAGTGTCACTGATGGGTGCCATGAATACGGATAAAACATAATTGCAATGAAAAGCCCGCTGAAGTCGCAAATGCACTTATTAAACAATATCTTAATGTAAATTCAACATTTAATTGCTAAGCGAGGCATAAAGATATATTTTTTGCAATACTAGTACACGTAAGATACACCAGGAGTGCACATAAAGCTTTATGTTTTCGTGTGGCTATTCGCAAGTGCATAATCTGAAAAATACACACTCGATAAACATCCGAGAGTGTTATATCCGCAGCCCTCTGTATTAAATTGTTCGTAGTGTCACTGATGGGTGCCATGAATACGGATAAAACATAATAAACTGCAATGAAAAGCCCGCTGAAGTCGCAAATGCACTTATTAAGCAATATCTTAATGTAAATTCAACATTTAATTGCTAAGCGAGGCATAAAGATATTTCTTTTGCAATACTAGTACACGTAAGACACACCAGAAGTGCACATAAAGCTTTATGTTTTCGTGTGGCTATTCGCAAGTGCATAATCTGAAAAATACACACTCGTTAAACATCACAGCGTGCTATTTCCGCAGCCCTCTATAGTAAGTTGTTCGTTGTGTCACTGATGGGTGCCATGAATACGGATAAAACATAATAAACTGCAATGAAAAGCACGCTGAAGTCGCAAATTCACTTGTTAAACAATATCTTAATGTAAATTCAACATTTAATTGCTAAGCGAGGCATAAATATATTTCTTTTGCAATACTAGTACACGCAAGACACACCAGAAGTGCACATAAAGCTTTATGTTTTCGTGTGGCTATTCGCAAGTGCATAATCTGAAAAATACACACTCGATAAACATCCGAGAGTGCTATTTCCGCAGCCCTCTGTATTAAATTATTCGTAGTGTCACTGATGAGTGCCATGAATACGGATAAAACATAATAAACTGCAATGAAAAGCCCGCTGAAGTCGCAAATGCACTTATTAAACAATATCTTAATGTAAATTCAACATTTAATTGCTAAGCGAGGCATAAAGATATGTCTCTTGCAATACTAGTACACGTAAGACACACCAGAAGTGCACATCAAGCTTTATGTTTTCGTGTGGCTATTCGCAAGTGCATAATCTGAAAAATACTCACTCGATAAACATCCGAGAGTGTTATTTCCGCAGCCCTCTGTATTAAATTGTTCGTAGCGTCACTGATGGGTGCCATGAATACGGATAAAACATAATAAACTGCAATGAAAAGCCCGCTGAAGTTGCAAATGCACTTATTAAACAATATCTTAATGTAAATTTAACATTAAATTGCTAAGCGAGGCATAAAGATATTTCTTTTGCAATACTAGTACACGTAAGACACACCAGAAGTGCACATAAAGCTTTATGTTTTCGTGTGGCTATTCGCAAGTGCATAATCTGAAAAATACACACTCGGTAATCATCCGAGAGTGCTATTTGCGCAGCCCTCTGTATTAAATTGTTCGTAGTGTCACTGATGGGTGCCATCAATACGGATCAAATATAATAAAATGCAATGAAAAGTCCGCTGAAGTCGCAAATACACTTATTAAACAATATCATAATGTAAATTCAACATTTAATTGCTATGCGAGGCATAAAGACATTTCTTTTGCAATACTAGTACACGTAAGACACACCAGAAGTGCACATAAAGCTTTATGTTTTTGTGTGGCTATTCGCAAGTGCATAATCTGAAAAATACACACTCGATAAACATCCGAGAGTGCTATTTCCGCATCCCTCTGTATTAATTTGTTCGTAGCGTCACTGATGGGCGCCATGAATACGGATAAAACACAATAAACTCCAATGAAAAGCCCGCTGCAGTCGCAAATGCACTTATTAAACAATATCTTAATCTAAATTTAACATTTAAATGCTAAGCGAGGCATAAAGATATTTCTTTTGCAATACTAGTACACGTAAGACACACCAGAAGTGCACATAAAGCTTTATGTTTTCGTGTGGCTATTCGCAAGTGCATAATCTGAAAAATACACACTCGATAAACATCCGAGAGCGCTATTTCCGCAGCCCTCTGTATTAAATTGTTCGTAGTGGCACTGATGGGTGCCATGAATACGGATAAAACATAATAAACGGCAATGAAGAGCACGCTGAAGTCTCAAATTCACTTGTTGAACAATATCTAAATGTAAATTCAACATTTAATTGCTAAGCGATGCATAAAGATATTTCTTTTGCAATACTAGTACACGTAAGACACACCAGAAGTGCACATAAAGCTTTATGTTTTCGTGTGGCTATTCGCAAGTGCATAATCTGAAAAATACACACTCGTTAAACTTCACAGCGTGCTATTTCCGCAGCCCTCTGTATTAAATTGTTCGTAGTGTCACTGATGGGTGCCATGAATACGGATAAACCATAATAAACTACAATGAAAAGCCCGCTGAAGTCGCAAATGCACTTATTAAGCAATATCTTATGTAAATTCAACATTTAATTGCTAAGCGAAGCATAAAGATATTTCTTTTGCAATACTAGTACACGTAAGACACACCAGAAGTGCACATAAAGCTTTATGTTTTCGTGTGGCTATTCGCAAGTGCATAATCTGAAAAATACACACTCGATAAACATCCGAGAGTGCTATTTCCGCAGCCCTCTGTATTAAATTGTTCGTAGTGTCACTGATGGGTGCCATGAATACGGATAAAACATAATAAACTGCAATGAAAAGCCCGCTGAAGTCGCAAATGCACTTATTAAACAATATCTTAATGTAAATTTAACATTTAATTGCTAAGCGAAGCATAAATATATTTCTTTGGCAATACTAGTACACGCAAGACACACCAGAAGTGATCATAAAGCTTTATGTTTTCGTGTGGCTATTCGCAAGTGCATAATATGAAAAATACACACTCGATAAACATCCGAGAGTGCTATTTCCGCAGCCCTCTGTATTAAATTGTTCGTAGTGTCACTGATGAGTGCCATGAATACGGATAAAACATAATAAACTGCAATGAAAAGCCCGCTTAAGTCGCAAATGCACTTATTAAACAATATCTTAATGTAAATTCAACATTTAATTGCTAAGCGAGGCATAAAGATATGTCTCTTGCAATACTAGTACACGTAAGACACACCAGAAGTGCACATAAAGCTTTATGTTTTCGTGTGGCTATTCGCAAGTGCATAATCTGAAAAATACTCACTCGATAAACATCCGAGAGTGTTATTTCCGCAGCCCTCTGTATTAAATTGTTCGTAGCGTCACTGATGGGTGCCATGAATACGGATAAAACATAATAAACTGCAATGAAAAGCCCGCTGAAGTTTCAAATGCACTTATTAAACAATATCTTAATGTAAATTTAACATTAAATTGCTCAGCGAGGCATAAAGATATTTCTTGTGCAATACTAGTACACGTAAGACACACCAGAGGTGCACATAAAGCTTTATGTTTTCGTGTGGCTATTCGCAAGTGCATAATCTGAAAAATACACACTCGATAAACATCCGAGAGTGCTATTTGCGCAGCCCTCTGTATTATATTGTTCGTAGTGTCACTGATGGGTGCCATGAATACGGATAAAATATAATAAAATGCAATGAAAAGTCCGCTGAAGTCGCAAATGAACTTATTAAACAATATCATAATGTAAATTCAACATTTAATTGCTATGCGAGGCATAAAGACATTTCTTTTGCAATACTAGTACACGTAAGACACACCAGAAGTGCACATAAAGCTTTATGTTTTTGTGTGGCTATTCGCAAGTGCATAATCTGAAAAATACACACTCGATAAACATCCGAGAGTGCTATTTCCGCAGCCCTCTGTATTAAATGGTTCGTAGTGTCACTGATGGGTGCCATGAATACGGATAAAATATAATAAAATGCAATGAAAAGTCCGCTGAAGTCGCAAAAGCACTTATTAAACAATATCTTAATGTAAATTCAACATTTAATTGCTAAGCGAGGCATAAATATATTTCTTTTGCAATACTAGTACACGCAAGACACACCAGAAGTGCACATAAAGCTTTATGTTTTCGTGTGGCTATTCGCAAGTGCATAATCTGAAAAATACACACTCGATAAACATCCGAGAGTGCTATTTCCGCAGCCCTCTGTATTAATTTGTTCGTAGTGTCACTGATGAGTGCCATGAATACGGATGAAACATAATAAACTGCAATGAAAAGCCCGCTGAAGTCGCAAATGCACTTATTAAACAATATCTTAATGTAAATTCAACATTTAATTGCTAAGCGAGGCATAAAGATATGTCTCTTGCAATACTAGTACACGTAAGACACACCAGAAGTGCACATAAAGCTTTATGTTTTCGTGTGGCTATTCGCAAGTGCATAATCTGAAAAATACTCACTCGATTAACATCCGAGAGTGTTATTTCCGCAGCCCTCTGTATTAAATTGTTCGTAGCGTCACTGATGGGTGCCATGAATACGGATAAAACATAATAAACTGCAATGAAAAGCCCGCTGAAGTTGCAAATGCACTTATTAAACAATATCTTAATGTAAATTTAACATTAAATTGCTAAGCGAGGCATAAAGATATTTCTTTTGCAATACTAGTACACGTAAGACACACCAGAAGTGCACATAAAGCTTTATGTTTTCGTGTGGCTATTCGCAAGTGCATAATCTGAAAAATACACACTCGGTAAACATCCGAGAGTGCTATTTGCGCAGCCCTCTGTATTAAATTGTTCGTAGTGTCACTGATGGGTGGCATTAATACGGATAAGATATAATAAAATGCAATGAAAAGTCCGCTAAAGTCGCAAATGCACTTATTAAACAATATCATAATGTAAATTCAACATTTAATTGCTATGCGAGGCATAAAGACATTTCTTTTGCAATACTAGTACACGTAAGACACACCAGAAGTGCACATAAAGCTTTATGTTTTTGTGTGGCTATTCGCAAGTGCATAATCTGAAAAATACACACTCGATAAACATCCGAGAGTGCTATTTCCGCAGCGCTCTGTATTAATTTGTTCGTAGTGTCACTGATGGGCGCCATGAATACGGATAAAACATAATAAACTGCAATGAAGAGCACGCTGAAGTCGCAAATTCACTTGTTGAACAATATCTAAATGTAAATTCAACATTTAATTGCTAAGCGAGGCATAAAGATATGTCGCTTGCAATACTAGGACACGTAAGACACACCAGAAGTGCACATAAAGCTTTATGTTTTCGTGTGGCTATTCGCAAGTGCATAATCTGAAAAATACTCACTCTATAAACATCCGAGAGTGTTATTTCCGCAGCCCTCTGTATTAAATTGTTCGTAGTGTCACTGATGGGTGCCCTGAATACGGATAAAATATAATAAAATGCAATGAAAAGCCCGCTGAAGTCGCAAATGCACTTATTAAACAATATCTTAATGTAAATTCAACATTTAATTGCTAAGCGAGGCATAAAGATATGTCTCTTGCAATACTAGGACACGTAAGATACACCAGAAGTGCACATAAAGCTTTATGTTTTCGTGTGGCTATTCGCAAGTGCATAATCTGAAAAATACTCACTCTATAAACATCCGAGAGTGTTATTTCCGCAGCCCTCTGTATTAAATTGTTCGTAGTGTCACTGATGGGTGCCATGAATACGGATAAAACATAATAAACTGCAATGAAAAGCCCGCTGAAGTTGCAAATGCACTTATTAAACAATATCTTAATGTAAATTTAACATTTAATTGCTATGCGAGGCATAAAGACATTTCTTTTGCAATACTAGTACACGTAAGACACACCAGAAGTGCACATAAAGCTTTATGTTTTTGTGTGGCTATTCGCAAGTGCATAATCTGAAAAATACACACTCGATAAACATCCGAGAGTGCTATTTCCGCAGCCCTCTGTATTAAATTGTTTGTAGTGTCACTGATGAGTGACATGAATACGGATAAAATATAGTAAAATGCAATGAAAAGTCCGCTGAAGTATCAAATGCACTTATTAAACGCTATCTTAATGCAAATTTAGCATTCTATTGCTAAGAGAGGCATAAAGATATTTATTTTGCAATACTAGTACACGTAAGACACACCAGAAGTACTCATAAAGCTTTATGTTTTCGTGTGGCTATTCGCAAGTGCATAATCTGAAAAATACACACTCGATAAACATCCGAGAGTGCTATTTCCGCAGCCCTCTGTATTAAATTGTTCGTAGTGTCACTGATGGGTGCCATAAATACGGATAAAACTTAATAAACTGCAATGAAAAGCCCGCTGAAGTCGAAAATGCACCTATTAAACAATATCTCAATGTAAATTCAACATTTAATTGCTAAGCGAGGCATAAAGATGTTTGTTTTGCAATACTAGTACACGCAAGACACACCAGAAGTGCACATAAAGCTTTATGTTTTCGTGTGGCTATTCGCAAGTGCATAATCTGAAAAATACACATTCGATAAACATCCGAGAGTGCTATTTTCGCAGCCCTCGGAAATAAATTGTTCGTAGTGTCACTGATGGGTGACATGAATACGGATAAAATATAGTAAAATGCAATGAAAAGTCCGCTGAAGTCTCAAATGCACTTATTAAACGCTATCTTAATGCAAATTTAGTATTATATTGCTAAGAGAGGCATGAAGATATTTATTTTGCAATACTAGTACACGTAAGACACACCAGAAGTGTACATAAAGCTTTATGTTTTCGTGTGGCTATTGGCAAGTGCATAATCTGAAAAATACACACTCGATTAACATCCGAGAGTGCTATTTCCGCAGCCCTCTGTATTAAATTGTTCGTAGTGTCACTGATGGGTGCCATAAATACGGATAAAATATAATAAAATGCAATGAAAAGTCCGCTAAAGTCGCAAATGCACTTATTAAACAATATCTTAATGTAAATTCAACATTTAATTGCTAAGAGAGGCATAAAGATATTTCTTTTGCAATACTAGTACACGTAAGACACACCAGAAGTGCACATAAAGCTTTATGTTTTCGTGTGGCTATTCGCAAGTGCATAATCTGAAAAATACACACTCGATAAACATCCGAGAGTGCTATTTCCGCAGCCCTCTGTATTAAATTGTTCGTAGTGTCACTGATGGGTGCCATGAATACGGATAAAATATAATAAAATGCAATGAAAAGTTCGCTGAAGTCGCAAATGCACTTATTAAACGCTATCTTAATGCAAATTCAGCATTCTATTGCTAAGAGATTCATAAAGATATTTACTTTGCAATACTAGTACACGCAAGACACACCAGAAGTGCACATAAAGCTTTATGTTTTCGTGTGGCTATTCGCAAGTGCATAATCTGAAAAATACACACTCGATAAACATCCGAGAGTGCTATTTCCGCAGCCCTCTGTATTAAATTGTTCGTAGTGTCACTGATGGGTGCCATAAATACGGATAAAATATAATAAAATGCAATGAAAAGTCCGCTAAAGTCGCAAATGCACTTATTAAACAATATCTTAATGTAAATTCAACATTTAATTGCTAAGAGAGGCATAAAGATATTTCTTTTGCAATACTAGTACACGTAAGACACACCAGAAGTGCACATAAAGCTTTATGTTTTCGTGTGGCTATTCGCAAGTGCATAATCTGAAAAATACACACTCGATAAACATCCGAGAGTGCTATTTCCGCAGCCCTCTGTATTAAATTGTTCGTAGTGTCACTGAAGGGTGACATGAATACGGATAAAATATAGTAAAATGCAATGAAAAGTCCGCTGAAGTCTCAAATGCACTTATTAAACGCTATCTTAATGCAAATTTAGCATTCTATTGCTAAGCGAGGCATAAATATATTTCTTTTGCAATACTAGTACACGTAAGACACACCAGAAGTGCACATAAAGCTTTATGTTTTCGTGTGGCTATTCGCAAGTGCATAATCTGAAAAATACACACTCGATAAACATCCGAGAGCGCTATTTCCGCAGCCCTCTGTATTAAATTGTTCGTAGTGGCACTGATGGGTGCCATGAATACGGATAAAACATAATAAACTGCAATGAAGAGCACGCTGAAGTCTCAAATTCACTTGTTGAACAATATCTAAATGTAAATTCAACATTTAATTGCTAAGCGATGCATAAAGATATTTCTTTTGCAATACTAGTACACGTAAGACACACCAGAAGTGCACATAAAGCTTTATGTTTTCGTGTGGCTATTCGCAAGTGCATAATCTGAAAAATACACACTCGTTAAACTTCACAGCGTGCTATTTCCGCAGCCCTCTGTATTAAATTGTTCGTAGTGTCACTGATGGGTGCCATGAATACGGATAAACCATAATAAACTACAATGAAAAGCCCGCTGAAGTCGCAAATGCACTTATTAAGCAATATCTTATGTAAATTCAACATTTAATTGCTAAGCGAAGCATAAAGATATTTCTTTTGCAATACTAGTACACGTAAGACACACCAGAAGTGCACATAAAGCTTTATGTTTTCGTGTGGCTATTCGCAAGTGCATAATCTGAAAAATACACACTCGATAAACATCCGAGAGTGCTATTTCCGCAGCCCTCTGTATTAATTTGTTCGTAGTGTCACTGATGGGTGCCATGAATACGGATAAAACATAATAAACTGCAATGAAAAGCCCGCTGAAGTCGCAAATGCACTTATTAAACAATATCTTAATGTAAATTTAACATTTAATTGCTAAGCGAGGCATAAATATATTTCTTTGGCAATACTAGTACACGCAAGACACACCAGAAGTGATCATAAAGCTTTATGTTTTCGTGTGGCTATTCGCAAGTGCATAATATGAAAAATACACACTCGATAAACATCCGAGAGTGCTATTTCCGCAGCCCTCTGTATTAAATTGTTCGTAGTGTCACTGATGAGTGCCATGAATACGGATAAAACATAATAAACTGCAATGAAAAGCCCGCTTAAGTCGCAAATGCACTTATTAAACAATATCTTAATGTAAATTCAACATTTAATTGCTAAGCGAGGCATAAAGATATGTCTCTTGCAATACTAGTACACGTAAGACACACCAGAAGTGCACATAAAGCTTTATGTTTTCGTGTGGCTATTCGCAAGTGCATAATCTGAAAAATACTCACTCGATAAACATCCGAGAGTGTTATTTCCGCAGCCCTCTGTATTAAATTGTTCGTAGCGTCACTGATGGGTGCCATGAATACGGATAAAACATAATAAACTGCAATGAAAAGCCCGCTGAAGTTTCAAATGCACTTATTAAACAATATCTTAATGTAAATTAACATTAAATTGCTCAGCGAGGCATAAAGATATTTCTTGTGCAATACTAGTACACGTAAGACACACCAGAAGTGCACATAAAGCTTTATGTTTTCGTGTGGCTATTCGCAAGTGCATAATCTGAAAAATACACACTCGATAAACATCCGAGAGTGCTATTTGCGCAGCCCTCTGTATTATATTGTTCGTAGTGTCACTGATGGGTGCCATGAATACGGATAAAATATAATAAAATGCAATGAAAAGTAAGCTGAAGTCGCAAATGAACTTATTAAACAATATCATAATGTAAATTCAACATTTAATTGCTATGCGAGGCATAAAGACATTTCTTTTGCAATACTAGTACACGTAAGACACACCAGAAGTGCACATAAAGCTTTATGTTTTTGTGTGGCTATTCGCAAGTGCATAATCTGAAAAATACACACTCGATAAACATCCGAGAGTGCTATTTCCGCAACCCTCTGTATTAAATTGTTCGTAGTGTCACTGATGGGTGCCATGAATACGGATAAAATATAATAAAATGCAATGAAAAGTCCGCTGAAGTCGCAAAAGCACTTATTAAACAATATCTTAATGTAAATTCAACATTTAATTGCTAAGCGAGGCATAAATATATTTCTTTTGCAATACTAGTACACGCAAGACACACCAGAAGTGCACATAAAGCTTTATGTTTTCGTGTGGCTATTCGCAAGTGCATAATCTGAAAAATACACACTCGATAAACATCCGAGAGTGCTATTTCCGCATCCCTCTGTATTAATTTGTTCGTAGTGTCACTGATGAGTGCCATGAATACGGATGAAACATAATAAACTGCAATGAAAAGCCCGCTGAAGTCGCAAATGCACTTATTAAACAATATCTTAATGTAAATTCAACATTTAATTGCTAAGCGAGGCATAAAGATATGTCTCTTGCAATACTAGTACACGTAAGACACACCAGAAGTGCACATAAAGCTTTATGTTTTCGTGTGGCTATTCGCAAGTGCATAATCTGAAAAATACTCACTCGATTAACATCCGAGAGTGTTATTTCGGCAGCCCTCTGTATTAAATTGTTCGTAGCGTCACTGATGGGTGCCATGAATACGGATAAAACATAATAAACTGCAATGAAAAGCCCGCTGAAGTTGCAAATGCACTTATTAAACAATATCTTAATGTAAATTTAACATTAAATTGCTAAGCGAGGCATAAAGATATTTCTTTTGCAATACTAGTACACGTAAGACACACCAGAAGTGCACATAAGGCTTTATGTTTTCGTGTGGCTATTCGCAAGTGCATAATCTGAAAAATACACACTCGGTAAACATCCGAGAGTGGTATTTGCGCAGCCCTCAGTATTAAATTGTTCGTAGTGTCACTGATGGGTGGCATGAATACGGATAAGATATAATAAAATGCAATGAAAAGTCCGCTGAAGTCGCAAATGCACTTATTAAACAATATCATAATGTAAATTCAACATTTAATTGCTAAGCGAGGCATAAAGATATGTCTCTTGCAATACTAGGACACGTAAGACACACCAGAAGTGCACATAAAGCTTTATGTTTTCGTGTGGCTATTCGCAAGTGGTTAATCTGAAAAATACTCACTCTATAAACATCCGAGAGTGTTATTTCCGCAGCCCTCTGTATTAAATTGTTCGTAGTGTCACTGATGGGTGCCATGAATACGGATAAAATATAATAAAATGCAATGAAAAGCCCGCTGAAGTCGCAAATGCACTTATTAAACAATATCTTAATGTAAATTCAACATTTAATTGCTAAGCGAGGCATAAAGATATGTCTCTTGCAATACTAGGACACGTAAGATACACCAGAAGTGCACATAAAGCTTTATGTTTTCGTGTGGCTATTCGCAAGTGCATAATCTGAAAAATACTCACTCTATAAACATCCGAGGGTGTTATTTCCGCAGCCCTCTGTATTAAATTGTTCGTAGTGTCACTGATGGGTGCCATGAATACGGATAAAACATAATAAACTGCAATGAAAAGCCCGCTGAAGTTGCAAATGCACTTATTAAACAATATCTTAATGTAAATTTAACATTAAATTGCTAAGCGAGGCATAAAGATATTTCTTTTGCAATACTAGTACACGTAAGACACACCAGAAGTGCACATAAAGCTTTATGTTTTCGTGTGGCTATTCGCAAGTGCATAATCTGAAAAATACACACTCGATAAACATCCGAGAGTGCTATTTGCGCAGCCCTCTGTATTAAATTGTTCGTAGTGTCACTGATGGGTGCCATGAATACGGATAAAATATAATAAAATGCAATGAAAAGTCCGCTGAAGTCGCAAATGCACTTATTAAACAATATCATAATGTAAATTCAACATTTAATTGCTATGCGAGGCATAAAGACATTTCTTTTGCAATACTAGTACACGTAAGACACACCAGAAGTGCACATAAAGCTTTATGTTTTTGTGTGGCTATTCGCAAGTGCATAATCTGAAAAATACACACTCGATAAACATCCGAGAGTGCTATTTTCGCAGCCCTCGGAAATAAATTGTTCGTAGTGTCACTGATGGGTGACATGAATACGGATAAAATATAGTAAAATGCAATGAAAAGTCCGCTGAAGTCTCAAATGCACTTATTAAACGCTATCTTAATGCAAATTTAGCATTCTATTGCTAAGAGAGGCATAAAGATATTTATTTTGCAATACTAGTACACTTAAGACACACCAGAAGTACACATAAAGCTTTATGTTTTCGTGTGGCTATTCGCAAGTGCATAATCTGAAAAATACACACTCGATAAACATCCGAGAGTGCTATTTCCGCAGCCCTCTGTATTAAATTGTTCGTAGTGTCACTGATGGGTGCCATAAATACGGATAAAACTTAATAAACTGCAATGAAAAGCCCGCTGAAGTCGAAAATGCACCTATTAAACAATATCTCAATGTAAATTCAACATTTAATTGCTAAGCGAGGCATAAAGATGTTTGTTTTGCAATACTAGTACACGCAAGACACACCAGAAGTGCACATAAAGCTTTATGTTTTCGTGTGGCTATTCGCAAGTGCATAATCTGAAAAATACATATTCGATAAACATCCGAGAGTGCTATTTTCGCAGCCCTCGGAAATAAATTGTTCGTAGTGTCACTGATGGGTGACATGAATACGGATAAAATATAGTAAAATGCAATGAAAAGTCCGCTGAAGTCTCAAATGCACTTATTAAACGCTATCTTAATGCAAATTTAGTATTATATTGCTAAGAGAGGCATGAAGATATTTATTTTGCAATACTAGTACACGTAAGACACACCAGAAGTGTTCATAAAGCTTTATGTTTTCGTGTGGCAATTGGCAAGTGCATAATCTGAAAAATACACACTCGATTAACATCCGAGAGTGCTATTTCCGCAGCCCTCTGTATTAAATTGTTCGTAGTGTCACTGATGGGTGCCATAAATACGGATAAAATATAATAAAATGCAATGAAAACTCCGCTAAAGTCGCAAATGCACTTATTAAACAATATCTTAATGTAAATTCAACATTTAATTGCTAAGAGAGGCATAAAGATATTTCTTTTGCAATACTAGTACACGTAAGACACACCAGAAGTGCACATAAAGCTTTATGTTTTCGTGTGGCTATTCGCAAGTGCATAATCTGAAAAATACACACTCGATAAACATCCGAGAGTGCTATTTCCGCAGCCCTCTGTATTAAATTGTTCGTAGCGTCACTGATGGGTGCCATGAATACGGATAAAATATAATAAAATGCAATGAAAAGTTCGCTGAAGTCGCAAATGCACTTATTAAACGCTATCTTAATGCAAATTCAGCATTCTATTGCTAAGAGATTCATAAAGATATTTATTTTGCAATACTAGTACACGCAAGACACACCAGAAGTGCACATAAAGCTTTATGTTTTCGTGTGGCTATTCGCAAGTGCATAATCTGAAAAATACACACTCGATAAACATCCGAGAGTGCTATTTCCGCAGCCCTCTGTATTAAATTGTCCGTAGTGTCACTGATGAGTGCCATGAATACGGATAAAACATAATAAACTGCAATGAAAAGCCCGCTTAAGTCGCAAATGCACTTATTAAACAATATCTTAATGTAAATTCAACATTTAATTGCTAAGCGAGGCATAAAGATATGTCTCTTGCAATACTAGTACACGTAAGACACACCAGAAGTGCACATAAAGCTTTATGTTTTCGTGTGGCTATTCGCAAGTGCATAATCTGAAAAATACACACTCGATAAACATCCGAGAGTGCTATTTGCGCAGCCCTCTGTATTAAATTGTTCGTAGTGTCACTGATGGGTGCCATGAATACGGATAAAATATAATAAAATGCAATGAAAAGTCCGCTGAAGTCGCAAATGAACTTATTAAACAATATCATAATGTAAATTCAACATTTAATTGCTATGCGAGGCATAATGACATTTCTTTTGCAATACTAGTACACGTAAGACACACCAGAAGTGCACATAAATCTTTATGTTTTTGTGTGGCTATTCGCAAGTGCATAATCTGAAAAATACACACTCGATAAACATCCGAGAGTGCTATTTCCGCAACCCTCTGTATTAAATTGTTCGTAGTGTCACTGATGGGTGCCATGAATACGGATAAAATATAATAAAATGCAATGAAAAGTCCGCTGAAGTCGCAAAAGCACTTATTAAACAATATCTTAATGTAAATTCAACATTTAATTGCTAAGCGAGGCATAAATATATTTCTTTTGCAATACTAGTACACGCAAGACACACCAGAAGTGCACATAAAGCTTTATGTTTTCGTGTGGCTATTCGCAAGTGCATAATCTGAAAAATACACACTCGATAAACATCCGAGAGTGCTATTTCCGCAGCCCTCTGTATTAATTTGTTCGTAGTGTCACTGATGAGTGCCATGAATACGGATGAAACATAATAAACTGCAATGAAAAGCTCGCTGAAGTCGCAAATGCACTTATTAAACAATATCTTAATGTAAATTCAACATTTAATTGCTAAGCGAGGCATAAAGATATGTCTCTTGCAATACTAGTACACGTAAGACTCACCAGAAGTGCATATAAAGCTTTATGTTTTCGTGTGGCTATTCGCAAGTGCATAATCTGAAAAATACTCACTCGATTAACATCCGAGAGTGTTATTTCCGCAGCCCTCTGTATTAAATTGTTCGTAGCGTCACTGATGGGTGCCATGAATACGGATAAAACATAATAAACTGCAATGAAAAGCCCGCTGAAGTTGCAAATGCACTTATTAAACAATATCTTAATGTAAATTTAACATTAAATTGCTAAGCGAGGCATAAAGATATGTCTCTTGCAATACTAGGACACGTAAGACACACCAGAAGTGCACATAAAGCTTTATGTTTTCGTGTGGCTATTCGCAAGTGCATAATCTGAAAAATACTCACTCTATAAACATCCGAGAGTGTTATTTGCGCAGCCCTCTGTATTAAATTGTTCGTAGTGTCACTGATGGGTGGCATGAATACGGATAAGATATAATAAAATGCAATGAAAAGTCCGCTGAAGTCGCAAATGCACTTATTAAACAATATCATAATGTAAATTAAACATTTAATTGCTAAGCGAGCCATAAAGATATGTCTCTTGCAATACTAGGACACGTAAGACACACCAGAAGTGCACATAAAGCTTTATGTTTTCGTGTGGCTATTCGCAAGTGCATAATCTGAAAAATACTCACTCTATAAACATCCGAGAGTGTTATTTCCGCAGCCCTCTGTATTAAATTGTTCGTAGTGTCACTGATGGGTGCCATGAATACGGATAAAATATAATAAAATGCAATGAAAAGCCCGCTGAAGTCGCAAATGCACTTATTAAACAATATCTTAATGTAAATTCAACATTTAATTGCTAAGCGAGGCATAAAGATATGTCTCTTGCAATACTAGGACACGTAAGGTACACCAGAAGTGCACATAAAGCTTTATGTTTTCGTGTGGCTATTCGCAAGTGCATAATCTGAAAAATACTCACTCTATAAACATCCGAGAGTGTTATTTCCGCAGCCCTCTGTATTAAATTGTTCGTAGTGTCACTGATGGGTGCCATGAATACGGATAAAACATAATAAACTCCAATGAAAAGCCCGCTGAAGTTGCAAATGCACTTATTAAACAATATCTTAATGTAAATTTAACATTAAATTGCTAAGCGAGGCATAAAGATATTTCTTTTGCAATACTAGTACACGTAAGACACACCAGAAGTGCACATAAAGCTTTATGTTTTCGTGTGGCTATTCGCAAGTGCATAATCTGAAAAATACACACTCGATAAACATCCGAGAGTGCTATTTGCGCAGCCCTCTGTATTAAATTGTTCGTAGTGTCACTGATGGGTGCCATGAATACGGATAAAATATAATAAAATGCAATGAAAAGTCCGCTGAAGTAGCAAATGCACTTATTAAACAATATCATAATGTAAATTCAACATTTAATTGCTATGCGAGGCATAAAGACATTTCTTTTGCAATACTAGTACACGTAAGACACACCAGAAGTGCACATAAAGCTTTATGTTTTTGTGTGGCTATTCGCAAGTGCATAATCTGAAAAATACACACTCGATAAACATCCGAGAGTGCTATTTCCGCAGCCCTCTGTATTAAATTGTTTGTAGTGTCACTGAAGGGTGACATGAATACGGATAAAATATAGTAAAATGCAATGAAAAGTCCGCTGAAGTCTCAAATGCACTTATTAAACGCTATCTTAATGCAAATTTAGCATTCTATTGCTAAGAGAGGCATAAAGATATTTATTTTGCAATACTAGTACACTTAAGACACACCAGAAGTACACATAAAGCTTTATGTTTTCGTGTGGCTATTCGCAAGTGCATAATCTGAAAAATACACACTCGATTAACATCCGAGAGTGCTATTTCCGCAGCCCTCTGTATTAAATTGTTCGTAGTGTCACTGATGGGTGCCATAAATACGGATAAAATATAATAAAATGCAATGAAAAGTCCGCTAAAGTCGCAAATGCACTTATTAAACAATATCTTAATGTAAATTCAACATTTAATTGCTAAGAGAGGCATAAAGATATTTCTTTTGCAATACTAGTACACGTAAGACACACCAGAAGTGCACATAAGCTTTATGTTTTCGTGTGGCTATTCGCAAGTGCATAATCTGAAAAATACACACTCGATAAACATCCGAGAGTGCTATTTCCGCAGCCCTCTGTATTAAATTGTTCGTAGTGTCACTGATGGGTGCCATGAATACGGATAAAATATAATAAAATGCAATGAAAAGTTCGCTGAAGTCGCAAATGCACTTATTAAACGCTATCTTAATGCAAATTCAGCATTCTATTGCTAAGAGATTCATAAAGATATTTATTTTGCAATACTAGTACACGCAAGACACACCAGAAGTGCACATAAAGCTTTATGTTTTCGTGTGGCTATTCGCAAGTGCATAATCTGAAAAATACACACTCGATAAACATCCGAGAGTGCTATTTCCGCAGCCCTCTGTATTAAATTGTTCGTAGTGTCACTGAAGGGTGACATGAATACGGATAAAATATAGTAAAATGCAATGAAAAGTCCGCTGAAGTCTCAAATGCACTTATTAAACGCTATCTTAATGCAAATTTAGCATTCTATTGCTAAGCGAGGCATAAATATATTTCTTTTGCAATACTAGTACACGTAAGACACACCAGAAGTGCACATAAAGCTTTATGTTTTCGTGTGGCTATTCGCAAGTGCATAATCTGAAAAATACAAACACGATAAACATTCGAGAGTGCTTTTTCCGTAGCCCTCTGTATTAAATTGTTCGTAGTGTCACTGATGGGTGCCATGAATACGGATAAAACATAATAAACTGCAATGAAAAGCCCGCTGAAGTCGCAAATGCATTTATTAAACAATATCTTAATGTAAATTCAACATTTGATTACTAAGCGAGGCATAAAGATATTTCTTTTGCAATACCAGTACACGCAAGACACACCAGAAGTGCACATAAAGCTTTATGTTTTCGTGTGGCTATTCGCAAGTGCATAATCTGAAAAATACACACTCGAAAAACATCCGATAGTGCTATTTCCGCAGCCCTCTGTATTAAATTGTTCGTAGTGTCACTGATGGGTGCCATGAATACGGATAAAATATAATAAAATGAAATGAAAAGTCCGCTGAAGTTACAAATGCACTTATTAAACAATATCTTAATGTAAATTCAACATTTAATTGCTAAGCGAGGCATAAAGATGTTTGTTTTGCAATACTAGTACACGCAAGATACACCAGAAGTGCACATAAAGCTTTATGTTTTCGTGTGGCTATTCGCAAGTGCATAATCTGAAAAATACACATTCGATAAACATCCGAGAGTGCTATTTCCGCAGCCCTCGGAAATAAATTGTTCGTAGTGTCACTGATGGGTGACATGAATACGGATAAAATATAGTAAAATGCAATGAAAAGTCCGCTGAAGTCGCAAGTGCACTTATTAAACGCTATCTTAATGCAAATTTAGCATTCTATTGCTAAGAGAGGCATGAAGATATTTATTTTGCAATACTAGTACACGTAAGACACACCAGAAGTGTACATAAAGCTTTATGTTTTCGTGTGGCTATTCGCAAGTGCATAGTCTGAAAAATACACACTCGATTAACATCCGAGAGTGCTATTTCCGCAGCCCTCTGTATTAAATTGTTCGTAGTGTCACTGATGGGTGCCATGAATACGGATAAAATATAATAAAATGCAATGAAAAGTCCGCTGAAGTCTCAAATGCACTTATTAAACAAAATCTTAATGTAAATTCAACATTTAATTGCTAAGCGAGGCATAAAGATATTTCTTTTGCAATACTAGTACACGTATGACACACCAGAAGTGCACATAAAGCTTTATGTTTTCGTGTGGCTATTCGCAAGTGCATAATCTAAAAAATACACACTCGATAAACGTCCGAGAGTGCTATTTCCGCAGCCCTCTGTATTAAATTGTTCGTAGTGTCACTGATGGGTGCCATGAATACGGATAAAATATAATAAAATGCAATGAAAAGTTCGCTGAAGTCGCAAATGCACTTATTAAACGCTATCTTAATGCAAATTCAGCATTCTATTGCTAAGAGAGGCATAAAGATATTTATTTTGCAATACTAGTACACGCAAGACACACCAGAAGTGCACATAAAGCTTTATGTTTTCGTGTGGCTATTCGAAAGTGCATAATCTGAAAAATACACACTCGATAAACATCCGAGAGTGCTATTTCCGCAACCCTCTGTATTAAATTGTTCGTAGTGTCACTGATGGGTGCCATGAATACGGATAAAATATAATAAAATGCAATGAAAAGTCCGCTGAAGTCGCAAATGAACTTATTAAACAATATCATAATGTAAATTCAACATTTAATTGCTATGCGAGGCATAATGACATTTCTTTTGCAATACTAGTACACGTAAGACACACCAGAAGTGCACATAAATCTTTATGTTTTTGTGTGGCTATTCGCAAGTGCATAATCTGAAAAATACACACTCGATAAACATCCGAGAGTGCTATTTCCGCAACCCTCTGTATTAAATTGTTCGTAGTGTCACTGATGGGTGCCATGAATACGGATAAAATATAATAAAATGCAATGAAAAGTCCGCTGAAGTCGCAAAAGCACTTATTAAACAATATCTTAATGTAAATTCAACATTTAATTGCTAAGCGAGGCATAAATATATTTCTTTTGCAATACTAGTACACGCAAGACACACCAGAAGTGCACATAAAGCTTTATGTTTTCGTGTGGCTATTCGCAAGTGCATAATCTGAAAAATACACACTCGATAAACATCCGAGAGTGCTATTTCCGCAGCCCTCTGTATTAATTTGTTCGTAGTGTCACTGATGAGTGCCATGAATACGGATGAAACATAATAAACTGCAATGAAAAGCTCGCTGAAGTCGCAAATGCACTTATTAAACAATATCTTAATGTAAATTCAACATTTAATTGCTAAGCGAGGCATAAAGATATGTCTCTTGCAATACTAGTACACGTAAGACTCACCAGAAGTGCATATAAAGCTTTATGTTTTCGTGTGGCTATTCGCAAGTGCATAATCTGAAAAATACTCACTCGATTAACATCCGAGAGTGTTATTTCCGCAGCCCTCTGTATTAAATTGTTCGTAGCGTCACTGATGGGTGCCATGAATACGGATAAAACATAATAAACTGCAATGAAAAGCCCGCTGAAGTTGCAAATGCACTTATTAAACAATATCTTAATGTAAATTTAACATTAAATTGCTAAGCGAGGCATAAAGATATGTCTCTTGCAATACTAGGACACGTAAGACACACCAGAAGTGCACATAAAGCTTTATGTTTTCGTGTGGCTATTCGCAAGTGCATAATCTGAAAAATACTCACTCTATAAACATCCGAGAGTGTTATTTGCGCAGCCCTCTGTATTAAATTGTTCGTAGTGTCACTGATGGGTGGCATGAATACGGATAAGATATAATAAAATGCAATGAAAAGTCCGCTGAAGTCGCAAATGCACTTATTAAACAATATCATAATGTAAATTAAACATTTAATTGCTAAGCGAGCCATAAAGATATGTCTCTTGCAATACTAGGACACGTAAGACACACCAGAAGTGCACATAAAGCTTTATGTTTTCGTGTGGCTATTCGCAAGTGCATAATCTGAAAAATACTCACTCTATAAACATCCGAGAGTGTTATTTCCGCAGCCCTCTGTATTAAATTGTTCGTAGTGTCACTGATGGGTGCCATGAATACGGATAAAATATAATAAAATGCAATGAAAAGCCCGCTGAAGTCGCAAATGCACTTATTAAACAATATCTTAATGTAAATTCAACATTTAATTGCTAAGCGAGGCATAAAGATATGTCTCTTGCAATACTAGGACACGTAAGGTACACCAGAAGTGCACATAAAGCTTTATGTTTTCGTGTGGCTATTCGCAAGTGCATAATCTGAAAAATACTCACTCTATAAACATCCGAGAGTGTTATTTCCGCAGCCCTCTGTATTAAATTGTTCGTAGTGTCACTGATGGGTGCCATGAATACGGATAAAACATAATAAACTCCAATGAAAAGCCCGCTGAAGTTGCAAATGCACTTATTAAACAATATCTTAATGTAAATTTAACATTAAATTGCTAAGCGAGGCATAAAGATATTTCTTTTGCAATACTAGTACACGTAAGACACACCAGAAGTGCACATAAAGCTTTATGTTTTCGTGTGGCTATTCGCAAGTGCATAATCTGAAAAATACACACTCGATAAACATCCGAGAGTGCTATTTGCGCAGCCCTCTGTATTAAATTGTTCGTAGTGTCACTGATGGGTGCCATGAATACGGATAAAATATAATAAAATGCAATGAAAAGTCCGCTGAAGTAGCAAATGCACTTATTAAACAATATCATAATGTAAATTCAACATTTAATTGCTATGCGAGGCATAAAGACATTTCTTTTGCAATACTAGTACACGTAAGACACACCAGAAGTGCACATAAAGCTTTATGTTTTTGTGTGGCTATTCGCAAGTGCATAATCTGAAAAATACACACTCGATAAACATCCGAGAGTGCTATTTCCGCAGCCCTCTGTATTAAATTGTTTGTAGTGTCACTGAAGGGTGACATGAATACGGATAAAATATAGTAAAATGCAATGAAAAGTCCGCTGAAGTCTCAAATGCACTTATTAAACGCTATCTTAATGCAAATTTAGCATTCTATTGCTAAGAGAGGCATAAAGATATTTATTTTGCAATACTAGTACACTTAAGACACACCAGAAGTACACATAAAGCTTTATGTTTTCGTGTGGCTATTCGCAAGTGCATAATCTGAAAAATACACACTCGATTAACATCCGAGAGTGCTATTTCCGCAGCCCTCTGTATTAAATTGTTCGTAGTGTCACTGATGGGTGCCATAAATACGGATAAAATATAATAAAATGCAATGAAAAGTCCGCTAAAGTCGCAAATGCACTTATTAAACAATATCTTAATGTAAATTCAACATTTAATTGCTAAGAGAGGCATAAAGATATTTCTTTTGCAATACTAGTACACGTAAGACACACCAGAAGTGCACATAAGCTTTATGTTTTCGTGTGGCTATTCGCAAGTGCATAATCTGAAAAATACACACTCGATAAACATCCGAGAGTGCTATTTCCGCAGCCCTCTGTATTAAATTGTTCGTAGTGTCACTGATGGGTGCCATGAATACGGATAAAATATAATAAAATGCAATGAAAAGTTCGCTGAAGTCGCAAATGCACTTATTAAACGCTATCTTAATGCAAATTCAGCATTCTATTGCTAAGAGATTCATAAAGATATTTATTTTGCAATACTAGTACACGCAAGACACACCAGAAGTGCACATAAAGCTTTATGTTTTCGTGTGGCTATTCGCAAGTGCATAATCTGAAAAATACACACTCGATAAACATCCGAGAGTGCTATTTCCGCAGCCCTCTGTATTAAATTGTTCGTAGTGTCACTGAAGGGTGACATGAATACGGATAAAATATAGTAAAATGCAATGAAAAGTCCGCTGAAGTCTCAAATGCACTTATTAAACGCTATCTTAATGCAAATTTAGCATTCTATTGCTAAGCGAGGCATAAATATATTTCTTTTGCAATACTAGTACACGTAAGACACACCAGAAGTGCACATAAAGCTTTATGTTTTCGTGTGGCTATTCGCAAGTGCATAATCTGAAAAATACACACTCGAAAAACATCCGATAGTGCTATTTCCGCAGCCCTCTGTATTAAATTGTTCGTAGTGTCACTGATGGGTGCCATGAATACGGATAAAACATAATAAACTGCAATGAAAAGCCCGCTGAAGTCGCAAATGCATTTATTAAACAATATCTTAATGTAAATTCAACATTTGATTACTAAGCGAGGCATAAAGATATTTCTTTTGCAATACCAGTACACGCAAGACACACCAGAAGTGCACATAAAGCTTTATGTTTTCGTGTGGCTATTCGCAAGTGCATAATCTGAAAAATACACACTCGAAAAACATCCGATAGTGCTATTTCCGCAGCCCTCTGTATTAAATTGTTCGTAGTGTCACTGATGGGTGCCATGAATACGGATAAAATATAATAAAATGAAATGAAAAGTCCGCTGAAGTTACAAATGCACTTATTAAACAATATCTTAATGTAAATTCAACATTTAATTGCTAAGCGAGGCATAAAGATGTTTGTTTTGCAATACTAGTACACGCAAGATACACCAGAAGTGCACATAAAGCTTTATGTTTTCGTGTGGCTATTCGCAAGTGCATAATCTGAAAAATACACATTCGATAAACATCCGAGAGTGCTATTTCCGCAGCCCTCGGAAATAAATTGTTCGTAGTGTCACTGATGGGTGACATGAATACGGATAAAATATAGTAAAATGCAATGAAAAGTCCGCTGAAGTCGCAAGTGCACTTATTAAACGCTATCTTAATGCAAATTTAGCATTCTATTGCTAAGAGAGGCATGAAGATATTTATTTTGCAATACTAGTACACGTAAGACACACCAGAAGTGTACATAAAGCTTTATGTTTTCGTGTGGCTATTCGCAAGTGCATAGTCTGAAAAATACACACTCGATTAACATCCGAGAGTGCTATTTCCGCAGCCCTCTGTATTAAATTGTTCGTAGTGTCACTGATGGGTGCCATGAATACGGATAAAATATAATAAAATGCAATGAAAAGTCCGCTGAAGTCTCAAATGCACTTATTAAACAAAATCTTAATGTAAATTCAACATTTAATTGCTAAGCGAGGCATAAAGATATTTCTTTTGCAATACTAGTACACGTATGACACACCAGAAGTGCACATAAAGCTTTATGTTTTCGTGTGGCTATTCGCAAGTGCATGATCTAAAAAATACACACTCGATAAACGTCCGAGAGTGCTATTTCCGCAGCCCTCTGTATTAAATTGTTCGTAGTGTCACTGATGGGTGCCATGAATACGGATAAAATATAATAAAATGCAATGAAAAGTTCGCTGAAGTCGCAAATGCACTTATTAAACGCTATCTTAATGCAAATTCAGCATTCTATTACTAAGAGAGGCATAAAGATATTTATTTTGCAATACTAGTACACGCAAGACACACCAGAAGTGCACATAAAGCTTTATGTTTTCGTGTGGCTATTCGAAAGTGCATAATCTGAAAAATACACACTCGATAAACATCCGAGAGTGCTATTTCCGCAGCCCTCTGTATTAAATTGTTCGTAGTGTCACTGAAGGGTGACATGAATACGGATAAAATATAGTAAAATGCAATGAAAAGTCCGCTGAAGTCTCAAATGCACTTATTAAACGCTATCTTAATGCAAATTTAGTATTATATTGCTAAGAGAGGCATGAAGATATTTATTTTGCAATACTAGTACACGTAAGACACACCAGAAGTGTACATAAAGCTTTATGTTTTCGTGTGGCAATTGGCAAGTGCATAATCTGAAAAATACACACTCGATTAACATCCGAGAGTGCTATTTCCAAAGCCCTCTGTATTAAATTGTTCGTAGTGTCACTGATGGGTGCCATAAATACGGATAAAATATAATAAAATGCAATGAAAAGTCCGCTAAAGTCGCAAATGCACTTATTAAACAATATCTTAATGTAAATTCAACATTTAATTGCTAAGAGAGGCATAAAGATATTTCTTTTGCAATACTAGTACACGTAAGACACACCAGAAGTGCACATAAAGCTTTATGTTTTCGTGTGGCTATTCGCAAGTGCATAATCTGAAAAATACACACTCGATAAACATCCGAGAGTGCTATTTCCGCAGCCCTCTGTATTAAATTGTTCGTAGTGTCACTGATGGGTGCCATGAATACGGATAAAATATAATAAAATGCAATGAAAAGTTCGCTGAAGTCGCAAATGCACTTATTAAACGCTATCTTAATGCAAATTCAGCATTCTATTGCTAAGAGATTCATAAAGATATTTATTTTGCAATACTAGTACACGCAAGACACACCAGAAGTGCACATAAAGCTTTATGTTTTCGTGTGGCTATTCGCAAGTGCATAATCTGAAAAATACACACTCGATAAACATCCGAGAGTGCTATTTCCGCAGCCCTCTGTATTAAATTGTTCGTAGTGTCACTGAAGGGTGACATGAATACGGATAAAATATAGTAAAATGCAATGAAAAGTCCGCTGAAGTCTCAAATGCACTTATTAAACGCTATCTTAATGCAAATTTAGCATTCTATTGCTAAGCGAGGCATAAATATATTTCTTTTGCAATACTAGTACACGTAAGACACACCAGAAGTGCACATAAAGCTTTATGTTTTCGTGTGGCTATTCGCAAGTGCATAATCTGAAAAATACAAACACGATAAACATTCGAGAGTGCTTTTTCCGTAGCCCTCTGTATTAAATTGTTCGTAGTGTCACTGATGGGTGCCATGAATACGGATAAAACATAATAATCTGCAATGAAAAGCCCGCTGAAGTCGCAAATGCACTTATTAAACAATATCTTAATGTAAATTCAACATTTGATTACTAAGCGAGGCATAAAGATATTTCTTTTGCAATACTAGTACACGCAAGACACACCAGAAGTGCACATAAAGCTTTATGTTTTCGTGTGGCTATTCGCAAGTGCATAATCTGAAAAATACACACTCGAAAAACATCCGATAGTGCTATTTCCGCAGCCCTCTGTATTAAATTGTTCGTAGTGTCACTGATGGGTGCCATGAATACGGATAAAATATAATAAATTGAAATGAAAAGTCCGCTGAAGTTACAAATGCACTTATTAAACAATATCTTAATGTAAATTCAACATTTAATTGCTAAGCGAGGCATAAAGATGTTTGTTTTGCAATACTAGTACACGCAAGATACACCAGAAGTGCACATAAAGCTTTATGTTTTCGTGTGGCTATTCGCAAGTGCATAATCTGAAAAATACACATTCGATAAACATCCGAGAGTGCTATTTCCGCAGCCCTCGGAAATAAATTGTTCGTAGTGTCACTGATGGGTGCCATGAATACGGATAAAATATAATAAAATGCAATGAAAAGTCCGCTGAAGTCGCAAATGAACTTATTAAACAATATCATAATGTAAATTCAACATTTAATTGCTATGCGAGGCATAATGACATTTCTTTTGCAATACTAGTACACGTAAGACACACCAGAAGTGCACATAAATCTTTATGTTTTTGTGTGGCTATTCGCAAGTGCATAATCTGAAAAATACACACTCGATAAACATCCGAGAGTGCTATTTCCGCAACCCTCTGTATTAAATTGTTCGTAGTGTCACTGATGGGTGCCATGAATACGGATAAAATATAATAAAATGCAATGAAAAGTCCGCTGAAGTCGCAAAAGCACTTATTAAACAATATCTTAATGTAAATTCAACATTTAATTGCTAAGCGAGGCATAAATATATTTCTTTTGCAATACTAGTACACGCAAGACACACCAGAAGTGCACATAAAGCTTTATGTTTTCGTGTGGCTATTCGCAAGTGCATAATCTGAAAAATACACACTCGATAAACATCCGAGAGTGCTATTTCCGCAGCCCTCTGTATTAATTTGTTCGTAGTGTCACTGATGAGTGCCATGAATACGGATGAAACATAATAAACTGCAATGAAAAGCTCGCTGAAGTCGCAAATGCACTTATTAAACAATATCTTAATGTAAATTCAACATTTAATTGCTAAGCGAGGCATAAAGATATGTCTCTTGCAATACTAGTACACGTAAGACTCACCAGAAGTGCACATAAAGCTTTATGTTTTCGTGTGGCTATTCGCAAGTGCATAATCTGAAAAATACTCACTCGATTAACATCCGAGAGTGTTGTTTCCGCAGCCCTCTGTATTAAATTGTTCGTAGCGTCACTGATGGGTGCCATGAATACGGATAAAACATAATAAACTGCAATGAAAAGCCCGCTGAAGTTGCAAATGCACTTATTAAACAATATCTTAATGTAAATTTAACATTAAATTGCTAAGCGAGGCATAAAGATATGTCTCTTGCAATACTAGGACACGTAAGACACACCAGAAGTGCACATAAAGCTTTATGTTTTCGTGTGGCTATTCGCAAGTGCATAATCTGAAAAATACTCACTCTATAAACATCCGAGAGTGTTATTTGCGCAGCCCTCTGTATTAAATTGTTCGTAGTGTCACTGATGGGTGGCATGAATACGGATAAGATATAATAAAATGCAATGAAAAGTCCGCTGAAGTCGCAAATGCACTTATTAAACAATTTCATAATGTAAATTAAACATTTATTTGCTAAGCGAGCCATAAAGATATGTCTCTTGCAATACTAGGACACGTAAGACACACCAGAAGTGCACATAAAGCTTTATGTTTTCGTGTGGCTATTCGCAAGTGCATAATCTGAAAAATACTCACTCTATAAACATCCGAGAGTGTTATTTCCGCAGCCCTCTGTATTAAATTGTTCGTAGTGTCACTGATGGGTGCCATGAATACGGATAAAATATAATAAAATGCAATGAAAAGCCCGCTGAAGTCGCAAATGCACTTATTAAACAATATCTTAATGTAAATTCAACATTTAATTGCTAAGCGAGGCATAAAGATATGTCTCTTGCAATACTAGGACACGTAAGGTACACCAGAAGTGCACATAAAGCTTTATGTTTTCGTGTGGCTATTCGCAAGTGCATAATCTGAAAAATACTCACTCTATAAACATCCGAGAGTGTTATTTCCGCAGCCCTCTGTATTAAATTGTTCGTAGTGTCACTGATGGGTGCCATGAATACGGATAAAACATAATAAACTCCAATGAAAAGCCCGCTGAAGTTGCAAATGCACTTATTAAACAATATCTTAATGTAAATTTAACATTAAATTGCTAAGCGAGGCATAAAGATATTTCTTTTGCAATACTAGTACACGTAAGACACACCAGAAGTGCACATAAAGCTTTATGTTTTCGTGTGGCTATTCGCAAGTGCATAATCTGAAAAATACACACTCGATAAACATCCGAGAGTGCTATTTGCGCAGCCCTCTGTATTAAATTGTTCGTAGTGTCACTGATGGGTGCCATGAATACGGATAAAATATAATAAAATGCAATGAAAAGTCCGCTGAAGTAGCAAATGCACTTATTAAACAATATCATAATGTAAATTCAACATTTAATTGCTATGCGAGGCATAAAGACATTTCTTTTGCAATACTAGTACACGTAAGACACACCAGAAGTGCACATAAAGCTTTATGTTTTTGTGTGGCTATTCGCAAGTGCATAATCTGAAAAATACACACTCGATAAACATCCGAGAGTGCTATTTCCGCAGCCCTCTGTATTAAATTGTTTGTAGTGTCACTGAAGGGTGACATGAATACGGATAAAATATAGTAAAATGCAATGAAAAGTCCGCTGAAGTCTCAAATGCACTTATTAAACGCTATATTAATGCAAATTTAGCATTCTATTGCTAAGAGAGGCATAAAGATATTTATTTTGCAATACTAGTACACTTAAGACACACCAGAAGTACACATAAAGCTTTATGTTTTCGTGTGGCTATTCGCAAGTGCATAATCTGAAAAATACACACTCGATTAACATCCGAGAGTGCTATTTCCGCAGCCCTCTGTATTAAATTGTTCGTAGTGTCACTGATGGGTGCCATAAATACGGATAAAATATAATAAAATGCAATGAAAAGTCCGCTAAAGTCGCAAATGCACTTATTAAACAATATCTTAATGTAAATTCAACATTTAATTGCTAAGAGAGGCATAAAGATATTTCTTTTGCAATACTAGTACACGTAAGACACACCAGAAGTGCACATAAAGCTTTATGTTTTCGTGTGGCTATTCGCAAGTGCATAATCTGAAAAATACACACTCGATAAACATCCGAGAGTGCTATTTCCGCAGCCCTCTGTATTAAATTGTTCGTAGTGTCACTGATGGGTGCCATGAATACGGATAAAATATAATAAAATGCAATGAAAAGTTCGCTGAAGTCGCAAATGCACTTATTAAACGCTATCTTAATGCAAATTCAGCATTCTATTGCTAAGAGATTCATAAAGATATTTATTTTGCAATACTAGTACACGCAAGACACACCAGAAGTGCACATAAAGCTTTATGTTTTCGTGTGGCTATTCGCAAGTGCATAATCTGAAAAATACACACTCGATAAACATCCGAGAGTGCTATTTCCGCAGCCCTCTGTATTAAATTGTTCGTAGTGTCACTGAAGGGTGACATGAATACGGATAAAATATAGTAAAATGCAATGAAAAGTCCGCTGAAGTCTCAAATGCACTTATTAAACGCTATCTTAATGCAAATTTAGCATTCTATTGCTAAGCGAGGCATAAATATATTTCTTTTGCAATACTAGTACACGTAAGACACACCAGAAGTGCACATAAAGCTTTATGTTTTCGTGTGGCTATTCGCAAGTGCATAATCTGAAAAATACAAACACGATAAACATTCGAGAGTGCTTTTTCCGTAGCCCTCTGTATTAAATTGTTCGTAGTGTCACTGATGGGTGCCATGAATACGGATAAAACATAATAAACTGCAATGAAAAGCCCGCTGAAGTCGCAAATGCATTTATTAAACAATATCTTAATGTAAATTCAACATTTGATTACTAAGCGAGGCATAAAGATATTTCTTTTGCAATACCAGTACACGCAAGACACACTAGAAGTGCACATAAAGCTTTATGTTTTCGTGTGGCTATTCGCAAGTGCATAATCTGAAAAATACACACTCGAAAAACATCCGATAGTGCTATTTCCGCAGCCCTCTGTATTAAATTGTTCGTAGTGTCACTGATGGGTGCCATGAATACGGATAAAATATAATAAAATGAAATGAAAAGTCCGCTGAAGTTACAAATGCACTTATTAAACAATATCTTAATGTAAATTCAACATTTAATTGCTAAGCGAGGCATAAAGATGTTTGTTTTGCAATACTAGTACACGCAAGATACACCAGAAGTGCACATAAAGCTTTATGTTTTCGTGTGGCTATTCGCAAGTGCATAATCTGAAAAATACACATTCGATAAACATCCGAGAGTGCTATTTCCGCAGCCCTCGGAAATAAATTGTTCGTAGTGTCACTGATGGGTGACATGAATACGGATAAAATATAGTAAAATGCAATGAAAAGTCCGCTGAAGTCGCAAATGCACTTATTAAACGCTATCTTAATGCAAATTTAGCATTCTATTGCTAAGAGAGGCATGAAGATATTTATTTTGCAATACTAGTACACGTAAGACACACCAGAAGTGTACATAAAGCTTTATGTTTTCGTGTGGCTATTCGCAAGTGCATAGTCTGAAAAATACACACTCGATTAACATCCGAGAGTGCTATTTCCGCAGCCCTCTGTATTAAATTGTTCGTAGTGTCACTGATGGGTGCCATGAATACGGATAAAATATAATAAAATGCAATGAAAAGTCCGCTGAAGTCTCAAATGCACTTATTAAACAAAATCTTAATGTAAATTCAACATTTAATTGCTAAGCGAGGCATAAAGATATTTCTTTTGCAATACTAGTACACGTATGACACACCAGAAGTGCACATAAAGCTTTATGTTTTCGTGTGGCTATTCGCAAGTGCATAATCTAAAAAATACACACTCGATAAACGTCCGAGAGTGCTATTTCCGCAGCCCTCTGTATTAAATTGTTCGTAGTGTCACTGATGGGTGCCATGAATACGGATAAAATATAATAAAATGCAATGAAAAGTTCGCTGAAGTCGCAAATGCACTTATTAAACGCTATCTTAATGCAAATTCAGCATTCTATTGCTAAGAGAGGCATAAAGATATTTATTTTGCAATACTAGTACACGCAAGACACACCAGAAGTGCACATAAAGCTTTATGTTTTCGTGTGGCTATTCGAAAGTGCATAATCTGAAAAATACACACTCGATAAACATCCGAGAGTGCTATTTCCGCAGCCCTCTGTATTAAATTGTTCGTAGTGTCACTGAAGGGTGACATGAATACGGATAAAATATAGTAAAATGCAATGAAAAGTCCGCTGAAGTCTCAAATGCACTTATTAAACGCTATCTTAATGCAAATTTAGTATTATATTGCTAAGAGAGGCATGAAGATATTTATTTTGCAATACTAGTACACGTAAGACACACCAGAAGTGTACATAAAGCTTTATGTTTTCGTGTGGCAATTGGCAAGTGCATAATCTGAAAAATACACACTCGATTAACATCCGAGAGTGCTATTTCCAAAGCCCTCTGTATTAAATTGTTCGTAGTGTCACTGATGGGTGCCATAAATACGGATAAAATATAATAAAATGCAATGAAAAGTCCGCTAAAGTCGCAAATGCACTTATTAAACAATATCTTAATGTAAATTCAACATTTAATTGCTAAGAGAGGCATAAAGATATTTCTTTTGCAATACTAGTACACGTAAGACACACCAGAAGTGCACATAAAGCTTTATGTTTTCGTGTGGCTATTCGCAAGTGCATAATCTGAAAAATACACACTCGATAAACATCCGAGAGTGTTATTTCCGCAGCCCTCTGTATTAAATTGTTCGTAGTGTCACTGATGGGTGCCATGAATACGGATAAAATATAATAAAATGCAATGAAAAGTTCGCTGAAGTCGCAAATGCACTTATTAAACGCTATCTTAATGCAAATTCAGCATTCTATTGCTAAGAGATTCATAAAGATATTTATTTTGCAATACTAGTACACGCAAGACACACCAGAAGTGCACATAAAGCTTTATGTTTTCGTGTGGCTATTCGCAAGTGCATAATCTGAAAAATACACACTCGATAAACATCCGAGAGTGCTATTTCCGCAGCCCTCTGTATTAAATTGTTCGTAGTGTCACTGAAGGGTGACATGAATACGGATAAAATATAGTAAAATGCAATGAAAAGTCCGCTGAAGTCTCAAATGCACTTATTAAACGCTATCTTAATGCAAATTTAGCATTCTATTGCTAAGCGAGGCATAAATATATTTCTTTTGCAATACTAGTACACGTAAGACACACCAGAAGTGCACATAAAGCTTTATGTTTTCGTGTGGCTATTCGCAAGTGCATAATCTGAAAAATACAAACACGATAAACATTCGAGAGTGCTTTTTCCGTAGCCCTCTGTATTAAATTGTTCGTAGTGTCACTGATGGGTGCCATGAATACGGATAAAACATAATAAACTGCAATGAAAAGCCCGCTGAAGTCGCAAATGCACTTATTAAACAATATCTTAATGTAAATTCAACATTTGATTACTAAGCGAGGCATAAAGATATTTCTTTTGCAATACTAGTACACGCAAGACACACCAGAAGTGCACATAAAGCTTTATGTTTTCGTGTGGCTATTCGCAAGTGCATAATCTGAAAAATACACACTCGAAAAACATCCGATAGTGCTATTTCCGCAGCCCTCTGTATTAAATTGTTCGTAGTGTCACTGATGGGTGCCATGAATACGGATAAAATATAATAAATTGAAATGAAAAGTCCGCTGAAGTTACAAATGCACTTATTAAACAATATCTTAATGTAAATTCAACATTTAATTGCTAAGCGAGGCATAAAGATGTTTGTTTTGCAATACTAGTACACGCAAGATACACCAGAAGTGCACATAAAGCTTTATGTTTTCGTGTGGCTATTCGCAAGTGCATAATCTGAAAAATACACATTCGATAAACATCCGAGAGTGCTATTTCCGCAGCCCTCGGAAATAAATTGTTCGTAGTGTCACTGATGGGTGACATGAATACGGATAAAATATAGTAAAATGCAATGAAAAGTCCGCTGAAGTCGCAAATGCACTTATTAAACGCTATCTTAATGCAAATTTAGCATTCTATTGCTAAGAGAGGCATGAAGATATTTATTTTGCAATACTAGTACACGTAAGACACACCAGAAGTGTACATAAAGCTTTATGTTTTCGTGTGGCTATTCGCAAGTGCATAGTCTGAAAAATACACACTCGATTAACATCCGAGAGTGCTATTTCCGCAGCCCTCTGTATTAAATTGTTCGTAGTGTCACTGATGGGTGCCATGAATACGGATAAAATATAATAAAATGCAATGAAAAGTCCGCTGAAGTCGCAAATGCACTTATTAAACAAAATCTTAATGTAAATTCAACATTTAATTGCTAAGCGAGGCATAAAGATATTTCTTTTGCAATACTAGTACACGTATGACACACCAGAAGTGCACATAAAGCTTTATGTTTTCGTGTGGCTATTCGCAAGTGCATAATCTAAAAAATACACACTCGATAAACGTCCGAGAGTGCTATTTCCGCAGCCCTCTGTATTAAATTGTTCGTAGTGTCACTGATGGGTGCCATGAATACGGATAAAATATAATAAAATGCAATGAAAAGTTCGCTGAAGTCGCAAATGCACTTATTAAACGCTATCTTAATGCAAATTCAGCATTCTATTGCTAAGAGAGGCATAAAGATATTTATTTTGCAATACTAGTACACGCAAGACACACCAGAAGTGCACATAAAGCTTTATGTTTTCGTGTGGCTATTCGAAAGTGCATAATCTGAAAAATACACACTCGATAAACATCCGAGAGTGCTATTTCCGCAGCCCTCTGTATTAAATTGTTCGTAGTGTCACTGAAGGGTGACATGAATACGGATAAAATATAGTAAAATGCAATGAAAAGTCCGCTGAAGTCTCAAATGCACTTATTAAACGCTATCTTAATGCAAATTTAGCATTCTATTGCTAAGAGAGGCATAAAGATATTTATTTTGCAATACTAGTACACGTAAGACACACCAGAAGTGTACATAAAGCTTTATGTTTTCGTGTGGCTATTCGCAAGTGCATAATCTGAAAAATACACATTCGATTAACATCCGAGAGTGCTATTTCCGCAGCCCTCTGTATTAAATTGTTCGTAGTGTCACTGAAGGGTGACATGAATACGGATAAAATATAGTAAAATGCAATGAAATGTCCGCTGAAGTCTCAAATGCACTTATTAAACGCTATCTTAATGCAAATTTAGCATTCTATTGCTAAGAGAGGCATGAAGATATTTATTTTGCAATACTAGTACACGTAAGACACACAAGAAGTGTACATAAAGCTTTATGTTTTCGTGTGGCTATTCGCAAGTGCATAATCTGAAAAATACACATTCGATTAACATATGAGAGTGCTATTTCCGCAGCCCTCTGTATTAAATTGTTCGTAGTGTCACTGATGGGTGCCATGAATACGGATAAAATATAATAAAATGCAATGAAAAGTCCGCTGAAGTCGCAAATGCACTTATTAAACGCTATCTTAATGTAAATTCAACATTTAATTGCTATGCGAGGCATAAAGATATTTCTTTTGCAATACTAGTACACGTAGTACACACCAGAAGTGCACATAAAGCTTTATGTTTTCGTGTGGCTATTCGCAAGTGCATAATCTGAAAAATACACACTCGAAAAACATCCGATAGTGCTATTTCCGCAGCCCTCTGTATTAAATTGTTCGTAGTGTCACTGATGGGTGCCATGAATACGGATAAAATATAATAAATTGAAATGAAAAGTCCGCTGAAGTTACAAATGCACTTATTAAACAATATCTTAATGTAAATTCAACATTTAATTGCTAAGCGAGGCATAAAGATGTTTGTTTTGCAATACTAGTACACGCAAGATACACCAGAAGTGCACATAAAGCTTTATGTTTTCGTGTGGCTATTCGCAAGTGCATAATCTGAAAAATACACATTCGATAAACATCCGAGAGTGCTATTTCCGCAGCCCTCGGAAATAAATTGTTCGTAGTGTCACTGATGGGTGACATGAATACGGATAAAATATAGTAAAATGCAATGAAAAGTCCGCTGAAGTCGCAAATGCACTTATTAAACGCTATCTTAATGCAAATTTAGCATTCTATTGCTAAGAGAGGCATGAAGATATTTATTTTGCAATACTAGTACACGTAAGACACACCAGAAGTGTACATAAAGCTTTATGTTTTCGTGTGGCTATTCGCAAGTGCATAGTCTGAAAATACACACTCGATTAACATCCGAGAGTGCTATTTCCGCAGCCCTCTGTATTAAATTGTTCGTAGTGTCACTGATGGGTGCCATGAATACGGATAAAATATAATAAAATGCAATGAAAAGTCCGCTGAAGTCGCAAATGCACTTATTAAACAAAATCTTAATGTAAATTCAACATTTAATTGCTAAGCGAGGCATAAAGATATTTCTTTTGCAATACTAGTACACGTATGACACACCAGAAGTGCACATAAAGCTTTATGTTTTCGTGTGGCTATTCGCAAGTGCATAATCTAAAAAATACACACTCGATAAACGTCCGAGAGTGCTATTTCCGCAGCCCTCTGTATTAAATTGTTCGTAGTGTCACTGATGGGTGCCATGAATACGGATAAAATATAATAAAATGCAATGAAAAGTTCGCTGAAGTCGCAAATGCACTTATTAAACGCTATCTTAATGCAAATTCAGCATTCTCTTGCTAAGAGAGGCATAAAGATATTTATTTTGCAATACTAGTACACGCAAGACACACCAGAAGTGCACATAAAGCTTTATGTTTTCGTGTGGCTATTCGAAAGTGCATAATCTGAAAAATACACACTCGATAAACATCCGAGAGTGCTATTTCCGCAGCCCTCTGTATTAAATTGTTCGTAGTGTCACTGAAGGGTGACATGAATACGGATAAAATATAGTAAAATGCAATGAAATGTCCGCTGAAGTCTCAAATGCACTTATTAAACGCTATCTTAATGCAAATTTAGCATTCTATTGCTAAGAGAGGCATAAAGATATTTATTTTGCAATACTAGTACACGTAAGACACACCAGAAGTGTACATAAAGCTTTATGTTTTCGTGTGGCTATTCGCAAGTGCATAATCTGAAAAATACACATTCGATTAACATCCGAGAGTGCTATTTCCGCAGCCCTCTGTATTAAATTGTTCGTAGTGTCACTGAAGGGTGACATGAATACGGATAAAATATAGTAAAATGCAATGAAATGTCCGCTGAAGTCTCAAATGCACTTATTAAACGCTATCTTAATGCAAATTTAGCATTCTATTGCTAAGAGAGGCATGAAGATATTTATTTTGCAATACTAGTACACGTAAGACACACAAGAAGTGTACATAAAGCTTTATGTTTTCGTGTGGCTATTCGCAAGTGCATAATCTGAAAAATACACATTCGATTAACATATGAGAGTGCTATTTCCGCAGCCCTCTGTATTAAATTGTTCGTAGTGTCACTGATGGGTGCCATGAATACGGATAAAATATAATAAAATGCAATGAAAAGTCCGCTGAAGTCGCAAATGCACTTATTAAAAGCTATCTTAATGTAAATTCAACATTTAATTGCTATGCGAGGCATAAAGATATTTCTTTTGCAATACTAGTACACGTAGGACACACCAGAAGTGCACATAAAGCTTTATGTTTTCGTGTGGCTATTCGCAAGTGCATAATCTGAAAAATACACACTCGATAAACATCCGAGAGTGCTATTTCCGCAGCCCTCGAAAATAAATTGTTCGTAGTGTCACTGATGGGTGACATGAATACGGATAAAATATAGTAAAATGCAATGAAAAGTCCGCTGAAGTCTCAAATGCACTTATTAAACGCTATCTTAATGCAAATTTAGCATTCTATTGCTAAGAGAGGCATGAAGATATTTATTTTGCAATACTAGAACACGTAAGACACACCAGAAGTGTACATAAAGCTTTATGTTTTCGTGTGGCTATTCGCAAGTGCATAATCTGAAAAATACACACTCGATTAACATCCGAGAGTGCTATTTCCGCAGCCCTCTGTATTAAATTGTTCGTAGTGTCACTGATGGGTGCCATGAATACGGATAAAATATAATAAAATGCAATGAAAAGTCCGCTGAAGTCGAAAATGCACTTATTAAACGATATCTTAATGTAAATTCAACATTTAATTGCTATGCGAGGCATAAAGATATTTCTTTTGCAATACTAGTACACGTAAGGCACACCAGTAGTGCACATAAAGCTTTATGTTTTCGTGTGGCTATTCGTAAGTGCATAATCTGAAAAATACACACTCGATAAACATCCGAGAGTGCTATTTCCGCAGCCCTCTGTATTAATTTGTTCGTAGTGTCACTGATGGGTGCCATGAATACGGATAAAACATAATAAACTGCAATGAAAAGCCCGCTGAAGTCGCAAATGCACTTATTAAGCAATATCTTATGTAAATTCAACATTTAATTGCTAAGCGAGGCATAAAGATATTTCTTTTGCAATACTAGTACACGTAAGACACACCAGAAGTGCACATAAAGCTTTATGTTTTCGTGTGGCTATTCGCAAGTGCATAATCTGAAAAATACACACTCGATAAACATCCGAGAGTGCTATTTCCGCAGCCCTCTGTATTAAATTGTTCGTAGTGTCACTGATGGGTGCCATGAATACGGATAAAACATAATAAACTGCAATGAAAAGCCCGCTGAAGTCGCAAATGCACTTATTAAGCAATATCTTAATGTAAATTCAAAATTTAATTGCTAAGCGAGGCACAAAGATATTTCTTTTGCAATACTAGTACACGTAAGACACACCAGAAGTGCACATAAAGCTTTATGTTTTCGTGTGGCTATTCGCAAGTGCATAATCTGAAAAATACACACTCGTTAAACATCACAGCGTGCTATTTCCGCAGCCCTCTATATTAAATTGTTCGTTGTGTCACTGATGGGTGCCATACATACGGATAAAATATAATAAAATGCAATGAAAAGTCCGCTGAAGTCGCAAATGCACTTATTAAACAATATCTTAATGTAAATTCAACATTTAATTGCTAAGCGAGGCATAAAGATATTTCTTTTGCAATACTAGTACACGCAAGACACACCAGAAGTGCACATAAAGCTTTATGTTTTCGTGTGGCTATTCGCAAGTGCATAATCTGAAAAATACTCACTCGATAAATATCCGAGAGTGTTATTTCCGCAGCCCTCTGTATTAAATTGTTCGTAGTGTCACTGATGGGTGCCATGAATACGGATAAAATATAATGAACTGCAATGAAAAGCCCGCTGAAGTCGCAAATGCACTTATTAAACAATATCTTAATGTAAATTCAACATTTAAATGCTAAGCGAGGCATAAAGATATGTCTCTTGCAATACTAGGACACGTAAGACACACCAGAGGTGCACATAAAGCTTTATGTTTTCGTGTGGCTATTCGCAAGTGCATAATCTGAAAAATACTCACTCTATAAACATCCGAGAGTGTTATTTCCGCAGTCCTCTGTATTAAATTGTTCGTAGTGTTACTGATGGGTGCCATGAATACGGATAAAACATAATAAACTGCAATGAAAAGCCCGCTGAAGTTGCAAATGCACTTATTAAACAATATCTTAATGTAAATTTAACATTAAATTGCTAAGCGAGGCATAAAGATATTTCTTTTGCAATACTAGTACACGTAAGACACACCAGAAGTGCACATAAAGCTTTATGTTTTCGTGTGGCTATTCGCAAGTGCATAATCTGAAAAATACACACTCGATAAACATCCGAGAGTGCTATTTCCGCAGCCCTCTGTATTAAATTGTTCGTAGTGTCACTGAAGGGTGACATGAATACGGATAAAATATAGTAAAATGCAATGAAAAGTCCGCTGAAGTCTCAAATGCACTTATTAAACGCTATCTTAATGCAAATTTAGCATTCTATTGCTAAGAGAGGCATAAAGATATTTATTTTGCAATACTAGTACACTTAAGACACACCAGAAGTACACATAAAGCTTTATGTTTTCGTGTGGCTATTCGCAAGTGCATAATCTGAAAAATACACACTCGATAAACATCCGAGAGTGCTATTTCCGCAGCCCTCTGTATTAAATTGTTCGTAGTATCACTGATGGGTGCCATAAATGCGGATAAAACTTAATAAACTGCAATGAAAAGCCAGCTGAAGTCGAAAATGCACCTATTAAACAATATCTCAATGTAAATTCAACATTTAATTGCTAAGCGAGGCATAAAGATCTTTGTTTTGCAATACTAGTACACGCAAGACACACCAGAAGTGCACATAAAGCTTTATGTTTTCGTGTGGCTATTCGCAAGTGCATAATCTGAAAAATACACATTCGATAAACATCCGAGAGTGCTATTTTCGCAGCCCTCGGAAATAAATTGTTCGTAGTGTCACTGATGGGTGACATGAATACGGATAAAATATAGTAAAATGCAATGAAAAGTCCGCTGAAGTCTCAAATGCACTTATTAAACGCTATCTTAATGCAAATTTAGTATTCTATTGCTAAGAGAGGCATGAAGATATTTATTTTGCAATACTAGTACACGTAAGACACACCAGAAGTGTACATAAAGCTTTATGTTTTCGTGTGGCTATTGGCAAGTGCATAATCTGAAAAATACACACTCGATTAACATCCGAGAGTGCTATTTCCGCAGCCCTCTGTATTAAATTGTTCGTAGTGTCACTGATGGGTGCCATAAATACGGATAAAATATAATAAAATGCAATGAAAAGTCCGCTAAAGTCGCAAATGCACTTATTAAACAATATCTTAATGTAAATTCAACATTTAATTGCTAAGCGAGGCACAAAGATATTTCTTTTGCAATACTAGTACACGTAAGACCCACCAGAAGTGCACATAAAGCTTTATCTTTTCGTGTGGCTATTCGCAAGTGCATAATCTGAAAAATACACACTCGACAAACATCCGAGAGTGCTATTTCCGCAGCCCTCTGTATTAAATTGTTCGTAGTGTCACTGATGGGTGCCATGAATACAGATAAAATATAATAAAATGCAATGAAAAGTTCGCTGAAGACGCAAATGCACTTATTAAACGCTATCTTAATGCAAATTCAGCATTCTATTGCTAAGAGATTCATAAAGATATTTATTTTGCAATACTAGTACACGCAAGGCACACCAGAAGTGCACATAAAGCTTTATGTTTTCGTGTGGCTATTCGCAAGTGCATAATCTGAAAAATACACACTCGATAAACATTCGAGAGTGCTTTTTCCGTAGCCCTCTGTATTAAATTGTTCGTAGTGTAACTGATGGGTGCCATGAAAACGGATAAAACATAATAAACTGCAATGAAAAGCCCGCTGAAGTCGCAAATGCACTTATTAAACAATATCTTAATGTAAATTCAACATTTGATTGCTAAGCGAGGCATAAAGATATTTCTTTTGCAATACAAGTACACGCAAGACACACCAGAAGTGCACATAAAGCTTTATGTTTTCGTGTGGCTATTCGCAAGTGCATAATCTGAAAAATACACACTCGATAAACATCCGATAGTCCTATTTCCGCAGCCCTCTGTATTAAATTGTTCGTAGTGTCACTGATGGGTGCCATGAATACGGATAAAATATAATAAAATGAAATGAAAAGTCCGCTGAAGTCACAAATGCACTTATTAAACAATATCTTAATGTAAATTCAACATTTAATTGCTAAGGTAGGCATAAAGATATTTGTTTTGCAATACTAGTACACGCAAGATACACCAGAAGTGCACATAAAGCTTTATGTTTTCGTGTGGCTATTCGCAAGTGCATAATCTGAAAAATACACATTCGATAAACATCCGAGAGTGCTATTTCCGCAGCCCTCGGAAATAAATTGTTCGTAGTGTCACTGATGGGTGCCATGAATACGGATAAAACATAATAAAATGCAATGAAAAGTCCGCTGAAGTCGCAAATGCACTTATTAAACGCTATCTTAATGCAAATTTCGCATTCTATTGCTAAGAGAGGCATGAAGATATTTATTTTGCAATACTAGTACACGTAAGACACACCAGAAGTGTACATAAAGCTTTATGTTTTCGTGTGGCTATTCGCAAGTGCATAATCTGAAAAATACACACACGATTAACATCCGAGAGTGCTATTTCCGCAGCCCTCTGTATTAAATTGTTCGTAGTGTCACTGATGGGTGCCATGAATACGGATAAAATATAATAAAATGCAATGAAAAGTTAGCTGAAGTCGCAAATGCATTTATTAAACGCTATCTTAATGCAAATTCAGCATTCTATTGCTAAGAGAGGCATAAAGATATTTATTTTGCAATACTAGTACACGCAAGACACACCAGAAGTGCACATAAAGCTTTATGTTTTCGTGTGGCTATTCGAAAGTGCATATTCTGAAAAATACACACTCGATAAACATCCGAGAGTGCTATTTCCGCAGCCCTCTGTATTAAATTGTTCGTAGTGTCACTGAAGGGTGACATGAATATGGATAAAATATAGTAAAATGCAATGAAAAGTCCGCTGAAGTTTCAAATGCACTTATTAAACGCTATCTTAATGCAAATTTAGCATTCTATTGCTAAGAGAGGCATAAAGATATTTATTTTGCAATACTAGTACACTTAAGACACACCAGAAGTACACATAAAGCTTTATGTTTTCGTGTGGCTATTCGCAAGTGCATAATCTGAAAAATAAACACTCGATAAACATCCGAGAGTGCTATTTCCGCAGCACTCTGTATTAAATTGTTCGTAGTGTCATTGATGGGTGCCATGAATACGGATAAAATATAATAAAATGCAATGAAAGGTCCGCTGAAGTCGCAAAAGCACTTATTAAACAATATCTTGATGTAAATTCAACATTTAATTGCTAAGCGAGGCATAATTATATTTCTTTTGCAATACTAGTACACGTAAGACACACCAGAAGTGCACATATAGCTTTATGTTTTCGTGTGGCTATTCGCAAGTGCATAATCTGAAAAATGCACACTCGATAAACATCCGAGAGTGCTATTTCCGCAGCCCTCTGTATTAAATTGTTCGTAGTGTTACTGATGAGTGCCATGAATACGGACAAAACATAATAAACTGCAATGAAAAGCCCGCCGAAGTAGCAAATGCACTTATTAAGCAATACCTTAATGTAAATTCAACATTTAATTGCTAAGCGAGGCATAAAGATATTTCTTTTGCAATACTAGTACACGTATGACACACCAGAAGTGCACATAAAACTTTATGTTTTCGTGTGGCTATTCGCAAGTGCATACTCTAAAAAATACACACTCGATATACATCCGAGAGTGATATTTCCGCAGCCCTCTGTATTAAATTGTTCGTAGTGTCACTGATGGGTGCCATGAATACGGATAAAATATAATAAAATGCAATGAAAAGTTAGCTGAAGTCGCAAATGCATTTATTAAACGATATCTTAATGCAAATTCAGCATTCTATTGCTAAGAGAGGCATAAAGATATTTATTTTGCAATACTAGTACACGCAAGACACACCAGAAGTGCACATAAAGCTTTATGTTTTCGTGTGGCTATTCGAAAGTGCATATTCTGAAAAATACACACTCGATAAACATCCGAGAGTGCTATTTCCGCAGCCCTCTGTATTAAATTGTTCGTAGTGTCACTGAAGGGTGACATGAATATGGATAAAATATAGTAAAATGCAATGAAAAGTCCGCTGAAGTTTCAAATGCACTTATTAAACGCTATCTTAATGCAAATTTAGCATTCTATTGCTAAGAGAGGCATAAAGATATTTATTTTGCAATACTAGTACACTTAAGACACACCAGAAGTACACATAAAGCTTTATGTTTTCGTGTGGCTATTCGCAAGTGCATAATCTGAAAAATACACACTCGATAAACATCCGAGAGTGCTATTTCCGCAGCCCTCTGTATTAAATTGTTCGTAGTGTCACTGATGGGTGCCATAAATACGGATAAAACTTAATAAACTGCAATGAAAAGCCCGCTGAAGTCGAAAATGCACCTATTAAACAATATCTCAATGTAAATTCAACATTTAATTGCTAAGCGAGGCATAAAGATGTTTGTTTTGCAATACTAGTACACGCAAGACACACCAGAAGTGCACATAAAGCTTTATGTTTTCGTGTGGCTATTCGCAAGTGCATAATCTGAAAAATACACATTCGATCAACATCCGAGAGTGCTATTTCCGCAGCCCTCGGAAATAAATTGTTCGTAGTGTCACTGATGGGTGACATGAATACGGATAAAATATAGTAAAATGCAATGAAAAGTCCGCTGAAGTCTCAAATGCACTTATTAAACGGTATCTTAATGCAAATTTAGCATTCTATTGCTAAGAGAGGCATGAAGATATTTATTTTGCAATACTAGAACACGTAAGACACACCAGAAGTGTACATAAAGCTTTATGTTTTCGTGTGGCTATTCGCAAGTGCATAATTTGAAAAATACACACTCGTTTAACATCCGAGAGTGCTATTTCCGCAGCCCTCTGTATTAAATTGTTCGTAGTGTCACTGATGGGTGCCATGAATACGGATAAAATATAATAAAATGCAATGAAAAGTCCGCTGAAGTCGCAAATGCACTTATTAAACAATATCTTAATGTAAATTCAACATTTAATTGCTATGCGAGGCATAAAGATATTTCTTTTGCAATACTAGTACACGTAAGACACACCAGAAGTGCACATAAAGCTATATGTTATCGTGTGGCTATTCGCAAGTGCATAATCTGAAAAATACACACTCGATAAACATCCGAGAGTGCTATTTCCGCAGCCCTCTGTATTAAATTGTTCGTAGTGTCACTGATGGGTGCCATGAATACGGATAAAAATATAATAAAATGCAATGAAAAGTCCGCTGAAGTCGCAAATGCACTTATTAAACAATATCTTAATGTAAATTCAACATTTAATTGCTATGCGAGGCATAAAGATATTTCTTTTGCAATACTAGTACACGTAAGACACACCAGAAGTGCACATAAAGCTTTATGTTTTTGTGTGGATATTCGCAAGTGCATAATCTGAAAAATACACACTCGATAAACATCCTAGAGTGCTATTTCCGCAGCCCTCTGTATTAAATTGTTCGTAGTGTCACTGATGGGTGCCATGAATACGGATAAAATATAATAAAATGCAATGAAAAGTCCGCTGAATTCGCAAAAGCACTTATTAAACAATATCTTAATGTAAATTCAACATTTAATTGCTAAGCGAGGCATAAAGATATATCTTTTGCAATACTAGTACACGTAAGACACACCAGAAGTGCACATAAAGCTTTATGTTTTCGTGTGGCTATTCGTAAGTGCATAATCTGAAAAATACACACTCGATAAACATCCGAGAGTGCTATTTCCGCAGCCCTCTGTATTAATTTGTTCATAGTGTCACTGATGGGTGCCATGAATACGGATAAAACATAATAAACTGCAATGAAAAGCCCGCTGAAGTCGCAAATGCACTTATTAAGCAATATCTTATGTAAATTCAACATTTAATTGCTAAGCGAGGCATAAAGATATTTCTTTTGCAATACTAGTACACGTAAGACACACCAGAAGTGCACATAAAGCTTTATGTTTTCGTGTGGCTATTCGCAAGTGCATAATCTGAAAAATACACACTCGTTAAACATCACAGCGTGCTATTTCCGCAGCCCTCTATATTAAATTGTTCGTTGTGTCACTGATGGGTGCCATACATACGGATAAAATATAATAAAATGCAAAGAAAAGTCCGCTGAAGTCGCAAATGCACTTATTAAACAATATCTTAATGTAAATTCAACATTTAATTGCTAAGCGAGGCATAAAGATATTTCTTTTGCAATACTAGTACACGCAAGACACACCAGAAGTGCACATAAAGCTTTATGTTTTCGTGTGGCTATTCGCAAGTGCATAATCTGAAAAATACTCACTCGATAAATATCCGAGAGTGCTATTTCCGCAGCCCTCTGTATTAAATTGTTCGTAGTGTCACTGATGGGTGCCATGAATACGGATAAAACATAATAAACTGCAATGAAAATCCCGCTGAAGTCGCAAATGCACTTATTAAGCAATATCTTATGTAAATTCAACATTTAATTGCTAAGCGAGGCATAAAGATTTTTCTTTTGCAATACTAGTACACGTAAGACACACCAGAAGTGCACATAAAGCTTTATGTTTTCGTGTGGCTATTCGAAAGTGCATATTCTGAAAAATACACACTCGATAAACATCCGAGAGTGCTATTTCCGCAGCCCTCTGTATTAAATTGTTCGTAGTGTCACTGAAGGGTGACATGAATATGGATAAAATATAGTAAAATGCAATGAAAAGTCCGCTGAAGTTTCAAATGCACTTATTAAACGCTATCTTAATGCAAATTTAGCATTCTATTGCTAAGAGAGGCATAAAGATATTTATTTTGCAATACTAGTACACTTAAGACACACCAGAAGTACACATAAAGCTTTATGTTTTCGTGTGGCTATTCGCAAGTGCATAATCTGAAAAATACACACTCGATAAACATCCGAGAGTGCTATTTCCGCAGCCCTCTGTATTAAATTGTTCGTAGTGTCACTGATGGGTGCCATGAATACGGATAAAATATAATAAAATGCAATGAAAAGTTAGCTGAAGTCGCAAATGCATTTATTAAACGATATCTTAATGCAAATTCAGCATTCTATTGCTAAGAGAGGCATAAAGATATTTATTTTGCAATACTAGTACACGCAAGACACACCAGAAGTGCTCATAAAGCTTTATGTTTTCGTGTGGCTATTCGAAAGTGCATATTCTGAAAAATACACACTCGATAAACATCCGAGAGTGCTATTTCCGCAGCCCTCTGTATTAAATTGTTCGTAGTGTCACTGAAGGGTGACATGAATATGGATAAAATATAGTAAAATGCAATGAAAAGTCCGCTGAAGTTTCAAATGCACTTATTAAACGCTATCTTAATGCAAATTTAGCATTCTATTGCTAAGAGAGGCATAAAGATATTTATTTTGCAATACTAGTACACTTAAGACACACCAGAAGTACACATAAAGCTTTATGTTTTCGTGTGGCTATTCGCAAGTGCATAATCTGAAAAATACACACTCGATAAACATCCGAGAGTGCTATTTCCGCAGCCCTCTGTATTAAATTGTTCGTAGTGTCACTGATGGGTGCCATAAATACGGATAAAACTTAATAAACTGCAATGAAAAGCCCGCTGAAGTCGAAAATGCACCTATTAAACAATATCTCAATGTAAATTCAACATTTAATTGCTAAGCGAGGCATAAAGATGTTTGTTTTGCAATACTAGTACACGCAAGACACACCAGAAGTGCACATAAAGCTTTATGTTTTCGTGTGGCTATTCGCAAGTGCATAATCTGAAAAATACACATTCGATCAACATCCGAGAGTGCTATTTCCGCAGCCCTCGGAAATAAATTGTTCGTAGTGTCACTGATGGGTGACATGAATACGGATAAAATATAGTAAAATGCAATGAAAAGTCCGCTGAAGTCTCAAATGCACTTATTAAACGGTATCTTAATGCAAATTTAGCATTCTATTGCTAAGAGAGGCATGAAGATATTTATTTTGCAATACTAGAACACGTAAGACACACCAGAAGTGTACATAAAGCTTTATCTTTTCGTGTGGCTATTCGCAAGTGCATAATTTGAAAAATACACACTCGTTTAACATCCGAGAGTGCTATTTCCGCAGCCCTCTGTATTAAATTGTTCGTAGTGTCACTGATGGGTGCCATGAATACGGATAAAATATAATAAAATGCAATGAAAAGTCCGCTGAAGTCGCAAATGCACTTATTAAACAATATCTTAATGTAAATTCAACATTTAATTGCTATGCGAGGCATAAAGATATTTCTTTTGCAATACTAGTACACGTAAGACACACCAGAAGTGCACATAAAGCTATATGTTATCGTGTGGCTATTCGCAAGTGCATAATCTGAAAAATACACACTCGATAAACATCCGAGAGTGCTATTTCCGCAGCCCTCTGTATTAAATTGTTCGTAGTGTCACTGATGGGTGCCATGAATACGGATAAAAATATAATAAAATGCAATGAAAAGTCCGCTGAAGTCGCAAATGCACTTATTAAACAATATCTTAATGTAAATTCAACATTTAATTGCTATGCGAGGCATAAAGATATTTCTTTTGCAATACTAGTACACGTAAGACACACCAGAAGTGCACATAAAGCTTTATGTTTTTGTGTGGATATTCGCAAGTGCATAATCTGAAAAATACACACTCGATAAACATCCTAGAGTGCTATTTCCGCAGCCCTCTGTATTAAATTGTTCGTAGTGTCACTGATGGGTGCCATGAATACGGATAAAATATAATAAAATGCAATGAAAAGTCCGCTGAATTCGCAAAAGCACTTATTAAACAATATCTTAATGTAAATTCAACATTTAATTGCTAAGCGAGGCATAAAGATATATCTTTTGCAATACTAGTACACGTAAGACACACCAGAAGTGCACATAAAGCTTTATGTTTTCGTGTGGCTATTCGTAAGTGCATAATCTGAAAAATACACACTCGATAAACATCCGAGAGTGCTATTTTCCGCAGCCCTCTGTATTAATTTGTTCATAGGTCACTAATGAGTGCCATGAATACGGATAAAACATAATAAACTGCAATGAAAAGCCCGCTGAAGTCGCAAATGCACTTATTAAACAATATCTTAATGTAAATTCAACATTTAATTGCTAAGCTAGGCATAAAGATATGTCTCTTGCAATACTAGTACACGTAAGACACACCAGAATTGCACATAAAGCTTTATGTTTTCGTGTGGCTATTCGCAAGTGCATAATCTGAAAAATACTCACTCGATAAACATCCGAGAGTGTTATTTCCGCAGTCATCTGTATTAGATTGTTCGTAGTGCCACTGATGGGTGCCATAAATACGGATAAAGCATAGTAAACTGCAATGAAAAACCCGCTGAAGTCGCAAGTGCACTTATTAAACGATATCTTAATGTAAATTCAACATTTAATGGCTAAGCGAGGCATAAAGATATTTCTTTTGCAATACTAGTACACGTAAGACACACCAGAAGTGCACATAAAGCTTTATGTTTTCGTGTGGCTATTCGCAAGTGCATAATGTGAAAAATACACACGCGATAAACATCCGAGAGTGCTATTTCCGCAGCCCTCTGTATTAAATTGTTCGTAGTGTCACTGATTGGTGCCATGAATACGGATATAAAACACAATAAACTGCAATGAAAAGCCCGCTGAAGTCGCAAATGCACTTATTAAACAATATCTTAATCTAAATTCAACATTTAAATGCTAAGCGAGACATAAAGATATTTCTTTTGCACAACTAGTACACGTAAGACACACCAGAAGTGCACATAAAGCTTTATGGTTTCGTGTGGCTATTCGCAAGTGCATAATCTGAAAAATACACACCCGATAAACATCCGAGAGTGCTATTTCCGCAGCCCTCTGTATTAAATTGTTCGTAGTGTCACTGATGAGTGCCATGAATACAGATAAAACATAATAAACTGCAATGAAAAGCCCGCTGAAGTCGCAAATGTACTTATTAAGCAATATCTTATTTAAATTCAACATTTAATTGCTAAGCGAGGCATAAAGATATGTCTCTTGCAATACTAGTACACGTAAGACACACCAGAAGTGCACATAAAGCTTTATGTTTTCGTGTGGCTATTCGCAAGTGCACAATCTGAAAAATACACACTCGATAAACATCCGAGAGTGCTATTTCCGCAGCCCCCTGTATTAAATTGTTCGTAGTGTCACTGATGGGTGCCATGAATACGGATAAAACATAATAAACTGCAATGAAAAGCCCGCTGAAGTCGCAAATGCACTTATTAAACAATATCTTAATGTAAATTCAGCATTTAATTGCTAAGCGAGGCATAAAGATATTTCTTTTGCAATACTAGTACACGCAAGACTCACCAGAAGTGCACATAAAGCTTTATGTTTTAGTGTGGCTATTCGCAAGTGCATAATCTGAAAAATACAAACTTGATAACCATCCGAGAGTGCTATTTCCGCAGCCCTCTGTATTAAATTGTTCGTAGTGTCACTGATGAGTGCCATGAATACGGATAAAACATAATAAACTGCAATGAAAAGCCCGTTGAAGTCGCAAATGCACTTATTAAACAATATCTTAATGTAAATTCAACATTTAATTGCTAAGCGAGGCATAAATATATGTCTCTTGCAATACTAGTACACGTAAGACACACCAGAAGTGCACATAAAGCTTTATGTTTTCGTGTGGCTATTCGCAAGTGCATAATCTGAAAAATACTCACTCGATAAACATCCGAGAGTGTTATTTCCGCAGCCCTCTGTATTAGATTGTTCGTAGTGTCACTGATGGGTGCCATAAAGACGGATAAAACATAATAAACTGCAATGAAAAACCCGCTGAAGTCGCAAGTGCACTTATTAAACGATATCTTAATGTAAATTCAACATTTAATTGCTAAGCGAGGCATAAAGATATTTCTTTTGCAATACTAGTACACGTAAGGCACACCAGAAGTGCACATAAAGCTTTATGGTTTCGTGTGGCTATTCGCAAGTGCATAATCTGAAAAATACACACGCGATAAACATCCGAGAGTGCTATTTCCGCAGCCCTCTGTATTAAATTGTTCGTAGTGTTCACTGATGGGTGCCATGAATACAGATAAAACACAATAAACTGCAATGAAAAGCCCGCTAAAGTCGCAAATGCACTTATTAAACAATATCTTAATGTAAATTCAACATTTAATTGCTAAGCGAGGCATAAATATATTTCTTTTGCAATACTAGTACACGCAAGACACACCAGAAGTGCACATAAATCTTTATGTTTTCGTGTGGCTATTCGCAAGTGCATAATCTGAAAAATAAACACTTGATAAACATCCGAGAGTGCTATTTCCACAGCCCTCTGTATTAAATTGTTCGTAGTGTCACTGATGAGTGCCATGAATACGGATAAAACATAATAAACTGCAATGAAGAGCCCGCTGAAGTCGCAAATGCACTTATTAAACAATATCTTAATGTAAATTCAACATTTAATTGCTCAGCGAGGCATAAAGATATGTCTCTTGCAATACTAGTACACGTAAGACACACCAGAAGTGCACATAAAGCTTTATGTTTTCGTGTGGCTATTCGCAAGTGCATAATCTGAAAAATACTCACTCGATAAACATCCGAGAGTGTTATTTCCGCAGCCCTCTGTATTAGATTATTCGTAGTGTCACTGATAGGTGCCATAAATACGGATAAAGCATAATAAACTCCAATGAAAAACCCGCTGAAGTCGCAAGTGCACTTATTAAACAATATCTTAATGTAAATTCAACATTTAAATGCTAAGCGAGGCATAAAGATATTTCTTTTGCAATACTAGTACACGTAAGACACACCAGAAGTGCACATAAAGCTTTATGTTTTTGTGTGGCTATTCACAAGTGCATAATCTGAAAAATACACACGCGATAAACATCCGAGAGTGCTATTTCCGCAGCCCTCTGTATTAAATTGGTCGTAGTGTCACTGATGGGTGCCATGAATACGGATAAAACACAATAAACTGCAATGAAAAGCCCGCTGAAGTCGCAAATGCACTTATTAAACAATATCTTAATGTAAATTCAACATTTAATTGTTAAGCGAGGCATAAAGATATGTCTCTTGCAATACTAGTACCCGTAAGACACACCAGAAGTGCACATAAAGCTTTATGTTTTCGTGTGGCTATTCGCAAGTGCATAATCTGAAAAATACACACTCGATAAATATCCGAGAGTGTTATTTCCGCAGCCCTCTGTCTTAAATTGTTCGTAGTGTCACTGATGGGTGCCATGAATACGGATAAAACATAATAAACTGCAATGAAAAGCCCGCTGAAGTCGCAAATGCACTTATTAAGCAATATCTTATGTAAATTCTACATTTAATTGCTAAGCGAGGCATAAAGATTTTTCTTTTGCAATACTAGTACACGTAAGACACACCAGAAGTGCACATAAAGCTTTATGTTTTCGTGTGGCTATTCTTAAGTGCATAATCTGAAAAATACACACTCGATAAACATCCGAGAGTGCTATTTCCGCAGCCCTCTGTATTAAATTGTTCGTAGTGTCACTGATGAGTGCCATGAATACGGATAAAACATAATAAACTGCAATGAAAAGTCCGCTGAAGTCGCAAAAGCACTTATTAAACAATATCTTAATGTAAATTCAACATTTAATTGCTAAGCGAGGCATAAAGATATATCTTTTGCAATACTAGTACACGTAAGACACACCAGAAGTGCACATAAAGCTTTATGTTTTCGTGTGGCTATTCGGAAGTGCATAATCTGAAAAATACACACTCGATAAGCATCCGAGAGTGCTATTTCCGCAGCCCTCTGTATTAAATTGTTCGTAGTGTCACTGATAAGTGCCACGAATACGGATAAAACATAATAAACTGCAATGAAAAGCCCGCTGAAGTCGCAAATGCACTTATTAAACAATATCTTAATGTAAATTCAACATTTAATTGCTAAGCGAGGCATAAATATATTTCTTTTGCAATACTAGTACACGCAAGACACACCAGAAGTGCACATAAAGCTTTATGTTTTCGTGTGGCTATTCGCAAGTGCATAATCTGAAAAATACACACTCGATAAACATCCGAGAGTGTTATTTCCGCAGCCCTCTGTATTAAATTGTTCGTAGTGTCACTGCTGAGTGCCATGAATACGGATAAAACATAATAAACTGCAATAAAAAGTCCGCTGAAGTCGCAAATGCACTTATTAAACAATATCATAATGTAAATTCAACATTAAATTGCTAAGCGAGGCATAAAGATATTTCTTTTGCAATACTAGTACACGTAAGACACACCAGAAGTGCACATAAAGCTTTATGGTTTCGTGTGGCTATTCGTAAGTGCATAATCTGAAAAATACACACCCGATAAACATCCGAGAGTGCTATTTCCGTAGCCCTCTGTATTAAATTGTTCGTAGTGTCACTGATGAGTGCCATGAATACAGATAAAACATAATAAACTGCAATGAAAAGTCCGCTGAAGTCGCAAATGCACTTATTAAACAATATCTTAATGTAAATTCAACATTTAATTGCTAAGCGAGGCATAAAGATATTTCTTTTGCAATACTAGTACACGTAAGACACACCAGAAGTGCACATAAAGCTTTATGTTTTTTTGTGGCTATTCGCAAGTGCCTAATCTGAAAAATACACACTCGATAAACATCCGAGAGTGCTATTTCCGCAGCCCTCTGTATTAAATTGTTCGTAGTGTCACTGATGAGTGCCATGAATACGGACAAAACATAATAAACTGCAATGAAAAGCCCGCTGAAGTCGCACTTATTAAACAATATCATAATGTAAATTCAACATTAAATTGCTAAGCGAGGCATAAAGATATTTCTTTTGCAATACTAGTACACGTAAGACACACCAGAAGTGCACATAAAGCTTTATGGTTTGGTGTGGCTATTCGCAAGTGCATAATCTGAAAAATACACACTCGATAAACATCCGAGAGTGCTATTTCCGCAGCCCTCTGTATTAAATTGTTCGTAGTGTCACTGATGAGTGCCATGAATACAGATAAAACATAATAAACTGCAATGAAAAGCCCGCTGAAGTCGCAAATGCACTTATTAAACAATATCTTAATGTAAATTCAACATTTAATTGCTAAGCGAGGCATAAAGATATGTCTCTTGCAATACTAGTACACGTGAGACACACCAGAAGTGCACATAAAGCCTTATGTTTTCGTGTGGCTATTCGCAAGTGCATAAACTGAAAAATACACACTCGATAAACATCCGAGAGTGTTATTTCCGCAGCCCTCTGTTTTAAATTGTTCGTAGTGTCACTGATGGGTGCCATGAATACGGATAAAACATAATAAACTGCAATGAAAAGCCCGCTGAAGTCGCAAATGCACTTATTAAGCAATATCTTATGTAAATTCAACATTTAATTGCTAAGCGAGGCATAAAGATATTTCTTTTGCAATACTAGTACACGTAAGACACACCAGAAGTGCACATAAAGCTTTATGTTTTCGTGTGGCTATTCGCAAGTGCATAATCTGAAAAATACACACTCGATAAACATCCGAGAGTGCTATTTCCGCAGCCTTCTGTATTAAATTGTTCGTAGTGTCACTGATGGGTGCCATGAATACGGATAAAACATAATAAACTGCAATGAAAAGCCCGCTGAAGTCGCAAATGCATTTATTAAACAATATCTTAATGTAAATTCAACATTTAATTGCTAAGTGAGGCATAAATATATTTCTTTTGCAATACTAGTACACGCAAGACACACCAGAAGTGCACATAAAGCTTTATGTTTTCGTGTGGCTATTCGCAAGTGCATAATCTGAAAAATACACACTTGATAAACATCCGAGAGTGCTATTTCCGCAGCCCTCTGTATTAAATTGTTCGTAGTGTCACTAATGAGTGCCATGAATACGGATAAAACATAATAAACTGCAATGAAAAGCCCGCTGAAGTCGCAAATGCACTTATTAAACAATATCTTAATGTAAATTCAACATTTAATTGCTAAGCTAGGCATAAAGATATGTCTCTTGCAATACTAGTACACGTAAGACACACCAGAATTGCACATAAAGCTTTATGTTTTCGTGTGGCTATTCGCAAGTGCATAATCTGAAAAATACTCACTCGATAAACATCCGAGAGTGCTATTTCCGTAGCCCTCTGTATTAAATTGTTCGTAGTGTCACTGATGAGTGCCATGAATACAGATAAAACATAATAAACTGCAATGAAAAGTCCGCTGAAGTCGCAAATGCACTTATTAAACAATATCTTAATGTAAATTCAACATTTAATTGCTAAGCGAGGCATAAAGATATTTCTTTTGCAATACTAGTACACGTAAGACAGACCAGAAGTGCACATAAAGCTTTATGTTTTTTTGTGGCTATTCGCAAGTGCCTAATCTGAAAAATACACACTCGATAAACATCCGAGAGTGCTATTTCCGCAGCCCTCTGTATTAAATTGTTCGTAGTGTCACTGATGAGTGCCATGAATACGGACAAAACATAATAAACTGCAATGAAAAGCCCGCTGAAGTCGCACTTATTAAACAATATCATAATGTAAATTCAACATTAAATTGCTAAGCGAGGCATAAAGATATTTCTTTTGCAATACTAGTACACGTAAGACACACCAGAAGTGCACATAAAGCTTTATGGTTTGGTGTGGCTATTCGCAAGTGCATAATCTGAAAAATACACACTCGATAAACATCCGAGAGTGCTATTTCCGCAGCCCTCTGTATTAAATTGTTCGTAGTGTCACTGATGAGTGCCATGAATACAGATAAAACATAATAAACTGCAATGAAAAGCCCGCTGAAGTCGCAAATGCACTTATTAAACAATATCTTAATGTAAATTCAACATTTAATTGCTAAGCGAGGCATAAAGATATGTCTCTTGCAATACTAGTACACGTGAGACACACCAGAAGTGCACATAAAGCCTTATGTTTTCGTGTGGCTATTCGCAAGTGCATAAACTGAAAAATACACACTCGATAAACATCCGAGAGTGTTATTTCCGCAGCCCTCTGTTTTAAATTGTTCGTAGTGTCACTGATGGGTGCCATGAATACGGATAAAACATAATAAACTGCAATGAAAAGCCCGCTGAAGTCGCAAATGCACTTATTAAGCAATATCTTATGTAAATTCAACATTTAATTGCTAAGCGAGGCATAAAGATATTTCTTTTGCAATACTAGTACACGTAAGACACACCAGAAGTGCACATAAAGCTTTATGTTTTCGTGTGGCTATTCGCAAGTGCATAATCTGAAAAATACACACTCGATAAACATCCGAGAGTGCTATTTCCGCAGCCTTCTGTATTAAATTGTTCGTAGTGTCACTGATGGGTGCCATGAATACGGATAAAACATAATAAACTGCAATGAAAAGCCCGCTGAAGTCGCAAATGCATTTATTAAACAATATCTTAATGTAAATTCAACATTTAATTGCTAAGTGAGGCATAAATATATTTCTTTTGCAATACTAGTACACGCAAGACACACCAGAAGTGCACATAAAGCTTTATGTTTTCGTGTGGCTATTCGCAAGTGCATAATCTGAAAAATACACACTTGATAAACATCCGAGAGTGCTATTTCCGCAGCCCTCTGTATTAAATTGTTCGTAGTGTCACTAATGAGTGCCATGAATACGGATAAAACATAATAAACTGCAATGAAAAGCCCGCTGAAGTCGCAAATGCACTTATTAAACAATATCTTAATGTAAATTCAACATTTAATTGCTAAGCTAGGCATAAAGATATGTCTCTTGCAATACTAGTACACGTAAGACACACCAGAATTGCACATAAAGCTTTATGTTTTCGTGTGGCTATTCGCAAGTGCATAATCTGAAAAATACTCACTCGATAAACATCCGAGAGTGCTATTTCCGTAGCCCTCTGTATTAAATTGTTCGTAGTGTCACTGATGAGTGCCATGAATACAGATAAAACATAATAAACTGCAATGAAAAGTCCGCTGAAGTCGCAAATGCACTTATTAAACAATATCTTAATGTAAATTCAACATTTAATTGCTAAGCGAGGCATAAAGATATTTCTTTTGCAATACTAGTACACGTAAGACACACCAGAAGTGCACATAAAGCTTTATGTTTTTTTGTGGCTATTCGCAAGTGCCTAATCTGAAAAATACACACTCGATAAACATCCGAGAGTGCTATTTCCGCAGCCCTCTGTATTAAATTGTTCGTAGTGTCACTGATGAGTGCCATGAATACGGACAAAACATAATAAACTGCAATGAAAAGCCCGCTGAAGTCGCACTTATTAAACAATATCATAATGTAAATTCAACATTAAATTGCTAAGCGAGGCATAAAGATATTTCTTTTGCAATACTAGTACACGTAAGACACACCAGAAGTGCACATAAAGCTTTATGGTTTCGTGTGGCTATTCGCAAGTGCATAATCTGAAAAATACACACTCGATAAACATCCGAGAGTGCTATTTCCGCAGCCCTCTGTATTAAATTGTTCGTAGTGTCACTGATGAGTGCCATGAATACAGATAAAACATAATAAACTGCAATGAAAAGCCCGCTGAAGTCGCAAATGCACTTATTAAACAATATCTTAATGTAAATTCAACATTTAATTGCTAAGCGAGGCATAAAGATATGTCTCTTGCAATACTAGTACACGTGAGACACACCAGAAGTGCACATAAAGCCTTATGTTTTCGTGTGGCTATTCGCAAGTGCATAAACTGAAAAATACACACTCGATAAACATCCGAGAGTGTTATTTCCGCAGCCCTCTGTTTTAAATTGTTCGTAGTGTCGCTGATGGGTGCCATGAATACGGATAAAACATAATAAACTGCAATGAAAAGCCCGCTAAAGTCGCAAATGCACTTATTAAGCAATATCTTATGTAAATTCAACATTTAATTGCTAAGCGAGGCATAAAGATATTTCTTTTGCAATACTAGTACACGTAAGACACACCAGAAGTGCACATAAAGCTTTATGTTTTCGTGTGGCTATTCGCAAGTGCATAATCTGAAAAATACACACTCGATAAACATCCGAGAGTGCTATTTCCGCAGCCTTCTGTATTAAATTGTTCGTAGTGTCACTGATGGGTGCCATGAATACGGATAAAACATAATAAACTGCAATGAAAAGCCCGCTGAAGTCGCAAATGCACTTATTAAACAATATCTTAATGTAAATTCAACATTTAATTGCTAAGTGAGGCATAAATATATTTCTTTTGCAATAGTACACGCAAGACACACCAGAAGTGCACATAAAGCTTTATGTTTTCGTGTGGCTATTCGCAAGTGCATAATCTGAAAAATACACACTTGATAAACATCCGAGAGTGCTATTTCCGCAGCCCTCTGTATTAAATTGTTCGTAGTGTCACTAATGAGTGCCATGAATACGGATAAAACATAATAAACTGCAATGAAAAGCCCGCTGAAGTCGCAAATGCACTTATTAAACAATATCTTAATGTAAATTCAACATTTAATTGCTAAGCTAGGCATAAAGATATGTCTCTTGCAATACTAGTACACGTAAGACACACCAGAATTGCACATAAAGCTTTATGTTTTCGTGTGGCTATTCGCAAGTGCATAATCTGAAAAATACTCACTCGATAAACATCCGAGAGTGTTATTTCCGCAGTCATCTGTATTAGATTGTTCGTAGTGCCACTGATGGGTGCCATAAATACGGATAAAGCATAGTAAACTGCAATGAAAAACCCGCTGAAGTCGCAAGTGCACTTATTAAACGATATCTTAATGTAAATTCAACATTTAATGGCTAAGCGAGGCATAAAGATATTTCTTTTGCAATACTAGTACACGTAAGACACACCAGAAGTGCACATAAAGCTTTATGTTTTCGTGTGGCTATTCGCAAGTGCATAATGTGAAAAATACACACGCGATAAACATCCGAGAGTGCTATTTCCGCAGCCCTCTGTATTAAATTGTTCGTAGTGTCACTGATTGGTGCCATGAATACGGATAAAACACAATAAACTGCAATGAAAAGCCCGCTGAAGTCGCAAATGCACTTATTAAACAATATCTTAATCTAAATTCAACATTTAAATGCTAAGAAGCGAGACATAAAGATATTTCTTTTGCAATACTAGTACACGTAAGACACACCAGAAGTGCACATAAAGCTTTATGGTTTCGTGTGGCTATTCGCAAGTGCATAATCTGAAAAATTACACACCCGATAAACATCCGAGAGTGCTATTTCCGCAGCCCTCTGTATTAAATTGTTCGTAGTGTCACTGATGAGTGCCATGAATACAGATAAAACATAATAAACTGCAATGAAAAGCCCGCTGAAGTCGTAAATGTACTTATTAAGCAATATCTTATTTAAATTCAACATTTAATTGCTAAGCGAGGCATAAAGATATGTCTCTTGCAATACTAGTACACGTAAGACACACCAGAAGTGCACATAAAGCTTTATGTTTTCGTGTGGCTATTCGCAAGTGCACAATCTGAAAAATACACACTCGATAAACATCCGAGAGTGCTATTTCCGCAGCCCCCTGTATTAATTGTTCGTAGTGTCACTGATGGGTGCCATGAATACGGATAAAACATAATAAACTGCAATGAAAAGCCCGCTGAAGTCGCAAATGCACTTATTAAACAATATCTTAATGTAAATTCAGCATTTAATTGCTAAGCGAGGCATAAAGATATTTCTTTTGCAATACTAGTACACGCAAGACTCACCAGAAGTGCACATAAAGCTTTATGTTTTCGTGTGGCTATTCGCAAGTGCATAATCTGAAAAATACAAATTGATAACCATCCGAGAGTGCTATTTCCGCAGCCCTCTGTATTAATTGTTCGTAGTGTCACTGATGAGTGCCATGAATACGGATAAAACATAATAAACTGCAATGAAAAGCCCGTTGAAGTCGCAAATGCACTTATTAAACAATATCTTAATGTAAATTCAACATTTAATTGCTAAGCGAGGCATAAATATATGTCTCTTGCATACTAGTACACGTAAGACACACCAGAAGTGCACATAAAGCTTTATGTTTTCGTGTGGCTATTCGCAAGTGCATAATCTGAAAAATACTCACTCGATAAACATCCGAGAGTGTTATTTCCGCAGCCCTCTGTATTAGATTGTTCGTAGTGTCACTGATGGGTGCCATAAATACGGATAAAACATAATAAACTGCAATGAAAAACCCGCTGAAGTCGCAAGTGCACTTATTAAACGATATCTTAATGTAAATTCAACATTTAATTGCTAAGCGAGGCATAAAGATATTTCTTTTGCAATACTAGTACACGTAAGGCACACCAGAAGTGCACATAAAGCTTTATGGTTTCGTGTGGCTATTCGCAAGTGCATAATCTGAAAAATACACACGCGATAAACATCCGAGAGTGCTATTTCCGCAGCCCTCTGTATTAAATTGTTCGTAGTGTCACTGATGGGTGCCATGAATACAGATAAAACACAATAAACTGCAATGAAAAGCCCGCTGAAGTCGCAAATGCACTTATTAAACAATATCTTAATCTAAATTCAACATTTCAATGCTAAGCGAGACATAAAGATATTTCTTTTGCAATACTAGTACACGTAAGACACACCAGAAGTGCACATAAAGCTTTATGGTTTCGTGTGGCTATTCGCAAGTGCATAATCTGAAAAATACACACCCGATAAACATCCGAGAGTGCTATTTCCGCAGCCCTCTGTATTAAATTGTTCGTAGTGTCACTGATGAGTGCCATGAATACAGATAAAACATAATAAACTGCAATGAAAAGCCCGCTGAAGTCGCAAATGTACTTATTAAGCAATATCTTATGTAAATTCAACATTTAATTGCTAAGCGAGGCATAAAGATATGTCTCTTGCAATATACACGTAAGACACACCAGAAGTGCACATAAAGCTTTATGTTTTCGTGTGGCTATTCGCAAGTGCATAATCTGAAAAATACACACTCGATAAACATCCGAGAGTGCTATTTCCGCAGCCCCCTGTATTAAATTGTTCGTAGTGTCACTGATGGGTGCCATGAATACGAATAAAACATAATAAAATTCAATGAAAGGTCCGCTGAAGTCGCAAAAGCACTTATTAAACAATATCTTAATGTAAATTCAACATTTAATTGCTAAGCGAGGCATAATTATATATATTTTGCAATACTAGTACACGTAAGACACACCAGAAGTGCACATAAAGTTTTATGTTTTTGTGTGGCCATTCGCAAGTGCATAATCTGAAAAATACACACTCGATAAACATCCGAGAGTGCTATTTCCGCAGCCCTCTGTATTAAATTGGTCGTAGTGTCACTGATGGGTGCCATGAATACGGATAAAATATAATAAAATGCAATGAAAAGTCCGCTGAAGTCGCAAAAGCACTTATTAAATAGTATCTTAATGTAAATTCAACATTAAATTGCTAAGCGAGGCATAATTATATTTCTTTTGCAATACTAGTACACGTAAGACACACCAGAAGTGCACATAAAGCTTTATGTTTTCGTGTGGCTATTCGCAAGTGCATAATCTGAAAAATACACACTCGATAAACATCCGAGAGTGCTATTTCCGCAGCCCTCTGTATTAATTTGTTCGTAGTGTCACTGATGGGTGCCATGAATACGGATAAAACACAATAAACTGCAATGAAAAGCGCGCTGAAGTCGCAAATGCACTTATTAAACAATATCTTAATCTAAATTCAACATTTAAATGCTAAGCGAGGCATAAAGATATTTCTTTTGCAATACTAGTACACGTAAGACACACCAGAAGTGCACATAAAGCTTTATGTTTTTGTGTGGCTATTCGCAAGTGCATAATCTGAAAATTACACACTCGATAAACATCCGAGAGTGCTATTTCCGCAGCCCTCTGTATTAAATTGTTCGTAGTGTCACTGATGGGTGCCATGAATACGGATAAAATATAATAAAATGCATTGAAAAGTCCGCTGAAGTCGCAAATGCACTTATTAAACAATATCTTAATCTAAATTCAACATTTAATTGCTAAGCGAGGCATAATTATATTTCTTTTGCAATACTAGTACACGTAAGAGACACCAGAAGTGCACATAAAGCTTTATGTTTTCGTGTGGCTATTCGCAAGTGCATAATCTGAAAAATACACACTCGATAAACATCCGAGAGTGCTATTTCCGCAGCCCTCTGTATTAATTTGTTCGTAGTGTCACTGATGGGTGCCATGAATACGGATAAAACACAATAAACTGCAATGAAAATCCCGCTGAAGTCGCAAATGCACTTATTAAACAATATCTTAATCTAAATTCAACATTTAAATGCTAAGCGAGGCATAAAGATATTTCTTTTGCAATACTAGTACACGTAAGACACACCAGAAGTGCACATAAAGCTTTATGGTTTCGTGTGGCTATTCGCAAGTGCATAATCTGAAAAATACACACTCGATAAACATCCGAGAGTGCTATTTTCGCAGCCCTCTGTATTAAATTGTTCGTAGTGTCACTGATGGGTGCCATGAATACGGATAACACATAATAAACTGCAATGAAAAGCACGGTGAAGTCGCAAGTTCACTTGTTGAACAATATCTTAATGTAAATTCAACATTTAATTGCTAAGCGAGGCATAAAGATATATCTTTTGCAATACTAGTACACGTAAGACACACCAGAAGTGCACATAAAGCTTTATGTTTTCGTGTGGCTATTCGCAAGTGCATAATCTGAAAAATACACACTCGATAAACATCCGAGAGTGCTATTTCCGCAGCCTTCTGTATTAAATTGTTCGTAGTGTCACTGATGGGTGCCATGAATACGGATAAAACATAATAAACTGCAATGAAAAGCCCGCTGAAGTCGCAACTGCATTTATTAAACAATATCTTAATGTAAATTCAACATTTAATTGCTAAGTGAGGCATAAATATATTTCTTTTGCAATACTAGTACACGCAAGACACACCAGAAGTGCACATAAAGCTTTATGTTTTCGTGTGGCTATTCGCAAGTGCATAATCTGAAAAATACACACTTGATAAACATCCGAGAGTGCTATTTCCGCAGCCCTCTGTATTAAATTGTTCGTAGTGTCACTAATGAGTGCCATGAATACGGATAAAACATAATAAACTGCAATGAAAAGCCCGCTGAAGTCGCAAATGCACTTATTAAACAATATCTTAATGTAAATTCAACATTTAATTGCTAAGCTAGGCATAAAGATATGTCTCTTGCAATACTAGTACACGTAAGACACACCAGAATTGCACATAAAGCTTTATGTTTTCGTGTGGCTATTCGCAAGTGCATAATCTGAAAAATACTCACTCGATAAACATCCGAGAGTGCTATTTCCGTAGCCCTCTGTATTAAATTGTTCGTAGTGTCACTGATGAGTGCCATGAATACAGATAAAACATAATAAACTGCAATGAAAAGTCCGCTGAAGTCGCAAATGCACTTATTAAACAATATCTTAATGTAAATTCAACATTTAATTGCTAAGCGAGGCATAAAGATATTTCTTTTGCAATACTAGTACACGTAAGACACACCAGAAGTGCACATAAAGCTTTATGTTTTTTTGTGGCTATTCGCAAGTGCCTAATCTGAAAAATACACACTCGATAAACATCCGAGAGTGCTATTTCCGCAGCCCTCTGTATTAAATTGTTCGTAGTGTCACTGATGAGTGCCATGAATACGGACAAAACATAATAAACTGCAATGAAAAGCCCGCTGAAGTCGCACTTATTAAACAATATCATAATGTAAATTCAACATTAAATTGCTAAGCGAGGCATAAAGATATTTCTTTTGCAATACTAGTACACGTAAGACACACCAGAAGTGCACATAAAGCTTTATGGTTTCGTGTGGCTATTCGCAAGTGCATAATCTGAAAAATACACACTCGATAAACATCCGAGAGTGCTATTTCCGCAGCCCTCTGTATTAAATTGTTCGTAGTGTCACTGATGAGTGCCATGAATACAGATAAAACATAATAAACTGCAATGAAAAGCCCGCTGAAGTCGCAAATGCACTTATTAAACAATATCTTAATGTAAATTCAACATTTAATTGCTAAGCGAGGCATAAAGATATGTCTCTTGCAATACTAGTACACGTGAGACACACCAGAAGTGCACATAAAGCCTTATGTTTTCGTGTGGCTATTCGCAAGTGCATAAACTGAAAAATACACACTCGATAAACATCCGAGAGTGTTATTTCCGCAGCCCTCTGTTTTAAATTGTTCGTAGTGTCGCTGATGGGTGCCATGAATACGGATAAAACATAATAAACTGCAATGAAAAGCCCGCTAAAGTCGCAAATGCACTTATTAAGCAATATCTTATGTAAATTCAACATTTAATTGCTAAGCGAGGCATAAAGATATTTCTTTTGCAATACTAGTACACGTAAGACACACCAGAAGTGCACATAAAGCTTTATGTTTTCGTGTGGCTATTCGCAAGTGCATAATCTGAAAAATACACACTCGATAAACATCCGAGAGTGCTATTTCCGCAGCCTTCTGTATTAAATTGTTCGTAGTGTCACTGATGGGTGCCATGAATACGGATAAAACATAATAAACTGCAATGAAAAGCCCGCTGAAGTCGCAAATGCACTTATTAAACAATATCTTAATGTAAATTCAACATTTAATTGCTAAGTGAGGCATAAATATATTTCTTTTGCAATAGTACACGCAAGACACACCAGAAGTGCACATAAAGCTTTATGTTTTCGTGTGGCTATTCGCAAGTGCATAATCTGAAAAATACACACTTGATAAACATCCGAGAGTGCTATTTCCGCAGCCCTCTGTATTAAATTGTTCGTAGTGTCACTAATGAGTGCCATGAATACGGATAAAACATAATAAACTGCAATGAAAAGCCCGCTGAAGTCGCAAATGCACTTATTAAACAATATCTTAATGTAAATTCAACATTTAATTGCTAAGCTAGGCATAAAGATATGTCTCTTGCAATACTAGTACACGTAAGACACACCAGAATTGCACATAAAGCTTTATGTTTTCGTGTGGCTATTCGCAAGTGCATAATCTGAAAAATACTCACTCGATAAACATCCGAGAGTGTTATTTCCGCAGTCATCTGTATTAGATTGTTCGTAGTGCCACTGATGGGTGCCATAAATACGGATAAAGCATAGTAAACTGCAATGAAAAACCCGCTGAAGTTCAAGTGCACTTATTAAACGATATCTTAATGTAAATTCAACATTTAATGGCTAAGCGAGGCATAAAGATATTTCTTTTGCAATACTAGTACACGTAAGACACACCAGAAGTGCACATAAAGCTTTATGTTTTCGTGTGGCTATTCGCAAGTGCATAATGTGAAAAATACACACGCGATAAACATCCGAGAGTGCTATTTCCGCAGCCCTCTGTATTAAATTGTTCGTAGTGTCACTGATTGGTGCCATGAATACGGATAAAACACAATAAACTGCAATGAAAAGCCCGCTGAAGTCGCAAATGCACTTATTAAACAATATCTTAATCTAAATTCAACATTTAAATGCTAAGCGAGACATAAAGATATTTCTTTTGCAATACTAGTACACGTAAGACACACCAGAAGTGCACATAAAGCTTTATGGTTTCGTGTGGCTATTCGCAAGTGCATAATCTGAAAAATACACACCCGATAAACATCCGAGAGTGCTATTTCCGCAGCCCTCTGTATTAAATTGTTCGTAGTGTCACTGATGAGTGCCATGAATACAGATAAAACATAATAAACTGCAATGAAAAGCCCGCTGAAGTCGCAAATGTACTTATTAAGCAATATCTTATTTAAATTCAACATTTAATTGCTAAGCGAGGCATAAAGATATGTCTCTTGCAATACTAGTACACGTAAGACACACCAGAAGTGCACATAAAGCTTTATGTTTTCGTGTGGCTATTCGCAAGTGCACAATCTGAAAAATACACACTCGATAAACATCCGAGAGTGCTATTTCCGCAGCCCCCTGTATTAAATTGTTCGTAGTGTCACTGATGGGTGCCATGAATACGGATAAAACATAATAAACTGCAATGAAAAGCCCGCTGAAGTCGCAAATGCACTTATTAAACAATATCTTAATGTAAATTCAGCATTTAATTGCTAAGCGAGGCATAAAGATATTTCTTTTGCAATACTAGTACACGCAAGACTCACCAGAAGTGCACATAAAGCTTTATGTTTTCGTGTGGCTATTCGCAAGTGCATAATCTGGAAAATACAAACTTGATAACCATCCGAGAGTGCTATTTCCGCAGCCCTCTGTATTAAATTGTTCGTAGTGTCACTGATGAGTGCCATGAATACGGATAAAACATAATAAACTGCAATGAAAAGCCCGTTGAAGTCGCAAATGCACTTATTAAACAATATCTTAATGTAAATTCAACATTTAATTGCTAAGCGAGGCATAAATATATGTCTCTTGCAATACTAGTACACGTAAGACACACCAGAAGTGCACATAAAGCTTTATGTTTTCGTGTGGCTATTCGCAAGTGCATAATCTGAAAAATACTCACTCGATAAACATCCGAGAGTGTTATTTCCGCAGCCCTCTGTATTAGATTGTTCGTAGTGTCACTGATGGGTGCCATAAATACGGATAAAACATAATAAACTGCAATGAAAAACCCGCTGAAGTCGCAAGTGCACTTATTAAACGATATCTTAATGTAAATTCAACATTTAATTGCTAAGCCAGGCATAAAGATATTTCTTTTGCAATACTAGTACACGTAAGGCACACCAGAAGTGCACATAAAGCTTTATGGTTTCGTGTGGCTATTCGCAAGTGCATAATCTGAAAAATACACACGCGATAAACATCCGAGAGTGCTATTTCCGCAGCCCTCTGTATTAAATTGTTCGTAGTGTCACTGATGGGTGCCATGAATACAGATAAAACACAATAAACTGCAATGAAAAGCCCGCTGAAGTCGCAAATGCACTTATTAAACAATATCTTAATCTAAATTCAACATTTCAATGCTAAGCGAGACATAAAGATATTTCTTTTGCAATACTAGTACACGTAAGACACACCAGAAGTGCACATAAAGCTTTATGGTTTCGTGTGGCTATTCGCAAGTGCATAATCTGAAAAATACACACCCGATAAACATCCGAGAGTGCTATTTCCGCAGCCCTCTGTATTAAATTGTTCGTAGTGTCACTGATGAGTGCCATGAATACAGATAAAACATAATAAACTGCAATGAAAAGCCCGCTGAAGTCGCAAATGTACTTATTAAGCAATATCTTATGTAAATTCAACATTTAATTGCTAAGCGAGGCATAAAGATATGTCTCTTGCAATATACACGTAAGACACACCAGAAGTGCACATAAAGCTTTATGTTTTCGTGTGGCTATTCGCAAGTGCATAATCTGAAAAATACACACTCGATAAACATCCGAGAGTGCTATTTCCGCAGCCCCCTGTATTAAATTGTTCGTAGTGTCACTGATGGGTGCCATGAATACGAATAAAACATAATAAAATTCAATGAAAGGTCCGCTGAAGTCGCAAAAGCACTTATTAAACAATATCTTAATGTAAATTCAACATTTAATTGCTAAGCGAGGCATAATTATATATATTTTGCAATACTAGTACACGTAAGACACACCAGAAGTGCACATAAAGTTTTATGATTTTGTGTGGCCATTCGCAAGTGCATAATCTGAAAAATACACACTCGATAAACATCCGAGAGTGCTATTTCCGCAGCCCTCTGTATTAAATTGGTCGTAGTGTCACTGATGGGTGCCATGAATACGGATAAAATATAATAAAATGCAATGAAAAGTCCGCTGAAGTCGCAAAAGCACTTATTAAATAGTATCTTAATGTAAATTCAACATTAAATTGCTAAGCGAGGCATAATTATATTTCTTTTGCAATACTAGTACACGTAAGACACACCAGAAGTGCACATAAAGCTTTATGTTTTCGTGTGGCTATTCGCAAGTGCATAATCTGAAAAATACACACTCGATAAACATCCGAGAGTGCTATTTCCGCAGCCCTCTGTATTAATTTGTTCGTAGTGTCACTGATGGGTGCCATGAATACGGATAAAACACAATAAACTGCAATGAAAAGCGCGCTGAAGTCGCAAATGCACTTATTAAACAATATCTTAATCTAAATTCAACATTTAAATGCTAAGCGAGGCATAAAGATATTTCTTTTGCAATACTAGTACACGTAAGACACACCAGAAGTGCACATAAAGCTTTATGTTTTGTGTGGCTATTCGCAAGTGCATAATCTGAAAATTACACACTCGATAAACATCCGAGAGTGCTATTTCCGCAGCCCTCTGTATTAAATTGTTCGTAGTGTCACTGATGGGTGCCATGAATACGGATAAAATATAATAAAATGCATTGAAAAGTCCGCTGAAGTCGCAAATGCACTTATTAAACAATATCTTAATCTAAATTCAACATTTAATTGCTAAGCGAGGCATAATTATATTTCTTTTGCAATACTAGTACACGTAAGAGACACCAGAAGTGCACATAAAGCTTTATGTTTTCGTGTGGCTATTCGCAAGTGCATAATCTGAAAAATACACACTCGATAAACATCCGAGAGTGCTATTTCCGCAGCCCTCTGTATTAATTTGTTCGTAGAGTCACTGATGGGTGCCATGAATACGGATAAAACACAATAAACTGCAATGAAAAGCCCGCTGAATGTCGCAAATGCACTTATTAAACAATATCTTAATCTAAATTCAACATTTAATTGCTAAGCGAGGCATAATTATATTTCTTTTGCAATACTAGTACACGTAAGAGACACCAGAAGTGCACATAAAGCTTTATGTTTTCGTGTGGCTATTCGCAAGTGCATAATCTGAAAAATACACACTCGATAAACATCCGAGAGTGCTATTTCCGCAGCCCTCTGTATTAATTTGTTCGTAGTGTCACTGATGGGTGCCATGAATACGGATAAAACACAATAAACTGCAATGAAAATCCCGCTGAAGTCGCAAATGCACTTATTAAACAATATCTTAATCTAAATTCAACATTTAAATGCTAAGCGAGGCATAAAGATATTTCTTTTGCAATACTAGTACACGTAAGACACACCAGAAGTGCACATAAAGCTTTATGGTTTCGTGTGGCTATTCGCAAGTGCATAATCTGAAAAATACACACTCGATAAACATCCGAGAGTGCTATTTTCGCAGCCCTCTGTATTAAATTGTTCGTAGTGTCACTGATGGGTGCCATGAATACGGATAACACATAATAAACTGCAATGAAAAGCACGGTGAAGTCGCAAGTTCACTTGTTGAACAATATCTTAATGTAAATTCAACATTTAATTGCTAAGCGAGGCATAAAGATAATCTTTTGCAATACTAGTACACGTAAGATACACCAGGAGTGCACATAAAGCTTTATGTTTTCGTGTGGCTATTCGCAAGTGCATAATCTGAAAAATACACACTCGATAAGCATACGAGAGTGCTATTTCCGCAGCCCTCTGTATTAAATTGTTCGTAGTGTTACTGATGAGTGCCATGAATACGGATAAATCATAATAAACTGCAATGAAAAGCCCGCTGAAGTCGCAAATGCACTTATTAAACAATATCTTAATGTAAATTCAACATTTAATTGCTAAGCGAGGCATAAAGATATGTCTCTTGCAATACTAGTACACGTAAGACACACCAGAAGTGCACATAAAGCTTTATGTTTTCGTGTGGCTATTCGCAAGTGCATAATCTGAAAAATACGCAATCGTTAAACATCACAGCGTGCTATTTCCGCAGCCCTCTATATTAAATTGTTCGTTGTGTCACTGATGGGTGCCATACATACGGATAAAATATAATAAAATGCAAAGAAAATTCCGCTGAAGTCGCAAATGCACTTATTAAACAATATCTTAATGTAAATTCAACATTTAATTGCTAAGCGAGGCATAAAGATATTTCTTTTGCAATACTAGTACACGCAAGACACACCAGAAGTGCACATAAAACTTTATGTTTTCGTGTGGCTATTCGCAAGTGCATAATCTGAAAAATACTCACTCGATAAATATCCGAGAGTGTTATTTCGCAGCCCTCTGTATTAAATTGTTCGTAGTGTCACTGATGGGTGCCATGAATACGGATAAAACATAATAAACTGCAATGAAAAGCCCGCTGAAGTTGCAAATGCACTTATTAAACAATATCTTAATGTAAATTCAACATTAAATTGCTAAGCGAGGCATAAAGATATTTCTTTTGCAATACTAGTACACGTAAGACACACCAGAAGTGCACATAAAGCTTTATGTTTTCGTGTGGCTATTCGCAAGTGCATAATCTGAAAAATACACACTCGATAAACATCCGAGAGTGCTATTTCCGCAGCTCTCTGTATTAAATTGTTCGTAGTGTCACTGATGGGTGCCATAAATACGGATAAAACATAATAAACTGCAATGAAAAACCCGCTGAAGTCGCAAATGCACTTATTAAACAATATCTTAATGTAAATTCAACATTTAATTGCTAAGCGAGGCATAATTATATTTCTTTTGCAATACTAGTACACGTAAGACACACCAGAAGTGCACATAAAGCTTAATGTTTTCGTGTGGCTACTCGCAAGTGCATAATCTGAAAAATACACACTCGATAAACATCCGAGAGTGCTATTTCCGCAGCCCTCTGTATTAAATTGTTCGTAGTGTCACTGATGGGTGCCATGAATACGGATAAAATATAATAAAATGCAATGAAAAGTCCGCTGAAGTCGCAAATGCACTTATTAAACAATATCTTAATGTAATTCAACATTTAATTGCTATGCGAGGCGTAAAGACATTTCTTTTGCAATACAAGTACACGTAAGACACACCAGAAGTGCACATAAAGCTTTATGTTTTTGTGTGGCCATTCGCAAGTGCATAATCTTAAAAATACACACTCGATAAACATCCGAGAGTGCTATTTCCGCAGCCCTCTGTATTAAATTGTTCGTAGTGTCACTGATGGGTGCCATGAATACGGATGAAATATAATAAAATGCAATGAAAAGTCCGCTGAAGTCGCAAAAGCACTTATTAAACAATATCTTAATGTAAATTCAACATTTAATTGCTAAGCGAGGCATAATTATATTTCTTTTGCAATACTAGTACACGTAAGACACACCAGAAGAGCACATAAAGCTTTATGTTTACGTGTGGCTATTCGCAAGTGCATAATCTGAAAAATACACACTCGATAAACATCCGAGAGTGCTATTTCCGCAGCCCTCTGTATTAAATTGTTCGTAGTGTCACTGATGGGTGCCATGAATACGGATAAAATATAATAAAATGCAATGAAAAGTCCGCTGAAGTCGCAAATGCACTTATTAAACTATATCTTAATGTAAATTCAACATTTAATTGCTAAGCGAGGCATAAAGATATTTCTTTTGCAATACTAGTACACGCAAGACACACCAGATGTGCACATAAAGCTTTATGTTTTCGTGTGGCTCTTCGCAAGTGCATAATCTGAAAAATACTCACTCGATAAATATCCGAGAGTGTTATTTCCGCAGCCCTCTGTATTAAATTGTTCGTAGTGTCACTGATGGGTGCCATGAATACGGATAAAACATAATAAACTGCAATGAAAAGCCCGCTGAAGTTGCAAATGCACTTATTAAACAATATCTTAATGTAAATTCAACATTAAATTGCTAAGCGAGGCATAAAGATATTTCTTTTGCAATACTAGTACACGTAAGACACACCAGAAGTGCACATAAAGCTTTATGTTTTCGTGTGGCTATTCGCAAGTGCATAATCTGAAAAATACACACTCGATAAACATCCGAGAGTGCTATTTCCGCAGCCCTCAGTATTAAATTGTTCGTAGTGTCACTGATGGGTGCCATAAATACGGATAAAACATAATAAACTGCAATGAAAAACCCGCTGAAGTCGCAAATGCACTTATTAAACAATATCTTAATGTAAATTCAACATTTAATTGCTAAGCGAGGCATAATTATATTTCTTTTGCAATACTAGTACACGTAAGACACACCAGAAGTGCACATAAAGCTTTATGTTTTCGTGTGGCTATTCGCAAGTGCATAATCTGAAAAATACACACTCGATAAACATCCGAGAGTGCTATTTCCGCAGCCCTCTGTATTAAATTGTTCGTAGTGTCACTGATGGGTGCCATGAATACGGATAAAATATAATAAAATGCAATGAAAAGTCCGCTGAAGTCGCAAATGCACTTATTAAACAATATCTTAATGTAAATTCAACATTTAATTGCTATGCGAGGCATAAAGACATTTCTTTTGCAATACAAGTACACGTAAGACACACCAGAAGTGCACATAAAGCTTTATGTTTTTGTGTGGCCATTCGCAAGTGCATAATCTTAAAAATACACACTCGATAAACATCCGAGAGTGCTATTTCCGCAGCCCTCTGTATTAAATTGTTCGTAGTGTCACTGATGGGTGCCATGAATACGGATGAAATATAATAAAATGCAATTAAAAGTCCGCTGAAGACGCAAAAGCACTTATTAAACAATATCTTAATGTAAATTCAACATTTAATTGCTAAGCGAGGCATAATTATATTTCTTTTGCAATACTAGTACACGTAAGACACACCAGAAGAGCACATAAAGCTTTATATTTTCGTGTGGCTATTCGCAAGTGCATAATCTGAAAAATACACACTCGATAAACATCCGAGAGTGCTATTTCCGCAGCCCTCTGTATTAATTTGTTCGTAGTGTCACTGATGGGTGCCATGAATACGGATAAAACACAATAAACTGCAATGAAAAGCCCGCTGAAGTCGCAAATGCACTTATTAAACAATATCTTAATCTAAATTCAACATTTAAATGCTAAGCGAGGCATAAAGATATTTCTTTTGCAATACTGGTACACGTAAGACACACCAGAAGTGCACATAAAGCTTTATGTTTTTGTGTGGCTATTCGCAAGTGCATAATCTGAAAAATACACACTCGATAAACATCCGAGAGTGCTATTTCCGCAGCCCTCTGTATTAAATTGTTCGTAGTGTCACTGATGGGTGCCATGAATACGGATAAAATATAATAAAATGCCATGAAAAGTCCGCTAAAGTCGCAAATGCACTTATTAAACAATATCTTAATGTAAATTCAACATTTAATTGCTATGCAAGGCATAAAGACATTTCTTTTGCAATACTAGTACACGTAAGACACACCAGAAGTGCACATAAAGCTTTATGTTTTCGTGTGGCTATTCGCAAGTGCATAATCTGAAAAATACACACTCGATAAACATCCGAGAGTGCTATTTCCGCAGCCCTCTGTATTAAATTGTTCGTAGTGTCACTGATGGGTGCCATGAATGCGGATAAAATATAATAAAATGCAATGAAAGGTCCGCTGAAGTCGCAAAAGCACTTATTAAACAATATCTTAATGTAAATTCAACATTTAATTGCTAAGCGAGGCATAATTATATTTCTTTTGCAATACCAGTACACGTAAGACACCCCAGAAGTGCACATAAAGCTTTATGTTTTCGTGTGGCTATTCGCAAGTGCATAATCTAAAAAATACACACTCGATAAACATCCGAGAGTGCTATTTCCGCAGCCCTCTGTATTAATTTGTTCGTAGAGTCACTGATGGGTGCCATGAATACGGATAAAACACAATAAACTGCAATGAAAAGCCCGCTGAAGTCGCAAATGCACTTATTAAACAATATCTTAATGTAAATTCAACATTTAATTGCTAAGCGAGGCATAAAGATATGTCTCTTGCAATACTAGTACACGTAAGACACACCAGAAGTGCACATAAAGCTTTATGTTTTCGTGTGGCTATTCGCAAGTGCATAATCTGAAAAATACAAACTCGATAAACATCCGAGAGTGTTATATCCGCAGCCCTCTGTTTTAAATTGTTCGTAGTGTCACTGCTGGGTGCCATGAATACGGATAAAACATAATAAACTGCAATGAAAAGCCCGCTGAAGTAGCAATTGCACTTATTAAGCAATATCTTAATGTAAATTCAACATTTAATTGCTAAGCGAGGCATAAATATATTTCTTTTGCGATACTAGTACACGTAAGACACACCAGAAGTGCACATAAAGCTTTATGTTTTCGTGTGGCTATTCGCAAGTGCATAATCTGAAAAATACACTCTCTTTAAACATCACAGCGTGCTATTTCCGCAGCCCTCTATATTAAATTGTTCGTTGTGTCACTGATGGGTGCCATCCATACGGATAAAATATAATAAAATGCAATGAAAAGTCTTCTGAAGTCGCAAATGCACTTATTAAACAATATCTTAATGTAAATTCAACATTTAATTGCTAATCGAGGCATAAAGATATTTCTTTTGCAATACTAGTACACGCAAGACACACCAGAAGTGCACATAAAGCTTTATGTTTTCGTGTGGCTATTCGCAAGTGCATAATCTGAAAAATACACACTCGATAAACATCCGAGAGTGCTATTTTCGCAGCCCTCTGTATTAAATTGTTCGTAGTGTCACTGATGAGTGCCATGAATACGGATAAAACATAATAAACTGCAATGAAAAGCCCGCTGAAGTCGCAAATGCACTTATTAAACAATATCTTAATGTAAATTCAACATTTAATTGCTAAGCGAGGCATAAAGATATTTCTTTTGCAATACTAGTACACGCAAGACACACCAGAAGTGCACATAAAGCTTTATGTTTTCGTGTGGCTATTCGCAAGTGCATAATCTGAAAAATACACACTCGATAAACATCCGAGAGTGCTATTTCCGCAGCCCTCTGTATTAAATTGTTCGTAGTGTCACTAATGGGTGCCATGAATACGGATAAAATATAATAAAATGCAATGAAAAGTCCGCTGAAGTCGCAAATGCACTTATTAAACGCTATCTTAATGCAAGTACAGCATTCTATTGCTAAGAGAGGTATAAAGATATTTATTTTGCAATACTAGTACACGTAAGACACACCAGAAGTGCACATAAAGCTTTATGTTTTCGTGTGGCTATTCGCAAGTGCATAATCTGAAAAATACACACTCGATAAACATCCGAGAGTGCTTTTTCCGCAGCCCTCTGTATTAAATTGTTCGTAGTGTCACTGATGGGTTCCATGAATACGGATAAAACATAATAAACTGCAATGAAAAGCCCGCTGAAGTCGCAAATGCTCTTATTAAACAATATCTTAATGTAAATTCAACATTTAATTGCTAAGCGAGGCATAAAGATATTTCTTTTGCAATACTAGTACACGCAAGACACACCAGAAGTGCACATAAAGCTTTATGTTTTCGTGTGGCTATTCGCAAGTGCATAATCTGAAAAATACACACTCGATAAACATCCGAGAGTGCTATTTCCGCAGCCCTCTGTATTAAATTGTTCGTAGTGTCGCTCATGGGTGCCATGAATACGGATAAAATATAATAAAATGCAATGAAAAGTCCGCTGAAGTCACAAATGCACTTATTAAACAATATCTTAATGTAAATTCAACATTTAATTGCTAAGCGAGGCATAAAGATGTTTGTTTTGCTATACTAGTACACGCAAGACACACCAGAAGTGCACATAAAGCTTTATGTTTTCGTGTGGCTATTCGCAAGTGCATAATCTGAAAAATACACACTCGATAAACATCCGAGAGTGCTATTTCCGCAGCCCTCTGTATTAAATTGTTCGTAGTGTCACTGATGGGTGACATGAATACGGATAAAATATAGTAAAATGCAATGAAAAGTCCACTGAAGTCTCAAATGCACTTACTAAACGCTATCTTAATGCAAATTTAGCATTCTATTGCTAAGAGAGGCATAAAGATATTTATTTTGCAATACTAGTACACGTAAGACACACCAGAAGTGTACATAAAGCTTTATGTTTTCGTGTGGCTATTCGCAAGTGCAAAATACACACTCGATAAACATCCGAGAGTGCTATTTCCGCAGCACTCTGTATTAAATTGTTCGTAGTGTCACTGATGGGTGCCATGAATACGGATAAAATATAATAAAATGCAATGAAAAGTCCGCTGAAGTCGCAAATGCACTTATTAAACAATATCTTAATGTAAATTCAACATTTAATTGCTAAGCGAGGCATAAAGATATTTCTTTTGCAATACTAGTACACGTAAGACACACCAGAAGTGCTCATAAAGCTTTATGGTTTCGTGTGGCTATTCGCAAGTGCATAATCTGCAAAATACACACTCGATAAACATCCGAGAGTGCTATTTCCGCAGCCCTCTGTATTAAATTGTTCATAGTGTCACTGATGGGTGCCATGAATACGGATAAAATATAATAAAATGCAATGAAATTCCGCTGAAGTCGCAAAAGCACTTATTAAACAATATCTTAATGTAAATTCAACATTTAATTGCTAAGCGAGGCATAATTATATTTCTGTTGCAATACTAGTATACGTAAGACACACCAGAAGTGCACATAAAGCTTTATGTTTCCGTGTAGCTATTCGCAAGTGCATAATCTGAAAAATACACACTCGATAAACATCCGAGAGTGCTATTTCCGCAGCCCTCTGTATTAATTTGTTCGTAGTGTCACTGATGGGTGCCATGAATACTGATAAAACACAATAAACTGCAATGAAAAGCCCGCTGAAGTCGCAAATGCACTTATTAAACAATATCTTAATCTAAATTCAACATTTAAATGCTAAGCGAGGCATAAAGATATTTCTTTTGCAATACTAGTACACGTAAGACACACCAGAAGTGCACATAAAGCTTTATGTTTTCGTGTGGCTATTCGCAAGTGCATAATCTGAAAAATATACACTCGATAAACATCCGAGAGTGCTATTTCCGCAGCCCTCTGTATTAAATTGTTCGTAGTGTCACTGATGGGTGCCATGAATACGGATAAAATATAATAAAATGCAATGAAAGGTCCGCTGCAGTCGCAAAAGCACTTATTAAACAATATCTTAATGTAAATTCAACATTTAATTGCTAAGCGAGGCATAATTATATTTATTTTGCAATACTAGTACACGTAAGACACACCAGAAGTGCACATAAAGCTTTATGTTTTCGTGTGGCTATTCGCAAGTGCATAATCTGAAAAATGCACAATCGATAAACATCCGAGAGTGCTATTTCCGCAGCCCTCTGTATTAAATTGTTCGTAGTGTTACTGATGAGTGCCGTGAATTCGGATAAAACATAATAAACTGCACTGAAAAGCCCGCTGAAGTCGCAAATGCACTTATTAAACAATATCTTAATGTAAATTCAACATTTAATTGCTAAGCGAGGCATAAAGATATGTCTCTTGCAATACTAGTACACGTAAGACACACCAGATGTGCACATAAAGCTTTATGTTTTCGTGTGGCTATTCGCAAGTGCATAATCTGAAAAATACACACTCGATAAACATCCGAGAGTGTTATATCCGCAGCCCTCTGTTTTAAATTGTTCGTAGTGTCACTGATCGGTGCTATGAATAAGGATAAAACATAATAAACTGCAATGAAAAGCCCGCTGAAGTAGCAAATGCACTTATTAAGCAATATCTTAATGTAAATTCAACATTTAATTGCTAAGCGAGGCATAAAGATATTTATTTTGCAATACTAGTACACGTAAGACACACCAGAAGTGCACATAAAGCTTTATGTTTTCGTGTGGCTATTCGCAAGTGCATAATCTGAAAAATACACACTCGTTAAACATCACAGCGTGCTATTTCCGCAACCCTCTATATTAAATTGTTCGTTGTGTCACTGATGGGTGCCATGAATACGGATAAAACATAATTAACTGCAATGAAAAGCCCGCTGAAGTCGCAAATGCACTTATTAAGCAATATCTTAATGTAAATTCAACATTAAATTGCTAAGCGAGGCATAAAGATATTTCTTTTGCAATACTAGTACACGTAAGACACACCAGAAGTGCACATAAAGCTTTATGTTTTCGTGTGGCTATTCGCAAGTGCATAATCTGAAAAATACACACTCGTTAAACATCACAGCGTGCTATTTCCGCAACCCTCTATATTAAATTGTTCGTTGTGTCACTGATGGGTGCCATGAATACGGATAAAACATAATAAAATGCAATAAAAAGTCCGCTGAAGTTACAAATGCACTTATTAAACAATATCTTAATGTAAATTCAACATTTAATTGCTAAGCGAGGCATAAAGATGTTTGTTTTGCAATACTAGTACACGCAAGACACACCAGAAGTGCACATAAAGCTTTATGTTTTCGTGTGGCTATTCGCAAGTGAATAATCTGAAAAATACACACTCGATAAACATCCGAGAATGCTATTTCCGCAGCCCTCTGTATTAAATTGTTCGTAGTGTCACTGGTGGGTGCCATGAATACGGATAAAACACAATAAACTTTTATGAAAAGCCCGCTGAAGTCGCAAATGCACTTATTAAACAATATCTTAATATAAATTCAACATTTAAATGCTAAGCGAGGCATAAAGATATTTCTTTTGCAATACTGGTACACGTAAGACACACCAGAAGTGCACATAAAGCTTTATGTTTTTGTGTGGCTATTCGCAAGTGCATAATCTGAAAAATACACACTCGATAAACATCCGAGAGTGCTATTTCCGCAGCACTCTGTATTAAATTGTTCGTAGTGTCACTGATGGGTGCCATGAATACGGATAAAATATAATAAAATGCAATGAAAAGTCCGCTGAAGTCGCAAATGCACTTATTAAACAATATCTTAATGTAAATTCAACATTTAATTGCTAAGCGAGGCATAAAGATATTTCTTTTGCAATACTAGTACACGTAAGACACACCAGAAGTGCACATAAAGCTTTATGGTTTCGTGTGGCTATTCGCAAGTGCATAATCTGCAAAATACACACTTGATAAACATCCGAGAGTGCTATTTCCGCAGCCCTCTGTATTAAATTGTTCATAGTGTCACTGATGGGTGCCATGAATACGGATAAAATATAATAAAATGCAATGAAATTCCGCTGCAGTCGCAAAAGCACTTATTAAACAATATCTTAATGTAAATTCAACATTTAATTGCTAAGCGAGGCATAATTATATTTCTTTTGCAATACTAGTACACGTAAGACACACCAGAAGTGCACATAAAGCTTTATGTTTTCGTGTGGCTATTCGCAAGTGCATAATCTGAAAAATGCACAATCGATAAACATCCGAGAGTGCTATTTCCGCAGCCCTCTGTATTAAATTGTTCGTAGTGTTACTGATGAGTGCCGTGAATTCGGATAAAACATAATAAACTGCACTGAAAAGCCCGCTGAAGTCGCAAATGCACTTATTAAACAATATCTTAATGTAAATTCAACATTTAATTGCTAAGCGAGGCATAAAGATATGTCTCTTGCAATACTAGTACACGTAAGACACACCAGATGTGCACATAAAGCTTTATGTTTTCGTGTGGCTATTCGCAAGTGCATAATCTGAAAAATACACACTCGATAAACATCCGAGAGTGTTATATCCGCAGCCCTCTGTTTTAAATTGTTCGTAGTGTCACTGATGGGTGCTATGAATACGGATAAAACATAATAAACTGCAATGAAAAGCCCGCAGAAGTAGCAAATGCACTTATTAAGCAATATCTTAATGTAAATTCAACATTTAATTGCTAAGCGAGGCATAAAGATATTTATTTTGCAATACTAGTACACGTAAGACACACCAGAAGTGCACATAAAGCTTTATGTTTTCGTGTGGCTATTCGCAAGTGCATAATCTGAAAAATACACACTCGTTAAACATCACAGCGTGCTATTTCCGCAACCCTCTATATTAAATTGTTCGTTGTGTCACTGATGGGTGCCATGAATACGGATAAAACATAATTAACTGCAATGAAAAGCCCGCTGAAGTAGCAAATGCACTTATTAAGCAATATCCTAATGTAAATTCAACATTTAATTGCTAAGCGAGGCATAAAGATATTTCTTTTGCAATACTAGTACACGTAAGACACACCAGAAGTGCACATAAAGCTTTATGTTTTCGTGTGGCTATTCGCAAGTGCATAATCTGAAAAATACACACTCGTTAAACATCACAGCGTGCTATTTCCGCAACCCTCTATATTAAATTGTTCGTTGTGTCACTGATGGGTGCCATGAATACGGATAAAACATAATAAAATGCAATAAAAAGTCCGCTGAAGTTACAAATGCACTTATTAAACAATATCTTAATGTAAATTCAACATTTAATTGCTAAGCGAGGCATAAAGATGTTTGTTTTGCAATACTAGTACACGCAAGACACACCAGAAGTGCACATAAAGCTTTATGTTTTCGTGTGGCTATTCGCAAGTGCATAATCTGAAAAATACACACTCGATAAACATCCGAGAGTGCTATTTCCGCAGCCCTCTGTATTAAATTGTTCGTAGTGTCACTGATGGGTGACATGAATACGGATAAATTATAGTAAAATGCAATGAAAAGTCCACTAAAGTCTCAAATGCACTTATTAAACGCTATCTTAATGCAAATTTAGCATTCTATTGCTAAGAGAGGCATAAAGATATTTATTTTGCAATACTAGTACACGTAAGACACACCAGAAGTGCACATAAAGCTTTATGTTTTCGTGTTGCTATTCGCAAGTGCATAATCTGAAAAATACACACTCGATAAACATCCGAGAGTGCTATTTCCGCAGCCCTCTGTAATAATTTGTTCGAAGTGTCACTGATGGGTGCCATGAATACTGATAAAACACAATAAACTGCAATGAAAAGCCCGCTGAAGTCGCAAATGCACTTATTAAGCAATATCTTAATGTAAATTCAACATTTAATTGCTAAGCGAGGCATAAAGATATTTCTTTTGCAATACTAGTACACGCAAGACACACCAGAAGTGCACATAAAGCTTTATGTTTTCGTGTGGCTATTCGCAAGTGCATAATCTGAAAAATACACAATCGATAAACATCCGAGAGTGCTATTTCCGTAGCCCTCTGTATTAAATTGTTCGTAGTGTCACTGATGAGTGCCATGAATACGGATAAAATATAATAAAATGCAATGAAAAGTCCGCTGAAGTTACAAATGCACTTATTAAACAATATCTTAATGTAAATTCAACATTTAATTGCTAAGCGAGGCATAAAGATGTTTGTTTTGCAATACTAGTACACGCAAGACACACCAGAAGTGCACATAAAGCTTTATGTTTTCGTGTGGCTATTCGCAAGTGCATAATCTGAAAAATACACACTCGATAAACATCCGAGAGTGCTATTTCCGCAGCCCTCTGTTTTAAATTGTTCGTAGTGTCACTGATGAGTGCCATGAATACGGATAAAACATAATAAACTGCAATGAAAAGCCCGCTGAAGTCGCAAATGCACTTATTAAACAATATCTTAATGTAAATTCATCATTTAATTGCTAAGCGAGGCATAAAGACATTTCTTTTGCAATACTAGTACACGCAAGATACACCAGAAGTGCACATAAAGCTTTATGTTTTCGTGTGGCTATTCGCAAGTGCATAATCTGAAAAATACACAGTCGATAAACATCCGAGAGTGCTATTTGCGCAGCCCTCTGTATTAAATTGTTCGTAGTGTCACTGATGGGTGCCATACATACGGATAAAATATAATAAAATGCAATGAAAAGTCCGCTGAAGTCGCAAATGCACTTATTAAACTATATCTTAATTTAAATTCAACATTTAATTGCTAAGCGAGGCATAAAGACATTTCTTTTGCAATACTAGTACACGCAAGATACACCAGAAGTGCACATAAAGCTTTATGTTTTCGTGTGGCTATTCGCAAGTGCATAATCTGAAAAATACACACTCGATAAACATCCGAGAGTGCTATTTGCGCAGCCCTCTGTATTAAATTGTTCGTAGTGTCACTGATGGGTGCCATACATACGGATAAAATATAATAAAATGCAATGAAAAGTCCGCTGAAGACGCAAATGCTCTTATTAAACGCTATCTTAATGCAAGTTCAGCATTCTATTGCTAAGAGAGGCATAAAGATATTTATTTTGCAATACTAGTACACGTAAGACACACCAGAAGTGCACATAAAGCTTTATGTTTTCGTGTGGCTATTCGCAAGTGCATAATCTGAAAAATACACACTCGATAAACATCCGAGAGTGCTATTTCCGCAGCCCTCTGTTTTAAATTGTTCGTAGTGTCACTGATGAGTGCCATGAATACGGATAAAACATAATAAACTGCAATGAAAAGCCCGCTGAAGTCGCAAATGCACTTATTAAACAATATCTTAATGTAAATTCATCATTTAATTGCTAAGCGAGGCATAAAGACATTTCTTTTGCAATACTAGTACACGCAAGATACACCAGAAGTGCACATAAAGCTTTATGTTTTAGTGTGGCTATTCGCAAGTGCATAATCTGAAAAATACACACTCGATAAACATCCGAGAGTGCTATTTGCGCAGCCCTCTGTATTAAATTGTTCGTAGTGTCACTGATGGGTGCCATACATACGGATAAAATATAATAAAATGCAATGAAAAGTCCGCTGAAGTCGCAAATGCACTTATTAAACTATATCTTAATGTAAATTCAACATTTAATTGCTAAGCGAGGCATAAAGACATTTCTTTTGCAATACTAGTACACGCAAGACACACCAGAAGTGCACATAAAGCTTTATGTTTTCGTGTGGCTATTCGCAAGTGCATAATCTGAAAAATAAACACTCGATAAAAATCCGAGAGTGCTATTTTCGCAGCCCTCTGTATTAAATTGTTCGTAGTGTCACTGATGAGTGCCATGAATACGGATAAAACATAATAAACTGCAATGAAAAGCCCGCCGAAGTCGCAAATGCACTTATTAAACAATATCTTAATGTAAATTCAACATTTAATTGCTAAGCGAGGCATAAAGATATTTCTTTTGCAATACTAGTACACGCAAGACACACCAGAAGTGCACATAAAGCTTTATGTTTTCGTGTGGCTATTCGCAAGTGCATAATCTGAAAAATACACACTCGATAAACATCCGAGAGTGGTATTTGCGCAGCCCTCTGTTTTAAATTGTTCGTAGTGTCACTGATGGGTGCCATGAATACGGATAAAATATAATCAAATGCAATGAAAAGTCCGCTGAAGACGCAAATGCACTTATTAAACGCTATCTTAATGCAAGTTCAGCATTCTATTGCTAAGAGAGGCATAAAGATATTTATTTTGCAATACTAGTACACGTAAGACACACCAGAAGTGCACATAAAGCTTTATGTTTTCGTGTGGCTATTCGCAAGTGCATAATCTGAAAAATACACACTCGATAAACATCCGAGAGTGCTTTTTCCGCAGCCCTCTGTATTTAATTGTTCGTAGTGTCACTGAGGGGTTCCATGAATACGGATAAAACATAATAAACTGCAATGAAAAGCCCGCTGAATTCGCAAATGCTCTTATTAAACAATATCTTAATGTAAATTCAACATTTAATTGCTAAGCGAGGCATAAAGATATTTCTTTTGTAATACTAGTAGACGCAAGACACACCAGAAGTGCACATAAAGCTTTATGTTTTCGTGTGGCTATTCGCAAGTGCATAATCTGAAAAATACACACTCGATAAACATCCGATAGTGCTATTTCCGCAGCCCTCTGTATTAAATTGTTCGTAGTGTCACTGATGGGTGCTATGAATACGGATAAAATATAATAAAATGCAATGAAAAGTCCGCTGCAGTCACAAATGCACTTATTAAACAATATCTTAATGTAAATTCATCATTTAATTGCTAAGCGAGGCACAAAGATGTATGTTTTGCAATACTAGTACACGCAAGACACACCAGAAGTGCACATAAAGCTTTATGTTTTCGTGTGGCTATTCGCAAGTGCATAATCTGAAAAATACACACTCGATAAACATCCGAGAGTGCTATTTCCGCAGCCCTCTGTATTAAATTGTTCGTAGTGTCACTGATGGGTGACATGAATACGGATAAAATATAGTAAAATGCAATGAAAAGTCCACTGAAGTCTCAAATGCACTTATTAAACGCTATCTTAATGCAAATTTAGCATTCTATTGCTAAGAGAGGCATAAAGATATTTATTTTGTAATACTAGTACACGTAAGACACACCAGAAGTGTACATAAAGCTTTATGTTTTCGTGTGGCTATTCGCAAGTGCATAATCTGAAAAATACACACTCGATAAACATCCGAGAGTGCTATTTCCGCAGCACTCTGTATTAAATTGTTCGTAGTGTCATTGATGGGTGCCATGAATACGGATAAAATATAATAAAATGCAATGAAAGGTCCGCTGAAGTCGCAAAAGCACTTATTAAACAATATCTTGATGTAAATTCAACATTTAATTGCTAAGCGAGGCATAATTATATTTCTTTTGCAATACTAGTACACGTAAGACACACCAGAAGTGCACATATAGCTTTATGTTTTCGTGTGGCTATTCGCAAGTGCATAATCTGAAAAATGCACACTCGATAAACATCCGAGAGTGCTATTTCCGCAGCCCTCTGTATTAAATTGTTCGTAGTGTTACTGATGAGTGCCATGAATACGGACAAAACATAATAAACTGCAATGAAAAGCCCGCCGAAGTAGCAAATGCACTTATTAAGCAATACCTTAATGTAAATTCAACATTTAATTGCTAAGCGAGGCATAAAGATATTTCTTTTGCAATACTAGTACACGCAAGACACACCAGAAGTGCACATAAAGCTTTATGTTTTCGTGTGGCTATTCGCAAGTGCATAATCTGAAAAATACACACTCGATAAACATCCGAGAGTGCTATTTTCGCAGCCCTCTGTATTAAATTATTCGTAGTGTCACTGATGAGTGCCATGAATACGGATAAAACATAATAAACTGCAATGAAAAGCCCGCCGAAGTCGCAAATGCACTTATTAATCAATATCTTAATGTAAATTCAACATTTAATTGCTAAGCGAGGCATAAAGATATTTCTTTTGCAATACTAGTACACGCAAGACACACCAGAAGTGCACATAAAGCTTTATGTTTTCGTGTAGCTATTCGCAAGTGCATAATCGGAAAAATACATACTCGATAAACATCCGAGAGTGCTATTTGCGCAGCCCTCTGTATTAAATTGTTCGTAGTGTCACTGATGGGTGCCATGAATACGGATAAAATATAATAAAATCCAATGAAAAGTCCGCTGAAGTCGCAAATGCACTTATTAAACGCTATCTTAATGCAAGTTCAGCATTCTATTGCTAAGAGAGGCATAAAGATATTTCTTTTGCAATACTAGTACACGCAAGACACACCAGAAGTGCACATAAAGCTTTATGTTTTCGTGTGGCTATTCGCAAGTGCATAATTGAGAAATACACACTCGATAAACATCCGAGAGTGCTATTTGCGCAGCCCTCTGTATTAAATTGTTCGTAGTGTCACTGATGGGTGCCATGAATACGGATCAAATATAATAAAATGCAATGAAAAGTCCGCTGAAGTCGCAAATGCACTTATTAAACGCTATCTTAATGCAAGTTCAGCATTCTATTACTAAGAGAGGCATACAGATATTTATTTTGCAATACTAGTACACGCAGGACACACCAGAAGTGCACATAAAGCTTTATGTTTTCGTGTGGCTATTCGCAAGTGCATAATCTGAAAAATACACACTCGATAAACATCCGAGAGTGCTATTTGCGCAGCCCTCTGTATTAAATTGTTCGTAGTGTCACTGATGGGTGCCATGAATACGGATAAAATATAATAAAATGCAATGAAAAGTCCGCTGAAGTCACAAATGCACTTATTAAACAATATCTTAATGTAAATTCAACATTTAATTGCTAAGCGTGGCATAATGATGTTTGTTTTGTAATACTAGTACACGCAAGACACACCAGAAGTGCACATAAAGCTTTATGTTTTCGTGTGGCTATTCGCAAGTGCATAATCTGAAAAATACACACTCGATAAACATCCGAGAGTGCTATTTCCGCAGCCCTCTGTATTAAATTGTTCGTAGTGTCACTGATGGGTGCCATGAATACGGATAAAATATAATAAAATGCAATGAAAAGTTCGCTGAAGTCGCAAATGCACTTATTAAACGCTATCTTAATGCAAATTCAGCATTCTATTGCTAAGAGAGGCATAAAGATATTTATTTTGCAATACTAGTACACGCAAGACACACCAGAAGTGCACATAAAGCTTTATGTTTTCGTGTGGCTATTCGCAAGTGCATAATCTGAAAAATACACACTCGATAAACATCCGAGAGTACTATTTCCGCAGCCCTCTGTATTAAATTGTTCGTAGTGTCACTGAAGGGTGACATGAATGCGGATAAAATATAGTAAAATGCAATGAAAAGTCCGCTGAAGTCTCAAATGCACTTATTAAACGCTATCTTAATGCAAATTTAGCATTCTATTGCTAAGAGAGGCATAAAGATATTTATTTTGCAATACTAGTACACGTAAGACACACCAGAAGTGCACATAAAGCTTTCTGTTTTCGTGTGGCTATTCGCAAGTGCATAATTTGAAAAACACACTCGATAAACATCCGAGAGTGCTATTTCCGCAGCCCTCTGTATTAAATTGTTCGTAGTGTCACTGATGGGTGCCGTGAATACGGATAAAACATAATAAACTGCAATGAAAAGCCCGCTGAAGACGCAAATGCACTTATTAAACGCTATCTTAATGCAAATTTAGCATTCTATTGCTAAGAGAGGCATAAAGATATTTATTTTGCAATACTAGTACACGTAAGACACACAAGAAGTGCACATAAAGCTTTATGTTTTCGTGTGGCTATTCGCAAGTGCATAATTTGAAAAACACACTCGATAAACATCCGAGAGTGCTATTTCCGCAGCCCTCTGTATTAAATTGTTCGTAGTGTCACTGATGGGTTCCATGAATACGGATAAAACATAATCAACTGCAATGAAAAGCCCGCTGAAGTCGCAAATGCTCTTATTAAACAATATCTTAATGTAAATTCAACATTTAATTGCTAAGCGAGGCATAAAGATATTTCTTTTGTAATACTAGTAGACGCAAGACACACCAGAAGTGCACATAAAGCTTTATGTTTTCGTGTGGCTATTCGCAAGTGCATAATCTGAAAAATACACACTCGATAAACATCCGATAGTGCTATTTCCGCAGCCCTCTGTATTAAATTGTTCGTAGTGTCACTGATGGGTGCTATGAATACGGATAAAATATAATAAAATGCAATGAAAAGTCCGCTGCAGTCACAAATGCACTTATTAAACAATATCTTAATGTAAATTCAACATTTAATTGCTATAGAGGCATAAAGATGTATGTTTTGCAATACTAGTACACGCAAGACACACCAGAAGTGCACATAAAGCTTTATGTTTTCGTGTGGCTATTCGCAAGTGCATAATCTAAAAAATACACACTCGATAAACATCCGAGAGTGCTATTTCCGCAGCCCTCTGTATTAAATTGTTCGTAGTGTCACTGATGGGTGACATGAATACGGATAAAATATAGTAAAATGCAATGAAAAGTCCACTGAAGTCTCAAATGCACTTATTAAACGCTATCTTAATGCAAATTTAGCATTCTATTGCTAAGAGAGGCATAAAGATATTTATTTTGTAATACTAGTACACGTAAGACACACCAGAAGTGTACATAAAGCTTTATGTTTTCGTGTGGCTATTCGCAAGTGCATAATCTGAAAAATACACACTCGATAAACATCCGAGAGTGCTATTTCCGCAGCACTCTGTATTAAATTGTTCGTAGTGTCACTGATGGGTGCCATGAATACGGATAAAATATAATAAAATGCAATGAAAGGTCCGCTGAAGTCGCAAAAGCACTTATTAAACAATATCTTAATGTAAATTCAACATTTAATTGCTAAGCGAGGCATAATTATATTTCTTTTGCAATACTAGTACACGTAAGGCACACCAGAAGTGCACATATAGCTTTATGTTTTCGTGTGGCTATTCGCAAGTGCATAATCTGAAAAATGCACACTCGATAAACATCCGAGAGTGCTATTTCCGCAGCCCTCTGTATTAAATTGTTCGTAGTGTTACTGATGAGTGCCATGAATACGGACAAAACATAATAAACTGCAATGAAATGCCCGCCGAAGTAGCAAATGCACTTATTAAGCAATATCTTAATGTAAATTCAACATTTAATTGCTAAGCGAGGCATAAAGATATTTCTTTTGCAATACTAGTACACGCAAGACACACCAGAAGTGCACATAAAGCTTTATGTTTTCGTGTGGCTATTCGCAAGTGCATAATCTGAAAAATACACACTCGATAAACATCCGAGAGTGCTATTTTCGCAGCCCTCTGTATTAAATTGTTCGTAGTGTCACTGATGAGTGCCATGAATACGGATAAAACATAATAAACTGCAATGAAAAGCCCGCCGAAGTAGCAAATGCACTTATTAATCAATATCTTAATGTAAATTCAACATTTAATTGCTAAGCGAGGCATAAAGATATTTCTTTTGCAATACTAGTACACGCAAGACACACCAGAAGTGCACATAAAGCTTTAAGTTTTCGTGTAGCTATTCGCAAGTGCATAATCTGAAAAATACATACTCGATAAACATCCGAGAGTGCTATTTGCGCAGCCCTCTGTATTAAATTGTTCGTAGTGTCACTGATGGGTGCCATGAATACGGATAAAATATAATAAAATCCAATGACAAGTCCGCTGAAGACGCAAATGCACTTATTAAACGCTATCTTAATGCAAGTTCAGCATTCTATTGCTAAGAGAGGCATAAAGATATTTCTTTTGCAATACTAGTACACGCAGGACACACCAGAAGTGCACATAAAGCTTTATGTTTTCGTGTGGCTATTCGCAAGTGCATAATCTGAAAAATACACACTCGATAAACATCCGAGAGTGCTATTTGCGCAGCCCTCTGTATTAAATTGTTCGTAGTGTCACTGATGGGTGCCATGAATACGGATCAAATATAATAAAATGCAATGAAAAGCCCGCTGAAGTCGCAAATGCTCTTATTAAACAATATCTTAATGTAAATTCAACATTTAATTGCTAAGCGAGGCATAAATATATTTATTTTGTAATACTAGTACACGCAAGACACACCAGAAGTGCACATAAAGCTTTATGTTTTCGTGTGGCTATTCGCAAGTGCATAATCTGAAAAATACACACTCGATAAACATCCGATAGTGCTATTTCCGCAGCCCTCTGTATTAAATTGTTCCTAGTGTCACCGATGGGTGCCATGAATACGGATAAAATATAATAAAATGCAATGAAAAGTCCGCTGAAGTCACAAATGCACTTATTAAACAATATCTTAATGTAAATTCAACATTTAATTGCTAAGCGTGGCATAATGATGTTTGTTTTGTAATACTAGTACACGCAAGACACACCAGAAGTGCACATAAAGCTTTATGTTTTCGTGTGGCTATTCGCAAGTGCATAATCTGAAAAATACACACTCGATAAACATCCGAGAGTGCTATTTCCGCAGCCCTCTGTATTAAATTGTTCGTAGTGTCACTGATGGGTGCCATGAATACGGATAAAATATAATAAAATGCAATGAAAAGTCCGCTGAAGTCTCAAATGCACTTATTAAACAATATCTTAATGTAAATTGAACATTTGATTGCTAAGCGAGGCATAAAGATATTTCTTTTGCAATACTAGTACACGTAAGACACACCAGAAGTGCACATAAAGCTTTATGTTTTCGTGTGGCTATTCGCAAGTGCATAATCTGAAAAATACACACTCGATAAACATCCGAGAGTGCTATTTCCGCAGCCCTCTGTATTAAATTGTTCGTAGTGTCACTGAAGGGTGACATGAATACGGATAAAATATAGTAAAATGCAATGAAAAGTCCGCTGAAGTCTCAAATGCACTTATTAAACGCTATCTTAATGCAAATTTAGCATTCTATTGCTAAGAGAGGCATAAAGATATTTATTTTGCAATACTAGTACACGTAAGACACACCAGAAGTGCACATAAAGCTTTATGTTTTCGTGTGGCTATTCGCAAGTGCATAATTTGAAAACCACACTCGATAAACAACCGAGAGTGCTATTTCCGCCGCCCTCTGTATTAAATTGTTCGTAGTCTCACTGATGGGTGCCATGAATACGGATAAAACATAATAAACTGCAATGAAAAGCCCGCTGAAGTCGCAAATGCACTTATTAAACGCTATCTTAATGCAAATTTAGCATTCTATTGCTAAGAGAGGCATAAAGTTATTTATTTTGCAATACTAGTACACGCAACACACACCAGAAGTACACATAAAGCTTTATGTTTTCGTGTGGCTATTCGCAAGTGCATAATCTGAAAAATACACACTCGATAAACATCCGAGAGTGCTATTTCCGCAGCCCTCTGTATTAAATTGTTCGTAGTGTCACTGAAGGATGACATGAATACGGATAAAATATAGTAAAATGCAATGAAAAGTCCGCTGAAGTCTCAAATGCACTTATTAAACGCTATCTTAATGTAAATTTAGCATTCTATTGCTAAGAGAGGCATAAAGATATTTATTTTGCAATACTAGTACACGTAAGACACACCAGAAGTGCACATAAAGCTTTCTGTTTTCGTGTGGCTATTCGCAAGTGCATAATTTGAAAAACACACTCGATAAACATCCGAGAGTGCTATTTCCGCAGCCCTCTGTATTAAATTGTTCGTAGTGTAACTGATGGGTGCCGTGAATACGGATAAAACATAATAAACTGCAATGAAAAGCCCGCTGAAGTCGCAAATGCACTTATTAAACGCTATCTTAATGCAAATTCAGCATTCTATTGCTAAGAGAGGCATAAAGATATATATTTTGCAATACTAGTACACGTAAGACACACCAGAAGTGCACATAAAGCTTTATGTTTTCGTGTGGCTATTCGCAAGTGCATAATTTGAAAAACACACTCGATAAACATCCGAGAGTGCTATTTCCGCAGCCCTCTGTATTAAATTGTTCGTAGTGTCACTGATGGATGCCATGAATACGGATAAAACATAATAAAATGCAATGAAACGCCCGCTGAAGTCGCAAATGCACTTATTAAACGCTATCTTAATGCAAATTTAGCATTCTATTGCTAAAAGAGGCATAAAGATATTTATTTTGCAATACTAGTACACGCAAGACACACCAGAAGTGCACATAAAGCTTTATGTTTTCGTGTGGCTATTCGCAAGTGCATAATCTGAAAAATACACACTCGATAAACATCCGAGAGTGCTATTTCCGCAGCCCTCTGTATTAAATTGTTCGTAGTGTCACTGAAGGGTGACATGAATACGGATAAAATATAGTAAAATGCAATGAAAAGTCCGCTGAAGTGTCAAATGCACTTATTAAACGCTATCTTAATGCAAATTCAGCATTCTATTGCTAAGAGAGGCATAAAGATATTTATTTTGCAATACTAGTACACGCAAGACACACCAGAAGTGCACATAAAGCTTTATGTTTTCGTGTGGCTATTCGCAAGTGCATAATTTGAAAAATACACACTCGATAAACAACCGAGAGTGCTATTTCCGCCGCCCTCTGTATTAAATTGTTCGTAGTGTCACTGATGGGTGCCATGAATACGGATAAAACATAATAAACTGCAATGAAAAGCCCGCTGAAGTCGCAAATGCACTTATTAAACGCTATCTTAATGCAAATTTAGCATTCTATTGCTAAGAGAGGCATAAAGTTATTTATTTTGCAATACTAGTACACGCAAGACACACCAGAAGTGCACATAAAGCTTTATGTTTTCGTGTGGCTATTCGCAAGTGCATAATCTGAAAAATACACACTCGATAAACATCCGAGAGTGCTATTTCCGCAGCCCTCTGTATTAAATTGTTCGTAGTGTCACTGAAGGATGACATGAATACGGATAAAATATAGTAAAATGCAATGAAAAGTCCGCTGAAGTCTCAAATGCACTTATTAAACGCTATCTTAATGTAAATTTAGCATTCTATTGCTAAGAGAGGCATAAAGATATTTATTTTGCAATACTAGTACACGTAAGACACACCAGAAGTGCACATAAAGCTTTCTGTTTTCGTGTGGCTATTCGCAAGTGCATAATTTGAAAAACACACTCGATAAACATCCGAGAGTGCTATTTCCGCAGCCCTCTGTATTAAATTGTTCGTAGTGTCACTGATGGGTGCCGCGAATACGGATAAAACATAATAAACTGCAATGATAAGCCCGCTGAAGTCGCAAATGCACTTATTAAACGCTATCTTAATGCAAATTTAGCATTCTATTGCTAAGAGAGGCATAAAGATATTTATTTTGCAATACTAGTACACGTAAGACACACAAGAAGTGCACATAAAGCTTTATGTTTTCGTGTGGCTATTCGCAAGTGCATAATTTGAAAAACACACTCGATAAACATCCGAGAGTGCTATTTCCGCAGCCCTCTGTATTAAATTGTTCGTAGTGTCACTGATGGATGCCATGAATACGGATAAAACATAATAAACTGCAATGAAAAGCCCGCTGAAGTCGCAAATGCACTTATTAAACGCTATCTTAATGCAAATTTAGCATTCTATTGCTAAGAGAGGCATAAAGATATTTATTTTGCAATACTAGTACACGCAAGACACACCAGAAGTGCACATAAAGCTTTATGTTTTCGTGTGGCTATTCGCAAGTGCATAATCTGAAAAATACACACTCGATAAACATCCGAGAGTGCTATTTCCGCAGCCCTCTGTATTAAATTGTTCGTAGTGTCACTGAAGGGTGACATGAATACGGATAAAATATAGTAAAATGCAATGAAAAGTCCGCTGAAGTCTCAAATGCACTAATTAAACGCTATCTTAATGCAAATTTAGCATTCTATTGCTAAGAGAGGCATAAAGATATTTATTTTGCAATACTAGTACACTTAAGACACACCAGAAGTACACATAAAGCTTTATGTTTTGGTGTGGCTATTCGCAAGTGCATAATCTGAAAAATACACACTCGATAAACATCCGAGAGTGCTATTTCCGCAGCCCTCTGTATTAAATTGTTCGTAGTGTCACTGAAGGGTGACATGAATACGGATAAAATATAGTAAAATGCAATGAAAAGTCCGCTGAAGTCTCAAATGCACTTATTAAACGCTATCTTAATGCAAATTTAGCATTCTATTGCTAAGAGAGGCATAAAGATATTTATTTTGCAATACTAGTACACGCAAGACACACCAGAAGTGCACATAAACCTTTATGTTTTCGTGTGGCTCTTCGCAAGTGCATAATCTGAAAAATACACACTCGATAAACATCCGAGAGTGCTATTTTCTCAGCCCTCTGTATTAAATTGTTCGTAGTGTCACTGAAGGGTGACATGAACACGGATAAAATATAGTAAAATGCAATGAAAAGTCCGCTGAAGTCTCAAATGCACTTATTAAACGCTATCTTAATGCAAATTCAGCATTCTATTGCTAAGAGAGGCATAAAGATATTTATTTTGCAATACTAGTACACGTAAGACACACCATAAGTGCACATAAAGCTTTATGTTTTCGTGTGGCTATTCGCAAGTGCATAATTTGAAAAACACACTCGATAAACATCCGAGAGTGCTATTTGCGCAGCCCTCTGTATTAAATTGTTCGTAGTGTCACTGATGGGTGCCATGAATACGGATAAAACATAATAAACTGCAATGAAAAGCCCGCTGAAGTCGCAAATGCACTTATTAAACGCTATCTTAATGCAAATTTAGCATTTTATTGCTAAGAGAGGCATAAATATATTTATTTTGCAATACTAGTACATGCAAGACACACCAGAAGTGCACATAAAGCTTTATGTTTTCGTGTGGCTATTCGCAAGTGCATAATCTGAAAAATACACACTCGATAAACATCCGAGAGTGCTATTTCCGCAGCCCTCTGTATTAAATTGTTCGTAGTGTCACTGAAGGGTGACATGAATACGGATAAAATATAGTAAAATGCAATGAAAAGTCCGCTAAAGTCGCAAATGCACTTATTAAACGCTATCTTAATGCAAATTTAGCATTCTATTGCTAAGAGAGGCATAAAGATATTTATTTTGCAATACTAGTACACTTAAGACACACCAGAAGTGCACATAAAGCTTTATGTTTTGGTGTGGCTATTCGCAAGTGCATAATCTGAAAAATACACACTCGATAAACATCCGAGAGTGCTATTTCCGCAGCCCTCTGTATTAAATTGTTCGTAGTGTCACTGATGGGTGACATGAATACGGATAAAATATAGTAAAATGCATTGAAAAGTCCGCTGAAGTCTGAAATGCACTTATTAAACGCTATCTTAATGCAAATTTAGCATTCTATTGCTAAGAGAGGCATAAAGATATTTATTTTGCAATACTAGTACACGTAAGACACACCAGAAGTGCACATAAAGCTTTATGTTTTCGTGTGGCTATTCGCAAGTGCATAATTTGAAAAACACACTCGATAAACATCCGAGGGTGCTATTTCCGCAGCCCTCTGTATTAAATTGTTCGTAGTGTCACTGATGGGTGCCATGAATACGGATAAAACATAATAAACTGCAATGAAAAGCCCGCTGAAGTCGCAAATGCACTTATTAAACGCTATCTTAATGCAAATTCAGCATTCAATTGCTAAGAGAGGCATAAAGATATTTATTTTGCAATACTAGTACACGCAAGACACACCAGAAGTGCACATAAAGCTTTATGTTTTCGTGTGGCTATTCGCAAGTGCATAATCTAAAAAATACACACTCGATAAACATCCCAGAGTGCTATTTCCGCAGCCCTCTGTATTAAATTGTTCGTAGTGTCACTGATGGGTGCCATTAATACGAATAAAACATAATAAACTGCAATGAAAAGCCCGCTGAAGTCTCAAATGCACTTATTAAACGCTATCTTAATGCAAATTCAACATTCAATTGCTAAGAGAGGCATAGAGATATTTATTTTGCAATACTAGTACACTTAAGACACACCAGAAGTACACATAAAGCTTTATGTTTTCGTGTGGCTATTCGCAAGTGCATAATCTGAAAAATACACACTCGATAAACATCCGAGAGTTCTATTTCCGCAGCCCTCTGTATTAAATTGTTCGTAGTGTCACTGATGGGTGACATGAATACGGATAAAATATAGTAAAATGCATTGAAAAGTCCGCTGAAGTCTGAAATGCACTTATTAAACGCTATCTTAATGCAAATTTAGCATTCTATTGGTAAGAGAGGCATAAAGATATTTATTTTGCAATACTAGTACACGTAAGACACACCAGAAGTGCACATAAAGCTTTATGTTTTCGTGTGGCTATTCGCAAGTGCATAATTTGAAAAACACACTCGATAAACATCCGAGAGTGCTATTTCCGCAGCCCTCTGTATTAAATTGTTCGTAGTGTCACTGATGGGTGCCGCGAATACGGATAAAACATAATAAACTGCAATGAAAAGCCCGCTGAAGTCGCAAATGCACTTATTAAACGCTATCTTAATGCAAATTTAGCATTCTATTGCTAAGAGAGGCATAAAGATATTTATTTTGCAATACTAGTACACGTAAGACACACAAGAAGTGCACATAAAGCTTTATGTTTTCGTGTGGCTATTCGCAAGTGCATAATTTGAAAAAGACACTCGATAAACATCCGAGAGTGCTATTTCCGCAGCCCTCTGTATTAAATTGTTCGTAGTGTCACTGATGGATGCCATGAATACGGATAAAACATAATAAACTGCAATGAAAAGCCCACTGAAGTCGCAAATGCACTTATTAAACGCTATCTTAATGCATATTTAGCATTCTATTGCTAAGAGAGGCATAAAGATATTTATTTTGCAATACTAGTACACGCAAGACACACCAGAAGTGCACATAAAGCTTTATGTTTTCGTGTGGCTATTCGCAAGTGCATAATCTGAAAAATACACACTCGATAAACATCCGAGAGTGCTATTTCCGCAGCCCTCTGTATTAAATTGTTCGTAGTGTCACTGAAGGGTGACATGAATACGGATAAAATATAGTAAAATTCAATGAAAAGTCCGCTGAAGTCTCAAATGCACTAATTAAACGCTATCTTAATGCAAATTTAGCATTCTATTGCTAAGAGAGGCATAAAGATATTTATTTTGCAATACTAGTACACTTAAGACACACCAGAAGTACACATAAAGCTTTATGTTTTGGTGTGGCTATTCGCAAGTGCATAATCTGAAAAATACACACTCGATAAACATCCGAGAGTGCTATTTCCGCAGCCCTCTGTATTAAATTGTTCGTAGTGTCACTGAAGGGTGACATGAATACGGATAAAATATAGTAAAATGCAATGAAAAGTCCGCTGAAGTCTCAAATGCACTTATTAAACGCTATCTTAATGCAAATTTAGCATTCTATTGCTAAGAGAGGCATAAAGATATTTATTTTGCAATACTAGTACACGCAAGACACACCAGAAGTGCACATAAAGCTTTATGTTTTCGTGTGGCTCTTCGCAAGTGCATAATCTGAAAAATACACACTCGATAAACATCCGAGAGTGCTATTTTCTCAGCCCTCTGTATTAAATTGTTCGTAGTGTCACTGAAGGGTGACATGAATACGGATGAAATATAGTAAAATGCAATGAAAAGTCCGCTGAAGTCTCAAATGCACTTATTAAACGCTATCTTAATGCAAATTCAGCATTCTATTGCTAAGAGAGGCATAAAGATATTTATTTTGCAATACTAGTACACGTAAGACACACCATAAGTGCACATAAAGCTTTATGTTTTCGTGTGGCTATTCGCAAGTGCATAATTTGAAAAACACACTCGATAAACATCCGAGAGTGCTATTTGCGCAGCCCTCTGTATTAAATTGTTCGTAGTGTCACTGATGGGTGCCATGAATACGGATAAAACATAATAAACTGCAATGAAAAGCCCGCTGAAGTCGCAAATGCACTTATTAAACGCTATCTTAATGCAAATTTAGCATTCTATTGCTAAGAGAGGCATAAATATATTTATTTTGCAATACTAGTACATGCAAGACACACCAGAAGTGCACATAAAGCTTTATGTTTTCGTGTGGCTATTCGCAAGTGCATAATCTGAAAAATACACACTCGATAAACATCCGAGAGTGCTATTTCCGCAGCGCTCTGTATTAAATTGTTCGTAGTGTCACTGAAGGGTGACATGAATACGGATAAAATATAGTAAAATGCAATGAAAAGTCCGCTAAAGTCGCAAATGCACTTATTAAACGCTATCTTAATGCAAATTTAGCATTCTATTGCTAAGAGAGGCATAAAGATATTTATTTTGCAATACTAGTACACTTAAGACACACCAGAAGTACACATAAAGCTTTATGTTTTGGTGTGGCTATTCGCAAGTGCATAATCTGAAAAATACACACTCGATAAACATCCGAGAGTGCTATTTCCGCAGCCCTCTGTATTAAATTGTTCGTAGTGTCACTGATGGGTGACATGAATACGGATAAAATATAGTAAAATGCATTGAAAAGTCCGCTGAAGTCTGAAATGCACTTATTAAACGCTATCTTAATGCAAATTTAGCATTCTATTGCTAAGAGAGGCATAAAGATATTTATTTTGCAATACTAGTACACGTAAGACACACCAGAAGTGCACATAAAGCTTTATTTTTTCGTGTGGCTATTCGCAAGTGCATAATTTGAAAAACACACTCGATAAACATCCGAGAGTGCTATTTCCGCAGCCCTCTGTATTAAATTGTTCGTAGTGTCACTGATGGGTGCCATGAATACGGATAAAACATAATAAACTGCAATGAAAAGCCCGCTGAAGTCGCAAATGCACTTATTAAACGCTATCTTAATGCAAATTCAGCATTCAATTGCTAAGAGAGGCATAAAGATATTTATTTTGCAATACTAGTACACGCAAGACACACCAGAAGTGCACATAAAGCTTTATGTTTTCGTGTGGCTATTCGCAAGTGCATAATCTAAAAAATACACACTCGATAAACATCCCAGAGTGCTATTTCCGCAGCCCTCTGTATTAAATTGTTCGTAGTGTCACTGATGGGTGCCATTAATAGGAATAAAACATAATAAACTGCAATGAAAAGCCCGCTGAAGTCTCAAATGCACTTATTAAACGCTATCTTAATGCAAATTCAACATTCAATTGCTAAGAGAGGCATAGAGATATTTATTTTGCAATACTAGTACACTTAAGACACACCAGAAGTACACATAAAGCTTTATGTTTTGGTGTGGCTATTCGCAAGTGCATAATCTGAAAAATACACACTCGATAAACATCCGAGAGTGCTATTTCCGCAGCCCTCTGTATTAAATTGTTCGTAGTGTCACTGATGGGTGACATGAATACGGATAAAATATAGTAAAATGCATTGAAAAGTCCGCTGAAGTCTGAAATGCACTTATTAAACGCTATCTTAATGCAAATTTAGCATTCTATTGGTAAGAGAGGCATAAAGATATTTATTTTGCAATACTAGTACACGTAAGACACACCAGAAGTGCACATAAAGCTTTATGTTTTCGTGTGGCTATTCGCAAGTGCATAATTTGAAAAACACACTCGATAAACATCCGAGAGTGCTATTTCCGCAGCCCTCTGTATTAAATTGTTCGTAGTGTCACTGATGGGTGCCATGAATACGGATAAAACATAATAAACTGCAATGAAAAGCCCGCTGAAGTCGCAAATGCACTTATTAAACGCTATCTTAATGCAAATTCAGCATTCAATTGCTAAGAGAGGCATAAAGATATTTCTTTTGCAATACTAGTACACGCAAGACACACCAGAAGTGCACATAAAGCTTTATGTTTTCGTGTGGCTATTCGCAAGTGCATAATCTAAAAAATACACACTCGATAAACATCCGAGAGTGCTATTTCCGCAGCCCTCTGTATTAAATTGTTCGTAGTGTCACTGATGGGTGCCATTAATACGAATAAAACATAATAAACTGCAATGAAAAGCCCGCTGAAGTCTCAAATGCACTTATTAAACGCTATCTTAATGCAAATTTAACATTCAATTGCTAAGAGAGGCATAGAGATATTTATTTTGCAATACTAGTACACCTAAGACATACCAGAAGTGCACATAAAGCTTTATGTTTTCGTGTGGCTATTCGCAAGTGCATAATCTGAAAAATACACACTCGATAAACATCCGAGAGTGCTATTTCCGCAGCCCTCTGTATTAAATTGTTCGTAGTGTCACTGATGGGTGCCATTAATAGGAATAAAACATAATAAACTGCAATGAAAAGCCCGCTGAAGTCTCAAATGCACTTATTAAACGCTATCTTAATGCAAATTCAACATTCAATTGCTAAGAGAGGCATAGAGATATTTATTTTGCAATACTAGTACACTTAAGACACACCAGAAGTACACATAAAGCTTTATGTTTTGGTGTGGCTATTCGCAAGTGCATAATCTGAAAAATACACACTCGATAAACATCCGAGAGTGCTATTTCCGCAGCCCTCTGTATTAAATTGTTCGTAGTGTCACTGATGGGTGACATGAATACGGATAAAATATAGTAAAATGCATTGAAAAGTCCGCTGAAGTCTGAAATGCACTTATTAAACGCTATCTTAATGCAAATTTAGCATTCTATTGGTAAGAGAGGCATAAAGATATTTATTTTGCAATACTAGTACACGTAAGACACACCAGAAGTGCACATAAAGCTTTATGTTTTCGTGTGGCTATTCGCAAGTGCATAATTTGAAAAACACACTCGATAAACATCCGAGAGTGCTATTTCCGCAGCCCTCTGTATTAAATTGTTCGTAGTGTCACTGATGGGTGCCATGAATACGGATAAAACATAATAAACTGCAATGAAAAGCCCGCTGAAGTCGCAAATGCACTTATTAAACGCTATCTTAATGCAAATTCAGCATTCAATTGCTAAGAGAGGCATAAAGATATTTCTTTTGCAATACTAGTACACGCAAGACACACCAGAAGTGCACATAAAGCTTTATGTTTTCGTGTGGCTATTCGCAAGTGCATAATCTAAAAAATACACACTCGATAAACATCCGAGAGTGCTATTTCCGCAGCCCTCTGTATTAAATTGTTCGTAGTGTCACTGATGGGTGCCATTAATACGAATAAAACATAATAAACTGCAATGAAAAGCCCGCTGAAGTCTCAAATGCACTTATTAAACGCTATCTTAATGCAAATTTAACATTCAATTGCTAAGAGAGGCATAGAGATATTTATTTTGCAATACTAGTACACCTAAGACATACCAGAAGTGCACATAAAGCTTTATGTTTTCGTGTGGCTATTCGCAAGTGCATAATCTGAAAAATACACACTCGATAAACATCCGAGAGTGCTATTTCCGCAGCCCTCTGTATTAAATTGTTCGTAGTGTCACTGATGGGTGCCATGAATACGGATAAAATATAATAAAATGCAATGAAAAGTCCGCTAAAGTCGCAAATGCACTTATTAAACGCTATCTTAATGCAAATTCAGCATTCTATTGCTAAGAGAGGCATAAAGATATTTATTTTGCAATACTAGTACACGCAAGACACACCAGAAGTGCACATAAAGCTTTATGTTTTCGTGTGGCTATTCGCAAGTGCATAATCTAAAAAATACACACTCGATAAACATCCGAGAGTGCTATTTCCGCAGCCCTCTGTATTAAATTGTTCGTAGTGTCACTGATGGGTGCCATTAATACGAATAAAACATAATAAACTGCAATGAAAAGCCCGCTGAAGTCTCAAATGCACTTATTAAACGCTATCTTAATGCAAATTCAACATTCAATTGCTAAGAGAGGCATAGAGATATTTATTTTGCAATACTAGTACACCTAAGACATACCAGAAGTGCACATAAAGCTTTATGTTTTCGTGTGGCTATTCGCAAGTGCATAATCTGAAAAACACACTCGATAAACATCCGAGAGTGCTATTTCCGCAGCCCTCTGTATTAAATTGTTCGTAGTGTCACTGATGGGTGACATGTATACGGATAAAATATAGTAAAATGCAATGAAAAGTCCGCTGAAGTCTTAAATGCACTTATTAAACGCTATCTTAATGCAAATTTAGCATTCTATTGCTAAGAGAGGCATAAAAATATTTATTTTGCAATACTATTACACGTAAGACACACCAGAAGTGCACATAAAGCTTTATGTTTTCGTGTGGCTATTCGCAAGTGCATAATCTGAAAAATACACACTCGATAAACATCCGAGAGTGCTATTTCCGCAGCCCTCTGTATTAAATTGTTCGTAGTGTCACTGATGGGTGCCATGAATACGGATAAAACATAATAAACTGCAATGAAAAGCCCGCTGAAGTCGCAAATTCCCTTGTTAAACAATATCTTAATGTAAATTCAACATTTAATTGCTAAGCGAGGCATAAAGATATTTCTTTTGCAATACTAGTACACGTAAGACACACCAAAAGTGCACATAAAGCTTTATGTTTTCGTGTGGCTATTCGCAAGTGCATTATCTGAAAAATACACATACGAGGGTGGGATGATAATTAATTAGCCTCCATATATTTGAAATAGATAAATATAAATGTATGTTCAAAAATATCAACTTCCATCTATGTATTGGCAATACTGAAAATATAAAGTCCATCTGTGAAATAGTTTGTTGTTAGCAGCTGTTTAAAGAAAACGTGTGTTGTATTTGTTTAATAATGTAAAATACTGATGTTGTGCGGTTTCTTAATTGTTGCATATAAAAGTCTTAAAAGGCGCAAACATTTTTGAATAGACGAAAACTGTGCTGCCTGAATGTACTCCATCATATACGACCGGAAAAAAAAATAGATGGTTAAATTTAATAGGGTTGCACCACCATCCAAGGCGAGCACTGCTCTGAACGCCAAAGAAGTGTCACTACAACAAAAATGGTTACCAAAATCCACGATATGGTGTTGAAAGACAAATGACTGAAATTGAGTGAATTAGCTAATGTAGTAAACATCTCAAAAGAGCTGGTGTGCGATATTTTAACTCAAGAATTGGGCACAAAAAACCTGTCCGCATGATGGGTGCCGCGTATGCTTACATTTGGTCAAAAACGTGTTCGAAGGCAACTTTGACAAAAGTGTCTGTACCGTTTTAAGACGAATGCAACTGATTTTATGCATGATTTGCTACTACTGATCAAATTTATATCAGACAAACCAAATTTAAATTAAAGCAAAGACCAGAACCTAGTTTTTCGGCCCCAGAGAAAGCAATTACCGTAAAATCAGCTGGCATGGTGATGGCATCGGTTTTTTTGCGATGCAAAAGGGATTTTGATGATCGATTACCTTCCACAGGAATAAACGATAAGTAGTGAATGATTTGTTAATGTTTTGGACCAATTGCATCAAAATATTCAACAAAAAGCGCCCAGGTGTAGCGCATAAAAAATCATTTTTTACCAGGAAAATGCACGTTCTCACACTGGAGTTACTGCAATGGTAAAGTCATCGAATTTAAGCATGATTTGCTTCCGCATCCACCTTATTCACTATATTTGGCTCCCTCGGACCTCGGCTTATTCCCTACGCTCAAAATTTTCCTCGGTGGATAAAAATTTTCATCTGTTGAAAAGGCCAAGGCCACTTTTGGCACCTATTTTGCAGACCTTGAGTAAAGCACCTTTTGTCATGGGATCAAAGTCTTAGATCATCGCTGGACAAAATGTATTGGGCGTCTAAAAGGCTATGTTAAAAAATAAAAATAATTTTGAAAACATAAAACCAGACTTTCATTGTTAGGCTAACCGATTATCATCCCACCCTCGTAGTACAGGCGCCAGGGAAATCGTTAATAGGGCTTTACGTGCAATTCTTGGTACCAGCATTTTGGGTTAATGGGTGGGTGGGGGGTTGTGCTCTGAGTCTAACTTTAAGTTTTCGGATCGATCGGAGAAATTGTTTTTCCGCAATATCGGAAGTAGTGTTGAAAACAGTTTTTTAGCAATTTCTCGTTTCCTGTTGCTCTGATGCTGAAATTGAATCAATACAAGTTTGTAGTTTATGAAATTCCTCACAACTTTTGGAAATACCTTTTTCTCGTGCGCTCAACAATTCAAAAGTTGTTACCCCATAAAGCCAAGAAATTAAGGGTTGAAATGGGTTTTACGTAAATATTCCGCTTTCAGTTAATCCTACGATAAAAAATACTCTTATATTTTTTGTAGAACAACTAATTTGCATAAAATTTGTGTATGAGTATTTTTCCATTTGGACAATTATTTACCGTTCTACAGCGCCGCAAATGTGGCAAGTCACGTAAACCGTACCATTTAATGTGCACTTTCGAACGGCCCTGTTCCTTTGAGGTACAGTTTGTAGCGCGTCTTTTTATGTGGTTTCCCCGATATGCCTACTCCACGAAGTGTATTTCTAACAGTCTCACACTTCCCATGGTCTTTTTGATGGACCGGGTTCTGCATCGTTGATCCCACTAATTGCAGAATCGTTGATTTTATCGACCTTGTCAAGTTGTGTTTCCTTTGAAAAGAACTCGGAAAGAGAAAATATGTCGTCGTTGTAATTGATGTGATATTCGTCAACATCTATAGTAAGCATTCTGGAGAATTCCTGCACGTTCTCACAGGATTCTCAGGCGGGAAGCAAATGGCGGTGCACTTTAAACCCGCCTTGCGACAGCCATAGGCCTTTCCACATTTGGTCTTGCACCCGCATGAAATTAATTTTATTATTGCTTACGGTATGGGAAAAGTGACAACTGGATTGCTTCTCACGAACCCTTCCTGGAGGGGACCGAATTAGTAGCCATCAGCACTGGTCTTGTTGGAGATCCCCGTCTCATTAATTGCCACCTGTCAGAGGAAACCGGTAAGGCAATGATGTCCATGGTAGTGGAACAACATACTTTCGTATCATTGTCATATAGACGGAAAGACAAGGTGCTCCCTTTAGCGGCCTTGTCCAGCAGTATCAAGATAGACGACATTCCTGTCCCCATCAACCCCTTGCTTCTATTTCAGCGAATTTCTTTCACGAAGCATTCAGATAAAGATATGCAAAATTATCTCGCGTAGAACTCGCGCCATATCCATTGTCACTGTTTTCTGATGAAGGAATGCGGAAGGGCACAAAATCTTCCTTGTACAACGCCTTTTCGCCTATGGACCATGTTGATTTTGGAGAAAAGCGATATTTCGTGATCGACGGAGGTTTCTTGATGCACAAAGTCGTGTGGGATCGCGGTGTAACTATTAAAGCAATTTGCGATAAGTACGTCAAATACGTTAAGGACCATTTCGGCACATCGGTAAAAATAGTTTTCGATGGCTACTCAGACGACCCAGAAATTGCCGGCACGAAAACGTGGGAACGACTTCGCAGAACAAAGAATCAACGTTACGCTGACGTCATCTTTACCAGCAATACAGTTCCAACAACTACTCAGGAGAAATTTCTAGTGAACGAGAAGAACAAGGTCAAATTCATCCAACTACTTAGAAGAGAATTCGAAGATTGCGATTTTACAGTCGAAGAAGCACTGGGAGATGCCGACTATCTAATTGTTCATTCAGCGATCGAAGAGTTTCACTTCTATGATTCTGTAACCATTGTCGCCGAGGACATCGACATATTGATCCTTCTGACGGCACAGGACGGAACTGTGCAAACGTTTTTCTTTGCAAGACCGGAAAACTGAATACGAAGGAACAGCATTACTCTACATCATGCGTGAAACACGGCGATGCTGTATCAAAGCATATCTTGTTCTTGCATGCATTTTCTGGTTGTGACACAACATCGGCTGCTTACGGTATGGGCAAAGTGAAATTTCTTAAAACCCTAGAAAAGACACCTACTCTGGAATCTGCAGCGAATCACTTTGTACAGAAAGATGTAGACGCCGATATCATCGCATTAGCGGGAGAGCAATTTTTTATTGCGTTGTACGGTGGAGACATCCATAAAGACAAGTCAATCAACTTTCTGCGATACAAACACTTCGCGAAATCCCTTGTGAAGTCAACGTTTAATCTGGCATCCTTGCCACCTACAAGACACGGCCAGGATGCACGCATTCCGGACATACCATCAAGTTCAATCCTGGCTTGCAAATAACACTCTACTCGCGGAAAGATGGGGCTGGAAGAAACGTGGCAGTACGTTTACACCGGTGCCTAGCACTGAGCCTCCCGCGCCTACTGCAATAATTAAATTAATTTCATGCGGGTGTAAGACCAAATGTGGAAAGGCTTGTGGCTGCCGCAAAGCGGGTTTAAAGTGCACCGCCATTTGCTCCATATGCGCCGGGAAATCCTATGAGAACGTGCAAGAAATCTCCAGAAGGATTACTACAGATGAAGACGAATACCACACCAGCTACGACGATGACATATTTTCTCTTCCCGAATTTGTTTCAAGGGAAACACAACTTAACAAGGGCGACAAAATCGACGATTCTGCAATGATTGGAATTGACGATGCAGAACCCGGCCCATCAAAAAGACCAAGAGAAGTGTAGAAATACACTTCGTGGATTAGGCCTATAAGGGAGACCACGTAAAAAAACGCGCCACAAGCTGTACCTCAAAGGTGGTGTGGAAAACAGTTGGTGCGACACACTCGAAGGAACAGGGCCGTTCGAAAGTGCACACTAAATGTACGGTTTACGTGACTTGCGACATTTGCTGTGCTGTAGAACGGTAAATAATTGTCCAAATGGAAAAATACTCATACACAAATTTTATGCAAATTAGTTGTTCTACAAAAAATATAAGAGTATTTTTTATGGTAGGATTAACTGAAAGCAATATATTTACGTAAAACCCATTTCAAACCTTAATTTCTTGGCTTTATGGGGTAACAACTTTTAAATTGTTGAGCGCACGAGAAAACGGCATTTCCAAAAGTTGTGAGGAATTTCATAAACTACAAACTTGTATTGATGCAATTCCAGTGCCAGATCAACAGGAAACGAAAAATTGCTGAAAAACCGTTTTCAACACTTCTTCCGATATTGCGGAAAAACAATTTCTCCGATCGATCCGAAAACTTAAAATTAGACTCAGAGCACAGCCCCCCACCCACCCATTAACACAAAATGCTGGTACCAAGAATTGCATGTAAAAATTCCCTGGCGCCTGTACTAACACTCGATAAACATCCGAGAGTGCTATTTCCGCAGCCCTCTGTATTAAATTGTTCGTAGTGTCACTGATGGGTTCCATGAATACGGATAAAACATAATAAACTGCAATGAAAAGCCCGCTGAAGTCGCAAATGCACTTATTAAACAATATCTTAAAGTAAATTCAACGTTTAATTTCTAAGCGAGGCATAAAGATATTTCTTTTGCAATAATAGTACACGCAAGACACACCAGAAGTGCACATAAAGCTTTATGTTTTCGTGTGGCTATTCGCAAGTGCATAATCTGAAAAATACACACTCGATAAACATCCGAGAGTGCTATTTCCGCAGCCCTCTGTATTAAATTGTTCGTAGTGTCACTGATGGGTGACATGAATACGGATAAAATATAATAAAATGCAATGAAAAGTCCGCTGAAGTCTCAAATGCACTTATTAAACGCTATCTTAATGCAAATTTAGCATTCTAGTGCTAAGAGAGGCATAAAGATATTTATTTTGCAATACTAGTACACGTAAGACACACCAAAAGTGCACATAAAGCTTTATGTTTTCGTGTGGCTATTCGCAAGTGCATAATCTGAAAAATACACACTCGATAAACATCCGAGAGTGCTATTTCCGCAGCCCTCTGTATTAAATTGTTCGTAGTGTCACTGGTGGGTGACACGAATTCGGATAAAATATAATAAAATACAATGAAAAGTCCGCTGAAGTCTCAAATGCACTTATTAAACGCTATCTTAATGCAAATTCAGCATTCTATTGCTAAGAGAGGCATAAAGATATTTATTTTGCAATACTAGTACACGTAATACACAACAGAAGTGCACATAAAGCTTTATGTTTTCGTGTGGCTATTCGCAAGTACATAATCTGAAAAATACACACTCGATAAACATCCGAGAGTGCTATTTCCGCAACCCTCTGTGTTAAATTGTTCTTAGTGTCACTGATGGGTGACATGAATACGGATAAAATATAATAAAATGCAATGAAAAGTCCGCTGAAGTCTCAAATGCACTTATTAAACGCTATCTTAATGCAAATTCAGCATTCTATTGCTAAGAGAGGCATAAAGATATTTATTTTGCAATACTAGTACACGTAAGACACACCAGAAGTGCACATAAAGCTTTATGTATTCGTGTGGCTATTCGCAAGTGCATAATCTGAAAAATACACACTCGATAAACATCCGAGAGTGCTATTTCCGCAGCCAGCTGAAGTAAATTGTTTATATTGTCACTGATGGGTTCTGAAAATACGGATAAAATATAATAATATACAATGAAAAGTCCGCTGTAGTTGAAAATGCACTTATTAAACGCTATATTAATGCAAATTCAGCATCCAATTGCTAAGAGAGGCATATAGATATTCCTTTTGCAATACTAGTACACGTAAGCAACACCAGAAGTGAACATAAAGCTTTATGTTCTCGTGTGGTCATTCGCAAGTGCATATTATGTAAAATTCACTCTCGATAAACATCCGAGAGTGTATTTCCGCTGGCCGCTGTATTAAATTGTTCATAGTGTAGCTGATGGGTGCCACGAATACTGATAAAATATAATAAAATGCAATGAAAAGTCCGCTAAAGTTGCAAATGCACTTATTAAAAGCGATGTTAAATGCAAATTCAACATTCAATTGCTAAGAGAGGCATAAAAATATTTCTTTTGCAATACTAGTACATGTAATACCCACCAGAAGTGCACATAAAGCTTTATGTTGTCTTGTGGCTATTCGCAAGTGCATAGTCTGAAAAATACACACTCGATAAATATTCCAGAGTGCTATTTCCGCAGCCAGCTGTAGTAAATTGTTGATATTGTTACTAATGGGTGCCATAAATACGGATAAAATAAAATAAATTGCAATAAAAAGTCCGCTAAAGTCGCAAATGCACTTATTAAACGCTTTCTTAATGCACATTTAACATTCAATTGCTAAGAAAGGTATATAGATATTTCTTTTGCAATTGTTACTTATGGGTGCCATGAATACGGATTTAATATAATAAAATACAATGAAAAGTCCGCTAAAGTCAGAAATGCGCTTATTATACACTATCTTAATGCAAATTTAGCGTCCAATTGCTAAGGGGGGAACAAACATATTCCTTTTGCAATACTACTAGGCGTAAAACACACCAGAAGTGCACACAACGTTTTATGTTTACGTCTGGCATTTCTCAAGTGCACATTCTGTAAAATACACACTCGATAAGCATCCCAGAGTGCTATTGCCGCAGCCAGCTGAAGTAAATTGTTCATATTGTCACTGATGGGTGCTGAAAATACGTATAAAATATAATAAAATACAATGAAAAGTCCGCTGTAGTTGAAACTGCACCTATTAAACGCTATCTTAATGCAAATTTAGCATCCAATTGCTAAGAGAGGCATAAAGATATTCCTTTTGCAATACTAGTTTACGTAAGCAACATCAGAAGTGAACATAAAGCTTTATGGCAACCATAAGTGACAATTGCAAAAAAAATATCTTTATGCCTCTCTTAGCAATTGAATGTTGAATTTGCATTAAGATAGCGTTTAATAAGTACATTTGCGACTTCAGCGGATTTTTTTATTACATTTTATTATATTTTATCGGTATTCATGGCACCCATCAGCGACACTATGAACAATTTAATACAGCGGCCTGCGGAAATAGCACTTCCCGGAAGTTTATCGCGTGTGAATTTTACTTGCGAGTGGCCATACGAAAACATAAAGCTTTACGTGCACTTCTGGTGTGTTTTACGCCTACTAGTATTGCAAAAGAAGTATGTTTATACCCCTTGGGAATTGGATACTACATTTGCTTTAAGATACCGCTTAATAAGTGCGTTTGCGACTTCAGCGAACTTTTCATTATTTTTTATTATAATTTATCAGTATTCATGGCACCCATCAATGACAATATGAACAATTTCCTAGAGCTGGCTGCGGAAATAGCACTCTGGGATGTTTATCAAGTGTGTATTTTTCAGAATATGCACTTGAGAAATGTCAGCCGTAAACATAAAACGTTATGTGTATTTCTGGTGTGTTTTACGACTACTACTATTACAAAAGAAATATGTTTATCCCCCCTTGGGAATTGGATACTAAATTTGCATTAAGATAGTGTTTAATAAGTACATTTGCGACTTCAGTGGACTTTTAACTGCATTTTATTATAATTTATCCTTATTCATAGACAAGGGGGCGTCTGCGATCACGGTGGATAAATACTGTTGAAAACGACTTAAAAGCGGCAGGTGTGAGAAACTGGAAAACAATATCAGGTGATAGAAAAATATGGAGAGAAGTGGAAGAAAAAGTAAGGGAAGCCAAAGACCAGGCATAGGAGTGACTAACCTATCCTGAGAGGAAAGAAAAATAATCTGGAAGCTCATCTGAAAGGCCATGGCCCTTAACGGGCTGACGCCCCCTTGTCCATGAATACGAATAAATTATAATAAAATTCAATTAAAAGTCCACTGAACTCGCAAATGTACTTATTAACCACTATCTTAATGCAAATTTAGTGTCCAATTGCCAAAGGGGAAATAAACATATTTGTTTAGTAATAGTAGTATTCGTAAAACACACCAGAAGAGCACATAACGTTTTATGTTTACGGCTGGCATTTCTCAAGTGCATATTCTGAAAAGTACACACTCGATAAACATCCCAGAGTGCTATTTCCGCATGCGGCTGTATTAAATATTTCATAGTGTCTCTGATGGGTGCCATGAATACGGATAAATTATAGTAAAATGTATCTAAAAGTCCGCTGAAGTCGCAAATGCACTTATTGAACGCTATCTTAATGCATATTTTGAATCCAATTATCGAGGGTACAATAAACATATTCCTTTAGCAATTATAGTAGGCGTAAAACACACCAGAAGTGCACACAACGTTTTTATGTATAAGTCTGACATTTCTCAAGTGCACATTCTGTAAAATACACACTTGATAAACATCCCAGGGTGCTATTTCGGCAGCCAGCTGTAGTAAATCGTTTATATTGTCACTTTTGGGTACAATAAATACGGATAAAATATAATAAAATGCTATGAAAAGTTCGCTGAAGTCGCAAATGCACTTATTAAACGCTATCTTAATGCAAATTTAGCATCCGATTGCTAAGAGAGGCATAAAGATATTTCTTTTACAATACTAGTACAGGTAAACCACACCAGAAGTGCACACAACGTTTTATGTTTACGTCTGGCATTTCTCAAGTGCACATTCTGTAAAATGCACACTCGATAAACATCCCGGAGTGCTATTTCGGCAGCCAGCTGTAGTAAATCGTTTATATTGTCACTTATGGGTACCATAAATACGGATAAAATATAATAAAATGCAATGAAAAGTCCGCTGTAGTCGCAAATGCACTTATTAAAAGCTATCTTTATACAAATTCAGCATCCGCTTGCTAACAGAGGCATACAGATATTTCTTTTGTAATACTAATACAGGTAAAACACACCAGAAGTGCACGTAAATCTTTATTGTTGTGTGGCTATTCGCAAGTGCATAACCTGAAAAGTACAGACTCGATAAATACCCCAGAACGCTATTTCGGCAGCCAGATGTAGTAAAACGTTTATATTGTCACTTATGGGTGCCACGAATACGGATAAAATATAATAAAATGCAATTAAAAGTCCGCTGAAGTCGCAAATGCATTTATTGGACGCTATCTTAAAGCAAATTTAGCATCCAATTGCCAAGGGGGGAATAAACATATTCCTTTTGCAATACTAGTAGGTGTAAAAGACACCAGAAGTGCACACACTGTTTTTATGTTTAAGTCTAGCATTTCTCAAGTGCACATTCTGTAAAACACACCAGAAGTGCACATAAAGCTTTATGTTTTCGTGTGGCTATTCACACTTGCATAATCTAAAAAATACACACTTGATAAACACACAGAGTGCTATTTCGGCAGCCAGCTGAAGTAAATCTTTTATATTGTGATCTATGGGTGCCATGAATACGGATAAAATATAACAAAATGCAATGAAAAGTCCGCTGTAGTCGCAAATTCAATTATTAAACGATATCTTTATGCAAATTCAGCATCCGCTTGCTAACAGAGGCATACATATATTTCTTTTGTAATACTACTTCACGTAAGACACACCAGAAGTGCACATAAAGCTTTATGTTTTCGTGTGGCCATTCGCAAGTAAATAATATGTAAAATTCACACTCGATAAACATCCGAGAGTGCTATTTCGGCAGCCCGCTGTATTAAATTGTTCATAGCGTCACTTATGGGTGCCATAAATACGGATAAAATATATTAAAATGAAATGATAAGACCGCTGATGTCGCAAATGCACTTATTAAACGCTATCTTAATGCAAATTCAACATTCAATTGCTAAGAGAGACAAAGATAATTCTTTTGCAATAATAGTACAGGTAAAATCCACCAAAAGTGACGATCTGATACATAAGCTGTCAACATAGTCTTCGGCACTCTGTTTATACGTTCCGTAGGATTAGCTTGAGGATGATAATTGGCAGTGAACGAAATCTTACAGCCATACTTCTGATTTAAGGATTGAAACTCATGACTGCGAAACTGAACGCCATTATCACATGATTCGCTTGGGAACCCCAAACATCAAAAATACGTCTTCCTCAACAATACGCGAGATAACATTAGCTGATGCTGTACGGAGCGGAAACACTAATGGAAACTTACTAAAACAATCAGCCACTACGAATATATACGCATACCCTCGTGCTGAACGAGGTAAGGGTCTTACAATATCACAACAGATTAATTCCCAAGGTTTCGAAATTAATAAATGTCCACCCATATACCCTACAGGGGCTCTCTGTTCTGGTTTAATTCGTTGACACGTTTCGCAACGGCGAACATAAGCAGCCACATCATAACGTAGTTTAGGCCAGTAGTATCTTTGTGCAATATGATGAAAAGTTTTATTAACACCCGTTTGACCAGCGGTCGGAATATAGTGATTCTGTTTGATAATTTCTTGGCGTTGAGTCTTTGGAACAACCAGTTTCCAATAATCTTCATCATCTGCCAAGTCTGGATAATCGGTTCGAACAAAATTATACAATTGACCGTCACTAACTCTCCAATGGGGAAATTTTCGAGGATCGTCAATAACTAATCGACACATGCGATGATACCAGGGATTACCAGCAGAACCAAACTGAACATTAATAGCATCAATAACAGGAACAGCACGAGACAAAGTGTCAGGCACAACAAGTTCTTTACCGTTTCGATAAATAATGTCAAAATCATACTGTTGAAGGCGAACTGCCCATCGAGCGATACGACCAACAGGGTCTTTAATACTGTTAAGCCATTTTAAGCTATAATAATCCGTCACAACCGTGAATTTAGTTCCCTCAATGTATGGTCTAAGTTTTTCAATAGCAAAAAGAACAGCAAGGCATTCGCGCTCTGTCGTGCTAAAATTTCGTTCGTTTCTAGTTAGCGAACGACTAATGTAACCTATTACTTTCTCTCCATCAGACTGTTGTTGAGCAAGTACGGCACCAATACCATAACCAGAAGCATCCGTTTAAATAACAAACGGGACAGAAAAATCAGGGCAAGCTAATATCGGAGCAGATATCAAATGTTCTTTAATATCACGAAAGGCTCGTTCACAGTTACTATCCCAGAAAAAGTTCGCATTCTTGCGGAGCAAAGACGCAAGAGGTTCTATAAGTGAAGAAAAATTTGGAACAAAGCGACGGTACCATGACGCCATACCAATCACACGACGTACTTCCTTTACTGACATCGGAGTAGGAATACCATTAATCGCATCTAATTTTTCTGGGTCTACCAAGAAACCGCGTTAATTAACTACATAACCAAGATACTTAAGTTCTGGCTTACAAAAATGACATTTGTTTTGACTTAAAGTAAGACCAGCGGATAACAACCGAAACACAACCTCACGGAGAGTAGAAAGATTAAGATGTTAAAGGGAGCGCCAACAAGTTAATACACACGCTATCTTAATGCAAATTCACCATTCAATTGCTGATAGAGGCATAAAGATATTTCTTTTGCAAAACTAGTACCGGTAAAAAACACCAGAAGTGCACATAAACCTTTATGTTCCCGTGTGGCCATTCGCAAGTGCATAATCTGAAATATACACACTCGATTTACATCCGAGAGAGTTATTTCTACAGCCAGCTGAAGTAAATCTTTTATATTGTCACTGATGGGTGCCATGAAAACCGATAAACTATAGTAAAATCCAATAAAAAATTTGCTTAAGTTGCAAAAGCACTTATTAAACGCTATCCTATTGCAAATTCAGCATCCAATTGCTAAGAAGGACATAAAGATATTTCTTTTGCAATACTAGTACACGTAAGACACACCAGAAGTGCACATGAAGCTTGACCTTTTCGTGTGGCTATTCGCAAGTGCATAATCTGTAAAATACACACTCGATAAACATCCCAGAATGCTATTTCCGCAGCCACCTGTAGGAAATTGTTTATATTGTCACTGATGGGAGCCATGAATATGGATAAAATTTAATAAAATGCAATGAAAAGTCGGCTGAAGTCGCAAATGCACTTATTAAACGCTATCTTAATGCAAATTCAGCATCCATTTGTTAAGACGGGCATACAGAAATTTCCTTTGCAATACTAGTACAGTTAAAACAAATCCGAAATGTACACAACGCTTTATGTTTTCGTGTGGCCATTCGCAAGTGCATAATCTGTAAAATACACACTCGATAAACATTCCAGAGTGCTATTTCCGCAGCCACCTGTAGTAAATTGTTCATATTGTCACTGATGGGTGCTATGAATACGGATAAAATATAATAAAATGCAATGAAAAGTCGGCTGAAGTCGCAAATGCACTTATTAAACGCTATCTTAATGCAAATTAAACATCCAATTGCTAAGAGGAGCATAAATATATTACCTTTGTAATACTAGTACACGTAAGACACACCAGAAGGGCACATAAATCTTTATGCTTTAGTGTGGCTATTTGCAAGTGCATAATCTAAAATACACACTCGATAAACATCCCAGAATGCTATTTCCGCAGCCACCTGTAGGAATTTGTTTATATTGTCACTGATGGGAGCCATGAATACGGATAAAATATAATAAAATGTAATAAAAATTCAACTGTAGTCGCAAATGCACTTATTAAACGCTATCTTAATGTAAATTCAGCATGCAATTGCTAAAATGGGCTTAAAGATATTTCCTTTGCAATACTAGTAGGCTTAAGACAAACCAGAAGGGCACATAAAGCTTTGTGTTTCTGTGTGGCTATTCGCAAGTGCATAATCTCAAAAATACACACTCGATAAACATCCCACAGTGCTATTTATGCAGCCAGCTGAAGGAAATTGTTCATATTGACACTGATGGGAGCCACGAATACGGATAAAATATAATAAAATGCAATGAAATGTCCGCTGAAGTCGCAAATGTACTTATTAAACGCTATCTTAATGCAAATTCAGCATCCAATTGCTACGAATGGCATAAAGATATTTCCTTTGCAATACTAGTACAGTTAAAACACACCAGAAGTGGACGCAAAGCTTTATGTTTTAGTGTGGCCATTCGCAAGTGCATAAATCTGTAAAATACACACTCGATAAACGTTCAAAGGTGCTATTTCCGCCGCCACCTGTAGTAATTTTTTCATATTGTCACTGATGGGTGCCATGTATAAGGATAGAATATAATAAAATGCAATGAAAAGTCCGCTGGAGTCGCAAATGCACTTATTAAACGCTATCTTAATGCAAATTCAGCATTCAATTGCTAAGAGAGGCATAACAATTTTTCTTTTGGAATACTTGTACAGGTAAAACACATCAGAAGTGCACATAATTCTTTATGTTTTCGTGTGGTCATTCGCAAGTGCATAATCTGTAAAATACACATTTGATAAACATCCCAGAGTGCTATTTCCGCAGACACCTGCGGGAAATTGTTCATATTGTCACTGATGGGTGCCATGAATACGGATAAAATATAATAAAATGTAATGAAAAGTCAGCTAAAGTCGCAAATGCACTTATTAAACGCTATCTTAATGCAAATTCAGCATGCAATTACTAAGATGGATTTAAAGATATTTCCTTTGTAATACTAGTAGGCGTAAGACACACTAGAAGAGCACATAAAGCTTTATGTTTTTGTGGGGCTATTCGCAAGTGCATAATCTCAAAAATACACACTCGAGAAACATCCCACAGTGCTATTTCTGCAGCCAGCTGTAAGAAATTGTTCATATTGTCACTGATGGGAGCCATGAATACGGATAAAATATAATAAAATGCAATGAAATGTCCGCTGAAGTGCCAAATGCACTTATTAAACGCTATTTTAATGCAAATTCAGCATCCGATTGCTAAGAGAGGTGCACATAAATCTTCATGTTTTTGTGTGGCCATTCGCAAGTGCATAATCTGAAAGACACAAACTCAATAAACATTCCTGAGTGCTATTTCGGCAGCTAGCTGAAGTAATTTTTTTATTTTGTCACTTATGGGTAGGGGAAATGTGGCGATGACGGCACCCTTGTTATGATGGCATATTGTGTAAATCTCAGTTACTGCAACGAATTTTAAATTTATCGCCTTTGTGTAAGCGGTTATGTCGTAGTACGATCGTCTGACAAATGCCAAGTGTTAATAATTTAGGTAAGGGTCAAAGTTTTTATACTTGCGTTCTATTTCTTACTGTAATCTTCAGAAATTAATTAACAACGATTTATTTTCTGTTGTGTTGAGGGAAATGATGTGTTGTGATTACAATGCCGTTGCTGTATTTAAGGTTATGTTTCATTTGTTGTAATTTGTTGCCGCCTAAAGTAAAGTGTGCGTTTGTCGCAATGATAGCATACCTAGCATGTTTCTATGACGGAATAGTATGCCATCATAGAAATACTTTAATTTTTGTTCATTAATGTGACTAGACACGATTTTTAAAATTTCAGATATAATGGAAAACCAAATAACAAGGCAAGTGTGGGAAGAAGTGATTATGAGTAATACCATAAAAGATGTAAAGGACGGGAAAATGGGATAAAAACTAGCAGCAAAGACATATGACGTACCTGTAACTACTTTACGGCGTAGGTGCAAAAGCAAACTTGGAAGTACAAAAGGGAATCTTGGAGGTTGCCAGCCCGCATTTATCAAAGAAGTAGAGGAACAATTAATCTCACATATAAAGAAGCTTGAAGAACGATTTTATGGCCTTACAACTGCTGATTTACGGACGTTAGCGTTTGAAATAGCAGAGAAAAACAATATTAATCACCGTTTCAACAAACAGCATAAAAAAGCTGGTTGGCCTGGCTGCGCTCTTTTTTAAAAAGAAATCTATCGATATCCTTACGAACACCGGAAAATACACCCTTAGCTAGAGCCCAGGCTTCTAATAAAGTAAATATTGGTAATTATTTCAAAGCACTGACCTCTGTACTGGATTCGTACCAATTTTCTCCCGAGAATATCTTCAACATGGACGAATTTGGCTTGTCCACAGTACAGAAGAAACCTAAAATACTTGCCACAAAAGGCCGAAAATAGGTGGGAACTGTTTCAAGTGCCGAAGGAGGCCAACATGTTACTACAGTATGTGCTATGAATGCAGTTGGCACATATATATCGCCCGCATTTATATTCGCAAGGAAGAATTTCAAGAACGAGTTGTTAGATCATGCACCCCCAGGGTCGGTATGATTTTGTCAAGAAAACGGGTGGATGTCTGGTGAAGTATTCGTCAGATGGTTGAACCATTTTATTCACTATGCCAAACCAAGCGAAGATAAACCAGTATTGCTCTTACTAGACATGCACACCAGGCATAAACACTTGAATGTATTGGAATTTGCTAAAGAGAACAACATAATATTATTTTGTTTCCCAGCCCACTGTACCCACCGGATACAGCCATTAGATGTTGAGTTTTTTGGGCCCCTCCAAGTTTATTATGATCAAACTATTCAACAGTGGCTTCGTGCTAATCCCGGAAGAGCGATAACACAGTATCAAATTGCTGGTTTGTTTTCAATTGCCTATTTAAAAGCGCCAGAAGTGCACACAACGCATTATGTTTTCGTATGGCCATTCAGAAGTGCATAATCTGTAAAATACACACTCGATAAACATCCCAGAGTAATATTTCCGGAGCCGGCTGTAGTAAATCATTTATATTGTTACTTATGGGTGCCATGAATATGGATAAAATATAATAAAATGCAATGAAAAGTCCGCTGAAGTCGCAAATGCACCTATTAAACGTTTTCTTCAAATTTAGCATCAAGTTGCCAAGGGGGGAATAAACATATTTCTTTTGTATAGCACAATGTTTTATGTATTAGTTGGCGGTTCAAAAGTACATAATCTGAAAGATACACACTGGACAAACACCACAGAGTGCTATTTCGGGAACCAGCTATAGTAAATCTTTTATATTGTCACTTATTGGTGGCATGAATACGGATAAAATATACTAAATCCAATGAAAAGTTTGCTGAAGTCGCAAATGCACTTATTAAAAGCTATCTTAATGCAAACTCAGCATCCAATTGCTAAGAGGGGCATAAAGATATATCCATTGCAATACTGGTACACGTAAGACACACCAGAATGGCAAATAAAGCTTTACATTTTTGTGTGGCTCTTCGCAAGTGCATAATCTGAAAAATACACACTCGATAAACATCCCAGAATGTTGTTTCCGCAGCCAGCTGTAGGAAATTGTTTATATTGTCACAGATGGGGGCCATGAATACGGATAAAATATAACAAAATGCAATGAAATGTCCGCTGATGTCGCAAATGCACTTATTCAACGTTATCTTAATGCAAATTCAGCATTCAATTGCTAAGACAGGCATAAAGATATTTCTTTTTCAATACTAGTACAGGTAAAACACACCAGAAGTGCACACAACGCATTATATTTTCGTGTGGCCATTCAGAAGTGCATAATCTGTAAAATACTCACTCGATAAACATCACAGAGTAATATTTCCGGAGCCGGCTGTAGTATATATTGTATATATTGTTACTTATGGGTGCCATGAATACGGATAAAATATAATAAAATGCAATGAAAAGTCCGCTGAAGTCGCAAATGCACCTATTAAACGTTTTCTTCAAATTTAGTATCAAGTTGCCAAGGGGGGAATAACATATTTCTTATGTATAGTTAAAACACACTATAAGTGCGCACAAAGTTTTATGTATTAGTTGGCGGTTTACAAGTACATAATCTGAAAGATACACACTGGACAAACACCCCAGAGTGCTATTTCGGCAACCAGCTATAGCAAATCTTTTATATTGTCACTTATGGGTGGCATGAATACGGATAAAATATACTAAATTAAATGAAAAGTTTGCTGAAGTCGCAAATGCACTTATTAAACGCTATCTTAATCCAAACTCAGTATCCAATTGCTAAGAGGGGCATAAAGATATTTCCACTGCAATACTGGTACACGTAAGACACACCAGAAGGGCACATAAAGCTTTACATTTTTGTGTGGCTATTCGCAAGTGCATAATCTGAAAAATACACACTCGATAAACATCCCAGAGTGTTGTTTCCGCAGCCAGCTGTAGGAAATTGTTCATATTGTCACAGATGGGCATGAATACGGATAACATATGACAAAATGCAATGAAATGTCCGCTGATGTCGCATATGCACATATTCAACGTTATCTTAATGCAAATTCAGAATTCAATTGCTAACACAGGCATAAAGATATCTCTTTTTAAATACAAGTACAGGTAAAACACACCAGAAGTGCACACAACGCATTATATTTTCGTGTGGCCATTTACAAGTGCATAATATGTAAAATACTCACTCGATAAATATCCCAGAGTGATACTTCCGGAGCCAGCTGTAGTAAATCATTTATATTGTCACTTATGGGTGCCATAAACACGGATAAAATATAATAAAATGAAATGAAAAGTTGGCTGAAGTGGCAAATGCACTTATTAAACGCTAATTTAATGCAAATTGAGCATGCAATTGCTAATAGAGGTATACAGATATTTCTTTTGCAACACTATTCCCGTAAGAATAACCAGAAGTGCACATAAATCTTTATTATTTTATTTGGGCATCCGCAAGTGCATAATCTGAAAGATACACACTCGATAAACATCCCAGAGTGCTATTTCGGCAGACAGATGTAGTAAGTGTTTCATAATGTCACTTATGGGTGCCACGAATATCTATAAAATATAATAAAGTTCAATTAAAGGTCTGTTGAAGTCTCAAATGCACCTATTAAACGCTATCCCAAAGCAAATTGGGCATCCGATTGCTAAGACAGGCATAAAAATGTTTCTATTTCAATACTAGTACAGGTAAAACACACCAGAAGTGCACACAACGCATTACGTTTTCGTGTGGCTATTCAGAAGTGAATATTCTGTATAACACACACTCGATACACATCCCAGAATGCTATTTCGGCAGCCAGCTGTAGTAAATCATTAATATTGTCACTTGTGGGTGCCATAAATACGGATAAAATATAATAAAATTCAATGCAAAGTTCACTGAGGTAGCAAATGCACCTATTAAACGCTATCTTAATGCAAATTCAGCATCCAATTAATAAGAGAGGCATAAAGAATTTTCCGTTGGAATACTAGTACACGTAAGACACACCAGTAGTGCACATAAAGCTTTATGTGTTTATGTGGCTGTTCGCCAGTGCATAAACATCCCTGGATACTATTTTCGCAGCTACCTGTAATAAATTGTTCATATTGTTATTTAATGGGTGCCATGAGTACGGATAAAATATAATAAAATGCAATGAACAGTCCTCTGAAGTTGCAAATACACTTATAAAACGCTATTTTAATGCAAATTCAGCATCCAATTGCTAAGAGGGGCATAAAGATTATTCTTTTGAAATACTAGTACACGTAAGACACACCAGAAGTGCGCTTAAAGCTTTATGTTTTCGTGTAAAATTCGCAGGTGCATAATCTAATAGACACACTCGATAAACATCCTGCGTGCTATTTTGGGAGCCAACTGTAGTAAATATTTTATATTGTCACTTATGGATAAAATATAATAAAGTTCAATGAAAAGTTGACTGAGTTCGCAAATGCACTTATAAAACGCTATCTTAGTGCAAATTCAGCATTCAATTGCTAAGAGAGCCATAAAGATATTTCTTTTGCAACTCGTACAGGTAAAACACAACAGAAGTGCACATATAGCTTTATGTTTTCGTGTGGCTATTCGTAAGTGCATAATCGGTAAAGTTCACACTCGATAAACATCCCAGAGTGTTATTTCGGCAGCCAGCTGTAGTAAACCATTTATATTGTCACTTGTGGGTGCCATAAATGCGGATAAAATATAATAAAATTTAATGAAAAGTTTACTGAGGTAGCAAATGCACTTATTAAACGCTATCTTAGTGCAAATTCAGCATTCAATTGCTAGGAGAGGCATACAGATATTTCCTTTGCAATACTAGTAAACGTAAGACACACCAGAAGTGCATAATCTGAAAGATACACACTCGATAAACATCCCAGAGTGCTATTTCGGCAGACAGATGCCACGAAACCTATAAAATATAATAAAATGCAATTGAAAGTCCGCTGAAGTCTCATATGCACTTATTAAACACTATCTTAATGCAATTTAGCATCCAATTACCAAGGGAAAAATAAACATATTTGTTTTACGACACTAGTAGACGCAAAACACACCAGAAGTGCACACAACGTTTTATGTTTTCGTGTGGTCATTCGCAAGAGCATATTCTGTAAAGTGCACACGCGATAAACATCTCAGAGTGTTATTTCTGCAGCCAACTGTAGCAAATCATTTATATTGTCACTTATGGGTGCTATAAATACGGATAAAATATAATAAAATTCACACTCGATAAACTCGATAAACATCCCATCCCATTTATATTGTCACTTATGGGTGCCATGAATACGGATATAATATAATAAAATGCAATGAAAAGTCGGCTAAAGTGGCAAATGCTCTTACTAAACGCTATCTTAATGCAAATTGAGCATCCGATGGCTAACAGACGCATACAGATATTTCTTTTGCATACTAGTACACGTAAGACACACCAGAAGTGCACATAAATGTTTATGATTTTATGTGGCTATTCGCAAGTGCATAATCTGAAATATACACACTCGATAAACATCCCAGAGTGCTATTTCGGCAGACATAAGTAGTAAATATTCTATATTGTAACTTATGGGTGCCATGAATACCTATAAAATATAATAAAATGCAATTAAAAGTCCGCTGAAGTCGCAAATGCACTTATTAAACGCTATCTTAATGCTAATTGAGCATCTAATTGCAGAGAGGGGAATAAACATATTTGTTTTGCAATACTAGTACACGTAAGACACACCAGAAATGCACACAACGTTTTAAGTTTACGTGTGGCAATTTTCAAGTAAATATTTTGTAAAATACACGCTCGATAAACATCCCAGAATGCTATTTCGGCAGCCAGCTGTACTAAATCGTTCATATTGTCACTGATGGGTACCATGAATACGGATAAAATATAATAAAATGGAATGAAAAGTTCGCTGAAGTCGCAAATGCAATTATTAAACGCTATCTTAATGCAAATTCAGCATCCAATTGCTAAGAGAGGCATAAAGATATTTCCGTTGCAGTACTAGTACACTTGAGACACACCAGAAGTGCAGATAAAGCTTTATGTTTTCGTGTGGCTACTCGGAAGTGCATAATCTAAATAATACACCCTCGATAAACATCCCAGAATGCTTTTTCCGCAGTCAGCTGTAGTTAATTGTTCATATTGTCTCTGATGGGAGTCATCAATACGGATAACATATAATAAAATGCAATAAAAAGTTCGCTGATGTCGCAAATGCACTGTAAGGGAAAATAATTGGTCGGCCTTACCTGGTGGCGAAAGTTATATTTGTAATTTTGCCGGCTGGTACCTATCGGCCTAATTGGGCTAGCTCGCCGAGAGGGTCGTAGGGTTCCAGCTATGCTGAAAGAGAACACACACAAATAAATAAGGAGAAGGTGCCAGGTCCTCGACTCAGATCTAATCCTTTTGCCGGACCGTACACAAGGTCGGAGATAAGTCCAGCAGATCAAAAGTAAACAAATCAACGACCAATGAAAATATCATTGCTTTATTATCAAACAGGTAGGGGGGTAGGTACTATAGTGCAACTACAAATACAAATATATGGCGATTCGAACAGGCGTCAAAATGTATACATATATTTAAATATAATATGCATAAATATATCGAGCACATGCAGATCAAATGAGTATTTCGAGCTGAATATAAATCTTTCCCATGCAAATTATCAGTAAAATGAATTTAGGCAGCAATACGACGGACAATACTAACATTCTAAAAGAGAGAGACAGAAAAGTTACGAAGGGCGTCGCGGAAGCAATTAAGAAAAGAGATATTAATTTAGCGGAGGACGAACCGGTACCGAAAGCAAATACGTCGGTACAGAGCGATACAAGCCTAACTGGGCTAACGTTCAACCACGAAGGTTAGCTCTAAATGACGTTGTAACGCTACTGAAAATAATATCTAAGGGTCGGAGCAACGTACGTTTGCGTGGCCACACTAAACATGTCGATGTCCTTAATATTAAAACGCATCAAGGTATTTCCCTAAAATATTAATTATAGCAAACGCTTGGATCTGCTCTATATCCGGTTTTGATCGTTACAAACTAATTAATCAATTTGCAGCGATTCGAGGGTGAAGCAATCGGCTTCCGTAAGAAGGCCATGAGCCACAACCCAAAACTACTAACTTCGCGTCACACGGCTGACGTGCAAATGGTGGCGACCGGGGACCGCAAAGAAATGTAAGTACAGATTTAAATTTGAAATAATTAAGTGAAAGACCTAACACACGGAGCGCAGCGGCTAGCAGGGCCTCCCACCTATGCTGGATAATCGAAAGCGCGAGCAACACAGATAGCGACATAAGCTGGAGCAAGAACTCCAAAATTTGGCTCCGGTAGGTCTATCTGACATTAATTACTATTTAATTAAACTGCACAAGATGGCCGCTTGAAATTTTGCAACTATCATAACAATTAATCTAACATATTCGAAAGCATGCACGGGGCAGAACACACATTTTTAACTATACGAAGCACTGCTGTTCTATCATAAAACTCAACAGGCGCAGTGGGAAATAACTTAAGCTAACGTCTTGCCTGCAGGAAGGTAGGTACGTCGAAGGCCGATCCTTCCGATCGCTCCCAGGCAATCTGGCACAGTTGGGGGCCGCAGGCGGCGAAGGCCACGACGGCAGCTATCAAAAGCGAGGCAAACTATGGACGCCGTGAGTGACGTAGAGGTAAGCGGGACACTATCGCCTATTCCCAGACGTAGCCCACGGGGTTTATAAATGGTACAGGCATTACGTCAATTTCAGGGGTCCAGCCAAGAGCGACAGAGCGGGAAGTATTCAATCTCCAACGGGAGGTGTCCAACCCGACCGGAGGTGGCTATAAGCGTACAATACCCATATGTATTCCCGAATAAGGAAATAAGGCCTTTTCTTACCTGACGATGGTATTTAGCCAAGGGAAAGTGCAATAATAATGCTGGCCTCAGACGAATCCGCAGTTGCAAACGACGTAAGTACAGCCAAATCAAATACAAACGTCTTAAGGGCACATGTGCTTTGTAGATCCTCCAAAGAATCGAAACGGAGCGAAGCTACACTAATTAGCTCATAAATTAAGCACACAGCCGAGGCACTAGCAGCCTTCACCAAGTTTAAAATGGGAAAGAAGCTCAAAAATCTACCAGTTACCAGTTATCAAAACTTTCTAAAATTTTGGCCAGAAATACAAAAAAAACCCTTAATAAATTTGACTGCAATAAAAGATATCCTTATCTAGCAACAAAAGGAATAGTTCAATATAAATGTAATAAGGGTTGCCTAGCCGCTATACTTAAATATCTGTAGAAATGTAATCCAGAATAAATTTAATTTGTAAGATATGGGTAATTATTCGAAGAGTTGCTTACGAAACTGCTTGATAATTATAGGGAAATATTTAAAACTAGTGTACCGTTAACCAAACCTAATTTAAAGCCTGCAAAAATTCCAAAAAGCGACCTAATAATGCTCAAAGCTAAAAATTCAACTAGCAAAAGTTTACTAGTACAGGAGACGCCCCAAAAGTACCGTAACAGCACTTATTAAAAGCTATCTTAATGCTAATTCAGCATCCAATTGTTAAAAGAGACATAAAGATATTTCTTTTGCAATACTAGTACACGTGAGACACACCAAAAGTGCACATAAAGCTTTATGTTTTCGTGTGTCGCTATCCCAATGCAAATTGAGCATCCGATTGCCAAGACAGGCATAAAGATATTTTTTTCTCAATACTAGTACAAGTAAAACACACCAGAAGTGCACACAACGCATTATGTTTTCGTGTCGCCATTCACAAGTGCATAATCTGTAAAATACACACTCGATAAACATCCCAGAGTGATATTTCCGGAGCCAGCTGTAGTAAATCATTTATATTGTCACTTAGGGGTGCCATGAATAAAGATAAAATATAATAAAATGCAATGAAAAGCCGGCTAAACTGGCAAATTCACTTATTAAAAGCCATCTTAATGCAAATTGAGCATCCGATGCTAAGAGAAGCATACAGATATTTTTTTTCCAATACTAGCACCTACACGTAAGACGCACTAGAAGGGCACATAAACCTTTATGATTTTATGTGGCCATTTGCAAGTGCATAATCTGAAATATACATACGCGATATACATCCCTGAGTGCTATTTCCACGGACAACTGTAGTAAATTGTTCATATTGTCATTGATGGGTGCCATGAACAAGGATAAAATATAATAAAATGCAATGAAAAGTCTGCTGATGTCGCAAATGCACTTATTAAACGCTATCTTAATGCAAATTCAGCATTCACTTGCTACGAAAAGCATAAAGATATGTCTCTTGCAATACTAGTACACGTACACACCAGAAAAGCACATAAAGCTTAAAGTTTCGTGTGGCTATTCGCAAGTGCATATTCTGAAAAATGCACACTCGATAAACATCCCTGAGTGCTATTTCAGCAGCCAACTGTAGTAAATTGTTCATATTGTCATTGATGGGTGCCATGAACAAGGATAAAATATAATAAAATGCAATGAAAAGTCTGCTGATGTCGCAAATGCACTTATTAAACGCTATCTTAATGCAAATTCAGCATTCACTTGCTACGAAAAGCATAAAGATATGTCTCTTGCAATACTAGTACACGTACACACCAGAAAAGCACATAAAGCTTAAAGTTTCGTGTGGCTATTCACAAGTGCATATTCTGAAAAATGCACACTCGATAAACATCCCTGAGTGCTATTTCAGCAGCCAACTGTAGTAAATTGTTCATATTGTTACTGACGGGTGCCATGAATTCGGATAAAATATAATAAAATGCAATGAAAAGTCCGCTGAAGCCGCAAATGCACTTATTAAACGCTATCTTAATACAGATTTTAATTGCTACAAGAGGCATAAAGATATTTATTTTGCAATACTAGTACACGTAAAACACACCAGAAGTGCTCATAAAGCTATATGTTTCCGTGCAGCAATTCGAAAGTGCATTCTCTGAAAAATATACACTTAATAAACATGTTAGAGTACTATTTCGCGAGCTAGCTGTAGTAAATCGTTCATATTGTGAGTAATGGGTGCCATAAATAAGGATATAATATAATAAAATGCAATGAGTAGTTCGCTGAAGTCGCAAAAGCACTTATTAAACGCTATCTTAATGCAGCATTTAATTGCTACAAGAGGCATAAAGATATTTATTTTGCAATACTAGTACACGTAAGACACACCAGAAGTGCACATAAAGCTTTAGGTTTTAGTGTGGCAATTCGCAAGTGCTTAATCTGCAAGATACACACTCGATAAACATTCCAGAGTGCTATTTCTGTACTATATCGTTCATATTGTCACTGATGGGTGCCATTAATACTGATAAAAGACATTAAAATGCAATAAAAAGTTCGCTGAAGTCGCAAATCCACTTATTACTAGCTATTTTAATTCAAATTCAGCATACCATATCTAGGAAAGCCATAGAAATATATCTTTTCCAATACTAGTAAACATAAAACACACCAGAAGTGCACATGAAGCTTTATGCTTCGGTGTTGCCAATCACAAGTGCATAATCTGAACGGTACACACTGGACAAACATCCCAGAGTGCTATTTTGTAAGTGCAGCCAGCTGTAGTAAACTTTTTATATTGCCATTTATGGGTTCCATGAATACGGATAAAATTTAATAAAATCCAATCAAAAGTTCGCTGAAGTCGCAAATGCACTTATTAAACGCTATCTTAATGCAAATTTGGCCCCGTCCCCGGGGACCCATAGCTCTTCCCGCTCCAATTTGATCATCATTCTATGGGAGTTGTCGATCAGCTTTTTCGTATTGATATTCTTTAAGTGGTATCTCTTGTGGTAAAAAGGTTCATCGGTACTTGAAGTTGTGATCGCTCTGGATTAAATCTTCATTGATGCACCAGTTTGTGATGTGGCCGACGTCGTCCGATGCCGCTGTTACGTCTATATTGGAGGTGCCGTTTACGGTGTGGAAGGAAAGTGGATTGTCCGGCTCGTTGAGAACGTGGAGGCCTGTCTCCAGCAGAAACTCTTCCGTGCATTGGCCTTTCTCATTTGTGTGACTGGAGAACCAAAGAGCGGATTTGGCATTGAAGTCACCTCCGACGAGCACTCTCACATTGTCGAGCTCAGACATGATGTTCCTAACGTGGTTTAAGCTGCTCAGACGGCGGAGCGTAGATGCTTATGACAACGAGCTTTTCGCCGCAAAGGTTTAGTTCAGCTACTGCGACATGGCAGGTACAGAATTGTGGGAGAATTAAGATATCAATATTTGGATTGAAGACAGCGATTGCCGCGTAGATCTGGTCTTCGGATTTGTAGAATGCAGACTTCGTGTTAGTAAGGCCATATGCCTATGTCCTTGATGGACGGTTTGATAAGTGTATGGTTCTTGGAGGATTGCTATATCAAACTTTTCGTTTTCACACACGTGCCGCAACTCTCTGATTGCAGTTCTGGAATTCTGAAGATTTATTTGAATAGTTCTGAAGGACTGCAATGGTCTACTCCCCATAGTCAATCTTGTCGACCAGCTCTTTCAGTTTTCTTGTATACGTTGGACACGTTTTGTGATCTGTGGCGTGCTTTGCTCCTTTTTCTGGAAGTTTAGCCCTTAACGCAGTTGATACACTTTGGAGCGTTGTTCTTTCTCGGACAGTCTTTAGTGATATGTCGCCGGCGCAGTGCCCGCATGCAGATTCTGACTGGCAGACTCCAGCTACATGACCATACTTCTGACATTTATAACATCGCTGAATCCTCAAATGGTCGGAAAACCGACATGAGAACCAGCCAAACACAACTCTTTCCTTCTGTATCAGCTTCTTCCTCACCTCGGGTAACACCTCCAAAAGCCATGTCGCGTGAAGTGTATCTCTGCCTCCAATTTTGTGGAGTGGTTTGAGATCTACGTGGTCGCAGTTAGAAATTTCAGGATTTTGTCCGATAATTTGAGTTTGAAGACGTTCAGCTTCGATTTCTTGCGGCACACCGTACAGAGCAATTCTTGAACGCAGTTTCTCCAATATTCTAATTGACAAACCAGCCACGGTCAACTTGGCCGGTTGCGGAATGGTTTGTAGGTTTTTATTTGTTGCTTCTATGATTACTGCGCCCTTTTGGATCCCATAAATCTTGTTCACAGAAATGCAAGCGCATACTCAGAAAAATACACATTCAATGAACTTCCTTAAGAGATATTTTGCCAGCCAGCTGTAGTAAATCGTTCATATTGCCACTAATGGGTGCCATGAATACAGACAAAATAATAATAAAATGCAATGAAAGGTTCGCTAAAGTTCCAGAAGCACTTATTAAACGCCATATTAATGCAAATTCAGAATCCAGTTGCTGACAGAGGTATTGTTTTTGCAATACTAGTACAGAAGTGCACATAAAACATTGTGATATCGTGTGGCCATTCGCAAGTGCACAATCTGAAAAATACGCAATCGATAAACATCCCAAAGTGCTATATCGGCAGCGAGCTGTAGCAAATCGTTTATATTGTTACAGATATGTAATATGAACAAGGATAAAATATAATAAAACGCAATAAAAAGTCCACTGAAGCCGCAAATGCACTTATTCAAAGCTATCTTAATGCAAATTTAGTATCCCATTGCTAGGAAGGCCATAGAAATATTTCTTTTGCAATTCTAGTACACGTAAAACACACCAAAAGTACAAACATAGCTTTATGTTACCGTGTGGCCATTCGCAAGTGCATAAACTGAAAAATACACACTCGATAAACATCCCTGAGTGCTATTTCGGTAGCCAGCTGTAGTAAATCGTTCATATTGTCACTAATGGGTGCCATGAATACGGATAAAATATAATAAAATATAATTAAAAGTCCGCTGAAGTTGCAAATGCACTTATTAAACTCTATTTTAATGCAAATTTAGTATTCCATTGCTAGAAAGGCTATAGAAATATTTCTTTTGCAATTCTAATACACGTAAAATACACCAGAAGTGCAAATATAGCTTTACTTTACCGTGGGGCTAATCGCAAGGGCATTAAATGAAAAATACAAACGGGATGCTATTGAATGCTATTTTGGCAGCCAGCTGTAGTAAATCGCTTTATTGTCACTAATGGGTGATATGAATAGGGACAAAAATACACACTCGATAAACATCCCTGAGTTCTATTTCTTCAGCCAGCTTGTTACGGTCTTAAACTAACTTTACGACACCGCACCGGCTCATATAAAAACGAAACGGCCGGCGCGTGCCATAATGGACAAAATCGGGACAAAAGTTCTCCTAGGCCGCTACCCAGGCCGCAACAAGATAGGCCGGTTAGACTCTCAGTGGAGTTGGGCGGGTTCTTAACGAGATTATCTGAGGGTAACGGCCAGAAGGTCGGTAACTAACGGTAAAATAATGAGGGCGCCACCAAGCCTGTCTTAACCGAATAACCGGGCCTGGGCGGTTAGACGGGGGGGGGGGGGGGGAAGAAGTACACAACTAACTATTTCGAGATTGCCTTATGCAAAGATTGTAATTAGGTGCCAATCCGGCCGCGACTACGCAGCTGTCTCACCCACCTGTACGCTCAAGGCTCCCTCGTCCCGTCGCACAATAATCATTACACTGAAGGGGCGCTTATCTGAAACAGAACATGCACAAGTCAAAACAAAACAATAGTTCCCTTAATTAACAAGTCATATATTGAATCACGGGTTACAATGGGGCAGCGGAATGCGTCGCCCTATATATATATATTATATCTAAGAAAACACCAGCTGGCGCACGTTCTAAACCTAGCGACAGATGTACAGAATAAACAAGATAGCACTAGGCGCAAGCCCGTGCAAAGATACAGTCTAAAATTCGAAATGAATGCGCAGCATGTTGGCGCGATGCCTTATGTAACATACAGTAATGCAAGCCCTTGTAAATAGAAAATCGGTAACTTGAAATAAACGCACAGCATGTGGGCGCGACGCCTTATGCAACATACAGTAACGCAAGCCCTTGTAAAATAGACAGTCTGTAATTTGCAAATGCGGGCAAATATGACGACAGTGCCTGTAGGCACAAGAGACGTGACGGGCTCGCTCGCGGCGTTCCAAAACAACTCGCACACGGGACTTAATGCTCCCCGCGGGACAGGAACACTCGCGTTCACAACGGTAATCAGTTCAAAGACACATACCTTAATACGTAGGCGGTCGGGAAGCCTGGTACAGTTGAGTTGCGACAGGCTGCAGTCTTAGGTGGCAGGTACATTCGATATTCGACGGTTATAGTAATGAGTGGGTATCCGCCATAATGGCGACGTGCGACGCGTCAGGACGCGTACAACTTGACGACGAAAATGGGCCACTTACGTTCTGCGGGACAGATCCTCGAATGTCGAGATGAAGGAGACGACCCCTTACTTACGGGAGCAGAAACTGGACTCAAGATGCACCCACGCTACGCCGAAACAATTCGGAGCTCGCACAACCACAACACCTCTCGAAGGTGAAACAATTCTCGCAGCGCTCGCTGCAACACCTCGAAACGGGCAACACCAAAGGGGGCCTCCACGGCAACAATATTAATCAACAGCGGCAGGCGTCCTCGGGCACCTAAGGGGCCAAGGACGCCGCCTGGATAACACAACCACCAAACGAACGCTTTCTGCAACGGGCTGCGATCAACTGCCCCGAGGAAAACGCTGCAACATGACACATCGGTCGCGTCCCCACGTGACTATATCTCGGCAGCCAACCGTGAGGCGATAAGATGAAACAAATAAGTGCCGGTGACAAAGACAGCCAATGGCGAGGCGCCCAATAAAACAAATAAGTTCCGGTAACAAAGAGAGCGCGAGGCCTCGCAGTCACACCAACAGCGTAAATTCTAGAAGGTTCGGAAATCCTGCGAGCGTTAACACCCGATTGTCAAAGTACCAACAAAGGGGTGCCCCGGATGACGAGAAATACTGCGCTTGAGGCCAAATATGTGCAAAATCATTATTATGGAATTAGGCGATGAAGCCAAATAAGTAACTAAAAGGGTTTAGCCTACGGGCACGCTGCCCTAAAGCCTAGGTGGCTAATTAAAATACAAAATGACCTGACAAGCTGTAGTTAATCGTCTATATTGTCACTGATGGGTGCTATAAATACGAATAAAATATAAGAAAATGCAATAAAAGGTCCGCTGAAGTCGCAAATGCACTTATTGAACGCTATCTTAATGCAACTTCAACATCCAAATGCAAAAAGAGGCATAAAGATATCTCTTTTGCAATACTAGTTTACGTAAATAACATCTTAGAGTACTATTTCGCGAGCTAGCTGTAGTAAATCGATCATATTGTCAGTAATGGGTGCCATGAATAGGGATCTAATATAATAAAATGCAGTGAGTAGTTCGCTGAAGTCGCAAAAGCACTTATTAAACGCTATCTTAATGCAAATTCAGCATCCAAGTATTGAGAGAGACATCAAGATATTTCATTTGAATTACTAGTACTCATAAAACACACAGGAATTGCACGTTAAGCTTTATGTTTCCGTGTGGCTATTAGCAAGTGCATAATCTGAAAAATACACACTCGATAAACATCCCTGAGCGCTATTTCGGCACCCAGCTGTAGTAAATCGTTCATATTGTTACTAATGCGTGCCATGAATAAGGATAAAATATAATAAAATGCAACGAATAGTCCGCATAAGTAGCAAATGCACCTAGTAATCGCTATCTTAATGCAAGTTAAGCATCCAATTGCTAGGAGAGGCATAAATATGTTTCTTTTGCAATACTAATACACGTGAAACACACCAGAATGGCCATTCGCAAGTGCATAATCTGAAAGATAGACACTAAACAAACATCCCAGGTTGTTATTTCGGCAGCCAGCTGTAGTAAACTTTTTATATTGTCACTTATGGGTGCCATGTATACGGATAAAATATAAAAAAATTCAATCAAAAGTTCGCTAAAGTCGCAAATGCACTTATTAAACGCTATCTTAATGCAAATTCAGCATTCAATTGCTAAGGGAGGCATAAAGATATTTCTTTTGCAATACTGGTACAGGTAAAACACACCAGAAGTGCACTTTAAAATAATCTGGAAAGTACACACTAGATAAACATCCCAGAGTGCTACTTCGGCAGCCAGCTGTTGTAAATCGTTTATATTGTCACTTATGGGTGCCTTGAATACGGATAAAATATAATAAAATGCAATAAAAATGCCGCTGACGCCGCAAATGCACCTATTAAACTCTATCTTAACGCAAATTCAGCATCCAATTGGTAAGAGAGGCATAAAGATATTTCCTTTGCAATACTAATATACGCGAAACACACCAGAATTACACATAAAGCTTTATGTTTTCGTGTGGCCATTCGTAAGTGCATAGTCTGAAAGATACACACTAGACAAACATCCCGGGTTGTTATTTCGGCAGCCAGCTGTAGTAAACCTTTTATATTGTCATTTATGGGTTCCATCACTACGGATAAAATTTAATAAAATCCAATAAAAAGTTCGCTGAAGTCGCAAATCCACTTATTAAACGCTATCTTAATGCAAATTCAGCATCCAATTGCTGCGAGAGGCATAAATATATTTCTTTTGCAATACTATTACACGTAAAACACATCAGAAGTGCACATAAAGCATTATGTTTCCGTGTGGCCATTCGCAAGTGCATAATCTGAAAAATACACACTCGATAAACATTACTGAGTACTATTTCGGCAACCAGCTGTAGTAAATCGTTCATATTGTAACTAATGCGTGCCATGAATAGGGGTAAAATATAATAAAATGCAATGAAAAATCCGCTGAAGTCGCAAAAGCACTGATTAAACGCTATGTTAATGCAAATTCAGCATTCAATTGCTAAAAAAAACATAAAGATATTTCTTTTGCAATACTAGTACAGGTAAAAAACACCAGAAGTGCACACTAACATTTATGTTTTCCTGTGGTCATTCGCAGGTGCATAATCAAGAAAATACACGCTCGATAAACTTCCAAGAGTGCTACTTCGGCAACCAGCTGTTGTAAATCGTTAATGTTGTCACTTATGGGTGCCTTGAATGCGGATAAAATATAATAAAATGCAATGAAAATCCGCTGAAGCCGCAAATGCGCTTACTAAACTCTATCATAACGCAAATTCAGCATCCGATTGCTAAGAGAGGCATAAAGATATTCTTTTGCAATATACTAAGATATGTGAAACACACCAGAATTATACACAAAGCTTTATGTTTTTGTGTGGCCATTTACAAGTACATAATCTGAAAAATACACACTCGATGAACACCCCTGAGTACTATTTCGGCAACCAGCAGTAGTAAATCTTTCATATTGTGACTAATGCGTACCATGAATAGGGATAAAATATAATAAAATGCAATGAAAAGGCAGCTCAAGTCGCAAAAGCACTGATTAAACACTATCTTAATGCAAATTCAGCATCCAAATGCTGAGAGAGGCATAAACATATTTCTTTTGCAATACTAATATACGTGAAACACACCAGAATTACACATAAAGCCTTATGTTTTCATGTGGTCATTTGCAAGTGCATAATCTGGAAAATTCACACTCGATAAACATACCAGAGTGCAACTTCGGCAGCCAGCTGTTGTAAATCGTTTATATTGTCACTTATGGCTGCCATGAATAGGGATAAAATATAATAAAATCCAATCACAAGTTCGCTGAAGTGGCAAATGCACTAATTAAACGCTATCTTAATGGAAATTCAGCATTCAATTGCTAAGAGAGGCATAAAGATATTTCTTTTCCAATACTGTTAAAGGTAAAAAACACCAGAAGTGCACATTAACATTTATGTTTTAGTGTGGCCATTCGCAAGTGCATAATCTGAAAGATACACATTGGACAAACATCCCAGGTTGTTATTTCGGCAGCCAGCTGTTGTAAATCGTTTATATTGTCACTTATGGGTGTCTTGAATACGGATAAAATATAATAAAATGCAATAAAAATGCCGCTGAAGCCGCAAATGCACTTATTAAACTCTCTCTTAACGCAAATTCAGCATCCGATTGGTAAGAGAGGCATAAAGATATTTCTTTTGCAATACTAATATACGTGAAACACACCAGAATTACTCATAAAGCTTTGTTTTCATGTGGTCATTCGCAAGTGCATAATCTGAAAGATACACACTGGACAAACATCCCAGGTTTTTATTTCGGCAGCCATCTGTAGTAAACCTTTTATATTGGCATTTATGGGTTCCATCAATACGGATAGAATATAATAAAATCCTATAAAAAGTTCGCTGAAGTCGCAAATGCACTTATTAAATGCCATCTTAATGCAAATTCAGCATCCAATTGCTAAGAGAGGCATAAAGATATTTCTCTTGCAATATTATTACACTTAAAACACATCAGAAGTGCACATTAACATTTATGTTTTCGTGTGGTCATTCGCAAGTGCATAATCTGGAAAATACACACTAGATAAACATCCCAGAGTGCTGCTTCGGCAGCCAGCTGTTATAAATCGTTTATATTGTCACTAATGGGTGCCTTGGATACAGATAAAATATAATAAAATGCAATGAAAAGTTCGCTGAATTGCTGCGAGAGGCTTAAAGATATTTCTTTTGCAACACTATTACACGTAAAACACATCAGAAGTGAACATAAAGCTTTATGTTTCAGTGTGGCCATTCGCAAGTGGATAATCTGAAAAAGGCACACTCCATAAACATCTCTGAGTGTTATTTCGGCAACCAGCTGTAGTAAATCGTTCATTTTGTGACTAATGCGTGCCGTGAATAGGGTTAAAATATAATAAAATGCAATGAAAAGTCCGCTGAAGTCGCAAAAGCACTGATTAAACGCTATCTTAATGCAAATTCAGCATCCAATTTTTGAGAGAGGCATAAAGATATATCTTTTGCAATACTAGTACACGTAAAACACACAGGAATTGCACGTAAAGCTTTATGTTTCCGTGTGGCCATTCGCTAGTGCATAATCTGAAAAATACACATTCGATAAACATCCATGAGTGCTATTTCGGCAACCAGCTGTAGTAAATCGTTCATACTGTGACTAATGCGTGCCATGAATAGGGATAAAATATAATAAAATGCAATGAAAAGTTCGCTGAATTGCTGCGAGAGGCTTAAAGATATTTCTTTTGCAACACTATTACACGTAAAACACATCAGAAGTGAACATAAAGCTTTATGTTTCAGTGTGGCCATTCGCAAGTGGATAATCTGAAAAAGGCACACTCCATAAACATCTCTGAGTGTTATTTCGGCAACCAGCTGTAGTAAATCGTTCATTTTGTGACTAATGCGTGCCGTGAATAGGGTTAAAATATAATAAAATGCAATGAAAAGTCCGCTGAAGTCGCAAAAGCACTGATTAAACGCTATCTTAATGCAAATTCAGCATCCAATTTTTGAGAGAGGCATAAAGATATATCTTTTGCAATACTAGTACACGTAAAACACACAGGAATTGCACGTAAAGCTTTATGTTTCCGTGTGGCCATCCGCTAGTGCATAATCTGAAAAATACACATTCGATAAACATCCATGAGTGCTATTTCGGCAACCAGCTGTAGTAAATCGTTCATACTGTGACTAATGCGTGCCATGAATAGGGATAAAATATAATAAAATGCAATGAAAAGTCCGCTGAAGTCGCAAAAGCACTGATTAACGCTATCTTAATGCAAATTCAGCATCCACTTGCTGCGAGAGGCATAGAGATATTTGTTTTTCCATACTATTACACGTAAAACACATCAGAAGTGCACGTAAAGCATTATGTTTCCGTGTGGCCATTCGCAAGTGCATAATCTGAAAAATATACACCCGATAAACATCCCTGAGTGCTATTTCGGCAACCAGCTGTAGTAAATCGTTTATATTGTGACTAATGCGTGCCATGAATATGAATAAAATATAATAAAATGCAATGAAAAGTCCGCTGAAGTCGCAAAAGCACTGATTAAACGCTATCTTAATGCAAATTCAGCATCCAATTGCTGAGAGAGTCATAAAGATATTTCTATTGCAATACTATTACACGTAAAACACTCATGAATTGCACGTAAAGCTTTATGTTTCCGTGTGGCCATTCGCAAGTGCATAATCTGAAAAATACACACTGGATAAACATCCTTGAGTGCTATTTCGGCAACCAGCCATTCATCATACTAAAATAATTCACCGTCATAACACAGCATTAGAAAGTTCTTTTGATGTTGAAGAAGCTGGTGAAAATATGTGGAAAGTTAAATGTAAGGAAAAGACTGATATATGTGTACGATGTGGAAAAAATAATGCAACTAACATGTTGTAATCAAAGTTGTAACTTTTGTCTGATTTGTGTACATATAACTTGTATTTTAATATTCTATTATGCTACTAGAACGAAAAGGAACACGATAAAAGAGAAAATAAAAAAACCTAATCAAGAATAAGTTGTTGATGTTTTAAATGACAAACCAACATTAGTAGTTTCTACCAATTCTGCTTTAGATCACAATAATACAATTTATTTTTATTTTTATTGTACTTGCTCTAAACCTATTGCATACGATTATATTTTACTGTTATAGGTATACCTATGTATGTCAAAATTCACACGGAAGTAGTTAATGCCAGTTCTGTGAGTCTGTCTGTTTAGATTTTATTTCTTATATTTTTTTTTAATTTTAAAGTCTTCTTTATATTAACGTTCTGACGAAGTTTAGCTAATAGCTACTTAACTAGAACCTAACACACATCGCATTTCTTGTTTTTATATTCTCGTATATTCTATATTCTTAATTCTTATGATTTAGTAAATACCTAATCATTATATTTATTATAACTATTATGTTTTGTTTTTAGTGTTCTAGAGTTCTGCAGTACTGTTCTACCATTATATTCTTTTTTAAATAAATGTAATAACTATAACTATTATTTTATAATTTTATTAATCTCCTATTACAATATTTTAAAAACTGAGAAAGCTATATCCTCAATAACAATGGATATAAGTGTAGATGTATTTGGTAGTCAAGTTCAACATGTTCTGAAATAGCTAGACATGCACAAGCTCATTTTTAAGGTAATTAATTAATTCACTTTAATAGAAATTTCCATCGCCTCTGGTCTACTTCTATTATTTTCTTTTCTATAATAAAATTACAAATTTAAATTTCCCACATTTACGTTGCTTTAGTACAGGTTCATGTATTACCGATATTTCTGACGGAGTCGTCGGCAGGTTTTAGGCTCTCGTGATTTATCAAGTAGCCATGATCACGAAAACAATGGGTAATGGTTGTAATCTAGTAAACAAAAACAAGAAATCAATGACGTTGGTGACCTCAGTTTTTTGTCTTTTACCCTTATGAAAAAGCTGCGATATAACGAACTTTTCAGCATTGGAGAATTCGTTATGTAGGGGCATTTTCTTGAACATAAAAGAACAAATTCTTATGTCACTAATGTCATTAATTGATTTATCATTATTTTTTTACTAGATGGCCATTGTTTTTGATTTTGTGATCATGGCTACTTGATTATTGCACGTCTTAATGACAACCAGAAACCTTTGATGGGCATTTTAGGTAAACGGTTGCTTTTAGGCTTAGGAACTAAGAGTACACTATATTGTGCTTTTTAATTCTCTTTCAGATAATAACCTAAAATTTCAAAAAATTTTGGAGATAACGAAGTTAGAGTTAACAAAAGTTTTCAAATATAGGTAAAGTGCCTGTTACAGTCAAGTCTAATTTATGAAAAAAAAATTATTAGTGCAGTACATAATAGTATGTACCTACGTATACCAAAATTCAAATCGATATCTCTACATTTATGGAAATTAACAAATAAATAATAAATCAAAAATTGAACTTAAAGGCCCTATAACTTCTTACTGAAGGGACTTTGTACTAAGGTATATTAGGTTTAATCGATTTATTATAACTTTATAACGTAAGGAATATATGACTAATCGGTGTCCCATTCTTTTTGGGACACCTTGTATAAAATACGGTAATTTCTCATCAGTAGTACGGTACGTATTTTTGTTTTCACAACCTGGCAACATTGAACCGACTATATACCATTTTTATCATATATTTAATACAATGTTTTGTGTTTAATATACAGGGTGTTGCATAAATATACCGACAAACTTTTAGGGGTGGTAGGGGACATCAAAACAAATATTTTTTGCTGTGTAAACATATTTCCAAAGCCGCTTGATTTTCGAGATACAGGGTGTTAAAATTTGTAAAAAAAATGGTTGAATTTTTTTTCCTCGAAAACGAAGCAAAATACGCAAAACCCTCAAGTGTAAAAAAGTTGTGTTTTTAGTTGCTTCATCATTTTAAAAATTGAAGAAAAAAACACTGGGTGATATTTTTTTATGCAGAAACACTAACAGGTTGCCCCGTCAGCACGCCCTTGGAATTACTGCATCAACTGTAATAGATCCAAAAGATGCCTCATAACGTTACCAACAAACTGTGAAAATTTCATTAAAATCGGCTGAAGCGTTTCTTTCTACAAATTTAAACACCCTGTATCTAGAAAACGAAGCGTTTTCGGACAAATATTTATAAAGCAAAAAATGTTTGTTTTGATGTCCCCTACCGCCCCTAAAAGTTTGTCGGTATATTTATGACACACCCTGTATAGTAAAAATATATGATTTTTATAAGCAAAAGTGCGGTTAGGTTATCCATCATTTTTTAGAAATTTCACCAAGTTTATTGTCAGTTTGACTGTGATTCTGTACTACGAGCTAATATACTATTCAACTGTAAAGTTATATTTTATCAGTTTGATACTAAAATGTCAGAATACGATCAAGTTCGTAGAGGAAAATTAGTTTTAAAAGGAGACAAACCAAAGTATGTACAGGAGATTTATAGTTTACTCGGTTTCATTTTGTAGTTTCAGAACTAAAAAACGCAAGCATAAAAGTCGTAAAACTGAAGAAACTCCAAAAATTGACATCAAGGATACGTTTGAGCATGGAAATTGGTGGAAAGTTTCAAGTGTTGAAGAAGTTCATGGACCAGTTGCCGTAGAATTTGGAAAACACACTTATATAAAGGCATTAGACAATGGTTTGTTTACGTTGGGAGCTCCACACAATGAAGGGGAAGGTCCTTCGCCAGAGGAAATACTTACCGCAGTACCTGTTAATGAATGTAAAATTGCATTAAAGTCTGGTTACGGAAAATATGTGAAAGTTGAAAAAAGTGGGATTGTAACAGGACGATCAGACGCTATTGGAGCGATGGAGCAATGGGAGCCTGTATTTCAAGTAAGATTTTAATAATTTGGTTTTTAAATGCTCTGACGTTGACTAGGTATAAAATGTTCGGGGTAACATAACAAAAATGGAACATGAATAAAAGCATAGTCCATGTCTCATTTATTATTTTATCTACGACAACAAGTAAAATTAACTTTTAGTTGGCAGCTTTAAGTTCGTAAAAATTTTCATTAGTTCACATCGTCAGTAGCAAGGTGTTTAAAATGATTTCATTAGTCACGTTGTCAATAGCAACGTGTTTTAAAATTTGTAACCACGCAAAATTACGTTGGTTGCTAGTAATCCTAATTTACATTTAAATTATTTTTTTATATTTACCGTGTTTTCTAGATTCTATCGTAGATATTGTACGATACACATGCGTAAAGCATCTTTAGTCACTCGTGACTAAAGACTACCTTTACGCACTTGTAACGTAAATTACTATTACATTACAGACCGGAAAGTAGTGTTTTACAGGTCGAACCAAGTAGATTCCAGGACGAGCCGCAGGCGGGCCCTGGAAGCTTGATGAGACCTGCAAAATACTTTGTGGTCATGTATTGTACAATATTTTTTTTTACGACATCCGAGTCCAAACTTTTAAACTTGCGAATTCACTTTCGAAAACTCAAAAAAATTATGACAGTATCTATTATATTACTTATCCAAACAATAACACAAACTTGTTGCCATAGTAACGAAGGCGTCAGGGACCGGCAAAAGCTTTTACCGATCACTGATGCCCGTTTTCCGATCTTGACCGGCAAAATGTTACTTTCTGATGCAAAAATTCTCCAGAAACTGCATATTTTCTTATCGGTCGTAAAAAAAGCCTTTTATATCCACGCTTATTGCAAAATATCTCGATTACGACTTGTGCATGACATGCTAAGAAATGTCTGCTGAAATCGTTCAAAAACTAACAAAACAAGGATAATTTGCATTACTGAGTGCAGCCACAGCTAAATTTCATAGCACGGTGGATTTACTAAATAAATTTAATGCTGACTCAAAGGTCCAATAGAAAGTAAAATGTTCGAAATATAAATAATTTAAAAATAACAATTACCCATTCTACTCGATCAATTAAGTATTTCCTATTAGTAAGGGCCAGTTCTAAAAAACTATAAATTTAAGCTGGGTCCTTAAACGATAAATGCAAAACTAAATAAAAAATTACGAAACAAAAGATTATTTATGATACTTGCCTACTCAAGGAAGATAAAATACATACTCCAAAGATTGATTTCAAGTAAAACCTAATACAAACGTAAAAAAACTACGATTCTTTTATACAAGTATTGTTTATTAATAAATACATATTATTGGGTGTCAGTTCTAAAATTAGCACCTTTCATATGAATCGTATTTACATGTTCTAATTGAATGTACTCCCATACCACTATTTTATTTTACCGACAATTTGTGAAGCTATCAAGTCAACTAACAGATCCACCAAGTGATTTAGCAATATACTAAAAACTAAAAGCAATCAACTACAATTACAAAATTACAAACTTTTATAATACAAAGAAAAAAATTGTTAGCACATTTTCATCCTACATCTGAATCTACTCCACGTTTCTTAACTAAAACGATTTGGTTTTTCTTAAAGTGTTCAGATAGTTGATTCTAATAAATATTCTTAGTTTAGAATACTCTATAACAAAGTTCTCGATCAAGATTTACATTTTTATATTAATAGTTGGTGGTTTTTAGAACCATTTGTTTACTATGTTTAAATGTTCTTTAGTGGAATTTTTGAAAATATGATTTCATTTTAATCACTTCTTGAAACCAATTACTGGGTTGTTTAATTAGTTCAGAATTTTTAGTATATGTTTCAAGACTTGGCGTTTTCTTAAAAACTTCTTAACTAAAAATTCCACAATATATTCTAACCTATCTCTTTCCGAGAATCCCTTAACTCAGTGGTTCCCAAACTTTTCCTATTCAATTAAAATTTTTTCCATAGTGTCCTAAAAGTGGGACTATTCATAAGTAAGAGATAAAAATAAATAAAACTCGTGTATCTTCATTATTATTTTTACTTTATTAACATTAAATTAATATTTAATAATTAATGTGATGGATGAGCCTGCAAATCACTGCACATTTTCTGAAATCGTGGAATTAAACTGGACACGGCCGCCCTCATTTCCTTTAAATTAATGTAAAGTAAACTGTCTTCTTCATAAAAATTAACATATATTGTACATACTACTACGCTACATGTTTCGGCATTAGCCTGAAGATGGTTTAATATATAAGCCGAAACATGTAGCGTATGTACAATATATGTTAATTTTTATGTGGAAGACAGTATTTACTTTACATTAATTTACTGAATCACCTCATTGTGAGAATGGACCAGATCTTGAATGTTTACTCATTTCCTTTTCCACTTTGATTTTTGCTCTATAAAGTGAATTTAGCTTTTCAAAAATGTCGCAAAAATGTGCCAGTTTTATTAAAAAATCGGCATCAGCAAAATATTCTGCATCTTTGTATCCTTCTTTAAGAAAAATAAAAATGTCTTGCCGCAATTCAAAGGTATGTGATAAAACATTACCACGAGAAAGCCATCGTACACTATAGTACAACAAAAACGAGTATTCGGCTCCCATATCCTCACACAGTTTTTTAAAAAACCTTGCTTTCAATGGACGAGATTTTATAAAATTTACCAGACATTCTAACTAGTGATGGGACTATTGGAATGCAAATTACTACCGTATTCGATTCTTGCAAGATCTCGAATGCATTCGATTCTTTTGAGTGTATTCGAATGCTTCGAATCGAATACTTAATCGGTGTTTGTAAATCTCGCCGGACGTGATCTCGATTCCGATCCGAATGCTGAATTCGGCGTGATCTCGATTCTTATCCGAATGCTGAATTCGAATGCATCGGCGCTTGGTACTCGGATTCGCACTCCAATCGTTTCAGTTTTAGCTAGCACAGCTCTGCGTATCATAGCAGTTTAAAGAATGCCCGCCGTGGCAAACTCGCTCCGAAAGCAACTATATGAATGCACAGAGAACTGCCCCTTGCCATTCCGAAAGTTTCAACTTTAGAGAGACATTACATACCTATAGGTATTTTGATTTCCATAGAAGGCAGGAATGGAATCAACTCTCAAACGACAGATTTTTTTGATCCAGGTTTCACTTGAATAGTTCGTGCTGAAATGTTTTTAGTTAAATATAGACTACAAAATTAAATATAAAATTAAAATATTACCACACAGACTGAAGATTGCACACTCAAACGATATGGCACCACCAAAATCATAAAAGCAACTAAATCTACTAAAAATTTAAACAGATACATCGAAGGGAAAGAGAAACAAACGCTGGGGTTGTCTTAATAATTTATTTTAAAGAAGTACAGATAGGCCCGTAACAACAATAAAAACAACTATTTTATAAACAGTCCTTTTCTCATATTCATTTTCGGTACTATAAATTTAACATTGAAGTATTTCAAAACAAATATACGTTATTAATAGGGTAAGCTGAACCGCCTACAAATCAAAAGAATTTTTTATTTTTGCTTTGTGCACGTGCAGCGTCTCCTTATCTCTGATGTTGCGTGTCGCCCAGCCGAGGTCACACATCACCACTCCCCCAGTACGAGAGCGAGCACACAACTCGAATCTGAATTCGAGTGCGATTTTGCATTCGAATTGTTTTGCATTCGAATGATCATTCGATTCTCAAAAGTATTCGAATGCGATGAATTCAATTCTGAAAAGTATTCGATTCTGCCCATCACTAATTCTAACACCTGATTCAGTGCAGGACTCAGATGCTTTGACGCAAGCGCTTCTCTATGAATAATGCAATGGGTCCACAGTGCATTTGGTGATTTGCTTCGAGTAAGCGCCTGCAATCCTCCATAGCACCTAGACATGGAGCGAGCTCCATCAGTACAGACACCAACGCATTTAGGCCAGTTCAAATTATTTTCAGATATGAATGTATCAAGAATCTCGGAACAGGTCCTGAGCCTTTGCTCCTGCAGTGATATTTTTACAAAACAGAAGGTCTTCTTTAATATTTTTACCATCTATAAACCGTACATAGCATATCAAATGGGCATCCTTATTATTATCCGTAGCCTCATCTATCTGCAGTCCAAATTCGACTCCTTTAATTTTTTCAATTAATTGATCGTTGATAACTTCCGCTATATCTTGTATTCTCCAACTAATTGTGTTATTGGACAAAGGCACTTTTAAAAGCCGCTTTCCAGCAGACTCCCCAATCATGATAGTCGCCATATCTACAGCAGCCGGTAGAATAAGTTCTCCTGCGATAGTATGAGGCTTCTTACATTTTGCAATTCTGTAAGCCACCTTGTAAGGCAAAGCGTTGTTTGGTATTGATGCAGTTTAAAAAAATGTATTTTGTTGTTGTTTCAGTTCCTTTAACTTCCTTCCAAAAAATCACGAGGTTTGCCAACCATGTTGTCGTGATTAGCTTCTAAATGGTGCTTCAATTTATTTGGAAGCATACACTCTGTTGGCAAAACTTGCAATACACATTGTGGTCTCTCTTTACCATTAATTTCTGTTGACCTAAAACCAAACTCTAAATAACAATCATCATATTTACGATATTTTCGTTTCTTCACATTAGTGCTGCTGGTTGAAGGTATACTTTCTTTATCTGCACTATTACGTTTATTACTGTTCAATAATCGGTCCATTATCAAAGATACTAGAGCCAATAGCGCTGAGTTTAACTTCACTTGACTCAAATTATAAGTCGACTGACCGAATCGAGCCAGCAACACTTCCTTATATAGTTTCCGGAAGATCTTCCAGAACATTCCAAATCTGTCGTGAAGGTTCTACGCACCTCGATGTGTCTAAGGTGATCATATGGCGTGATCCTGTATAATATACTGGGTTAAACACGATCGAGAAGACACAGCGTTGCCGGGTCGATCCTGTATAATATACTGAAATTAATTATAAAGCTTTTACAATATTTCACGGCGCCCCTGTGAAGAGGCCGCGGCTCTCCGGGGCGCACAGTTTGGGAATCACTAGCTTACAGCAAAAACAAAATACAGAGTTGCTATATTTTGAATAAATGAGCCAGTCCCGAATTACTGTTTCATTATTACTTCCTTTTACTACTATAAAGGAAGTATTGGATTCACCCCAAAAATTCGAAATTGAGTTTTCAACAGATCTTCACGTTTTAGAGTCCCCTGATCCCAAAAAACATTTTTTTTTTCATTGGTCTGTCTGTGTGTCTGTCTGTGAACAGAATATCTCAAAAACGAAAAGAGGTATGGCATTGAAACTTCATATATAAGTTTTGTGTACTATGTAGATGAGACAGCAAGCTTTTGAAGAAAATCGCATAACCGGAAGTAGGTGTTTACTCTTGTGATTTTTCAGTTTTTTTCGATTTTTTCAAAAACGGCTCTAACGATTTTTTTTAAACTTTACATTTTTCTTACATTTTTAATGTGTATTGATGTGAGATAGGTGATTTTCCAGTTGAATACTTCTAAAGTGGGTTTCTTTTGTTTTTTTTCTAATTTTTTTTATTAACTCCTATTTTAAATAAAACACCCGGTATATTATTAAATTTTTGAATTCACCTTAAAATTCTAGAGAAAATTTGTCTCTTCAACTAACACTCGATTTTGTACCGTTTTTGTAGAATTTGTAATTTTTGAAAATTTTTAACAAATGGTTAAAAATTAAAAATGAAATTTTTGACTAATTATAAGATCACTGTAAAAGGAAGTTGTGTGAGTGTATCACACCAGATTTTTTCCTAACTTTGTAAGAAAAAGATTGATTTGAATCATCTGTGGGATAGATAAAATTCTTGATTTGTACTAGCCCGATTTCAACTAATTTCAATAGTTGAAATCGTTGAAATTGAAATTTAATGTTATCGTTAGGATCGTGTGCAAAATTATCGGTTAGTATGTCCCGCCCTTGTTATATTACTCTTGAAAATCGCTAATAGTAATCTTTAAATTTTATAATTCATATTCTTATTTGGGTATTTCGCCACAAAGAAGTTTCTGAGATTGTTTTACATTTTATATTAGTGCCATTTTCAATTTAACTTTTCAAGTTTTTGTTTTTTACTTTCACTTTCACATTTGAATTATTGAAGTACATTTTGATTCATTATCATCTTATAGCATTTGTCTTGGTTGCATTTATAATGCAAGATTGCTTACTAAATTTATTAATAAATTATGTTTTTACTTTGCTTCACTAAAACTACCGGGTGTTTTAAAATGAAATACATCTAGTATGTTTTGAATTTCCCATAATGCAATCTAAAATTTGACTTGAAATTGGCAAGACTCTAAGTATATGTCAAATTCGAAGTAAGTAGGTTAGGTTTTGCGTTAGTCTGTGTCAAAAATGACGCAAAACCTAACCTACTTACCTCGAATTTGACATATACTTACAGTCTTGCGAATTTTAAGTAAAACAGGCAAACCGCGCGCTACGCGCTGCGAGTCTTGAATCGGCACGCACGTGAAATAGGATACGCGAAAGGTCAAGCTCCGAGCCGAGCGCTAAGATAAGAAAAATAAAACCTAAACAAATATAAACATCTGTGAAGCCGGAACGTGAGATTTTATTTTGTGCCACAGACACACATTAAGGAAAATTATATTATAGATTTTAGATTGCATTATGGGAAATTCAAAGCATACTAGATGTATTTCATTTTAAGACACCCGGTACAATTCATATTTAAGTTTAGCAAAATAACAAATAATTTGTGATAACCTTACTTACAAGTGACGCTACTGACCGTTAAGTACAATCAGCTGAAATAGTAGGTACTTAGTACTATCAATACACTCAGAATTTTGCATTTGACACTGTAACACCTGTATGCATAGTCGTTCGCCAGCGGCTCGCCGGAATTTCATTATGAATAATATATTTGTGGCACTGTAAGTCTGTCAAATTCGAGTTATCAGGTTAGGTTTTCCGTCAGTTTTGATAGAAACTGACACAAAACCTAACCTGCTAGCCTCGAATTTGACATAGAGTTACAGTGCCACCAACATATTATACAGAACGAAACTCTGGCGAGTTGCTGGTGAACGACTATGCATACGGGTGTAAATGTCAGGGGAGTTTCCTAAATGGATTGTACATTGCACCAAAGCGAACATGAAAGTCAGAAAATATGCGAACTACAAGAATTTAAATTGAAATAAAGTATGATAAAAAATTATTGTAAGCGTAATGATTTAACGTTATTGCAATTAGTTAAACTTTGAATACCGACAAAAAACTGTTTATTTCAAGTTTGCAACACTAAATCATTAAATATTTTAATTTGTCGCCTAAAATACTTTTCACTTGACTATACGCTAAAAACAACTACAGCTCTTGCCACACTCAGGTTTGCTTCTGTCAACTGTATGTTAACATTAAAATTCTGTTGAGAATGCTATTACTAGACAGCATGAGATTGTGGAGAGACCCCAAATGGTAGTTGTGGGTGGATTATAGATTTTTATAAATTCCGTATAAATTGATCCTCATCAGTTCAGAGATTTTATTTCTACAACTATTTTAAATAAATGTATATGCATGTACCGGGTGTCTTAAAAAGAATTACATCTAGTATGCTTTGAATTTCCCATAATGCAATCCAAAACTCTACTTAAAGCCGCGTACACATATATAAATATTTACGTTGTGTGTTGTATTTCAAAATGTAGCGCACTTATTTGCGGGGCAAATTTAATGAAAGAGCATAATTTTTCGACGCACAAATGTGTGTTGTGCGTTGTGTGTCGGCGCTCCGCCTATTCGTCGATTTTCAGCGTGGCGCTTTGTGCTCCTCTTATTATTAGTAAGTTTGATATTTGCAACATTTGTGGAAATAAAGAGTAATAACAGAAGATGAAATGTCATTCAGTAACGTCTTTCTTTTTTATTATTGAGTTTATTTTTATTTTTTCGAATTAAATGGTGCATTATAGTAAATGCCCTAGATTTATTTTTTACTAATAGCGAGTAATAAGACATGGCTAATCAATAATTTCCTTCTACAAGTTAGAAAGTCCATTCCTTTAAATATATTAAAATTAAAACAACGCGACACATATATGCACTACCAACATACGTCCACATCAGCACAACGTTGCGCCGCATATCTCTTTGAAGTTCAAGTAAAAACCGACTGGGCAATGGATAGCGTGCGTTGTTCGTCACGAAAATATTTGTGCGCGTTTGTGTTCGGCGAACCGTCCACATCTACATTAATTTCAACGCACACGCACAAATTTGCGTCAAATACAACGCACAACGTAAATATTTATTAATGTGGACGCGGCTTAAAATTGGTAAGACTGTAAGTCTACGTCAAATTCAAGGTTAGCAGATTAGGTTTTGTGTCAGATTTGACACAAACTGACGCTAAACATAACCACTTTTCAGTATTCTCCATGACTTCTTTTTTCCATCTTGCTCTCGGCCTTCCTTTTCGTTTCTTCCCTCCGTTGTTGCTTTGTAATATCCGGTTTGGAATCCTACTGGCATCCATTCTTGATATATGGCCCAGCCATCTCAGCATTGGTCCTTTAACTGTTGCTACTATGTCTGGCTCTTTGTAGAGTTCTTGTAGTTCCTTATTGGATCTCCTTTCCCATTTCTAATGTACCTTTTTGCCGCAAAATATCTTCCTGAGCATCTTCCTCTCCCACACTCCTAGCATCTCACATTCTGTCGATCCTAGTGTCCATACCTCACTTGCAGAAGTTACTATTGGTCTAATTATAGTTTTATAGATCCTCGTTTTGAGGCCCCTTGATATATTTTTATTATATATGCATCCTGTGAATGCCTGGATTCCACGGTTCCCCGTCGTTATTCTTCTCTGTATTTCCTTCCTTATGTCTGGTGTTCTGTAGAAACTGTATACTTTTCCATCAGTTATCGTTATGGTTAGTCTGCTTGAGCTGTCATACTGTTGTTCGGTCCATGTCATGTATTTGGTTTTGCTTTCATTGATATTTAGTCCCATTTCTCGTGCTACTTCTGTACCTCTGTTAACTCTGTTTTACTTCTGGCTAGTATTGCCAGATCATCGGCAAATGCCAAGCACTGGTGTTTGTTGTGATATGCCAGACCTGATCTATTTATTTTTGCTTTTCTGATTATATACTTGAGCACGCAGTAGGGCATTCTTCGTTGTAATTTTCGGGCGAATCTTCTGTCTTTTTCTTCGTCCACCTCTTTGTCAATAGTTGTGCTTGTATTCAGCAGTTCATTGAAGTAGTCCTTCCAAAGCTCTAGTGTATCTTCTTCTCCTGCCACTAGTTCACCATTTTTGTTTTTGTAAAATATTGGCTTTGCTCGGTATCCTTTTTTTTCTGTTTTCAATTGTTGATGCAGGCTTCCTATTTCATTGCTTCTGTATTTATTTTCTAGGGTGTTCACTAGTTCTTTGTGATTCCTTTTTTTTCTCAATTTTTTTTAAATTTTCTCCTTTGTTTTAAATAATCTTGCTTTGCTTTTGCTTGGTCTGAATTTGTTTTAAGCATTTTAAGTCTTGTGGTGTTCCTTTTCCGTATTTCTTCTTCGCACTCCGCAACGAACCATTTTTTTGTTTTCTCTCCCCTAGCTTCAGCGTTTTTGCATGTACTCTGTTCTATTGCGTTTTTCAGCTCTCTTCACAGTTGTTCTATGTCCCTGCAGTCTTGCACTGTATTTAGTTTAGTAGTTAGTTTGTCCTGAAAGCTAATTTTGTCTTCTTCTTTCTCCATTCTACTTATTCCCACATGTTGTTATTTAATTTCTGTTTCGTTCTAATGGTAGTTCGTGCTTCATTTTTATGCCAAGAAGGAAGTGATTCGCGTCTGCGTCCGTTCCTCTGTAGGCTCTTATGTCATTTCCTCATCTCTTTCAATAAGTACATGGTCAATTCAGTTTACGTATGTGCAATCTCCAGGTACCCTTGTGAATGTCGTTTTGGTAGTATGTACTTTTTATGATCATGTTTTCTTCTTTGGCGAAGTCATTTAACAGTTGTCTATTTTCATTTGTATTTTAGTGTTTACTATGCTTGCCTATTGTTGGTCTGAAGTGTTGTTCCCCCCCTATCTCTGCACTTGTGTCTCCCAGTACTATTTTGGTATTTTTTGGTATTCTTCGTCGAGCCTGTTGTAAAATCTTCTTTTTTGTCTACATCTGCTACCTCAGTTGGCACATGGATGTTTATAATTGTGATCTTTTGGCATTTTCCTCTCATTCTTACTGTACACATTCTATTGGATAAGGGTTTGAAGTCCATTACTGCTGATTTGAGCTCTTTTTTTATGCTGAATCCTATCCCCAGCCGCATGTCTTCTGCTCCACTATTAAAATAAATATATTCATCAACTTCCTCAATTTTGTTTCCTTTCTGGTTGGTTTCCTGTAATACTGATATGATAACACTGATAATGTCGACTTTTTTAATTTCTTTTATTAGTTGCTTTAAGGCTAGGTTCCTCTTACATTCCATGATCTCATCTTGAAGCATTCAACCAGCTTATGAAAGTTCCGTCTCTGTTCTTATGTCCTATTTCAATGCTGGGTCTATTTCAAGGGTTCCATACTCGTTTTTGTGCGTTTTTTTGGAATCATTTTCTCCAAGTACTTGCTCCATCTCCATTTTTCTTCGTCTATTATCACTTTGTTGTAACCAATTTTCACGTTTTTGTGGTTGTTTCTTCCATCTGCTACCATTTTTCTTATTTGTTTTTGTTTTCCCCTTTCCATTTTCGTTTGGTCGTTGTTTATATAAATTCTTTCTGTCATGATTTTCCTGAGTTTTGTCTTGTTTTCCCTAACCTTCTTTTTTTCGCTTTCGTTCTCCATTTCTATTAACCATACACTTTCCCCCATTTTATGTGCTTCTTTTATTTTAACTTTTATTTCTAGTTTGTCCCTCATAAAGTGCTGCATTTCTTCATTGCTCACTTCTTTCTTTTTCCGTCAAATTCGAGGTTAGCAGGTTGGGTTTTGCGTCAGTTTTTACATAGACTGACGCAAAACCTAACCCGCTTACATAGACTTACAGTGCCACCTACATATTATTCAGACGTTTGAATTTCCACAGCTGTCCCTTATGGACTTTTTTAATGAACATGTTGTATGAAAGCTATTTAAACAGTAGCGTTCCCTATGTGAAAGTTGCAACTTTTATCATTGGTGAATAAACAGCCTACTGTTTGCCCGCAAGCATGTTCGCAATGATGTTTTTTGCAACAAAATTAAGTAAACCAAGGACTGTCAAATTCTAAATTCATTTGTAATTTTTGCATCATGTAATGTAAAGCTATAATTTTTATATTCGTAGAAAAAATAGCACTCGTCGCTAACACGGTCATGAACAACTTTTCATCTCACTAAAAAACTAGTAAAATATACTATTCTAGAAAAGGAAATTGAACTCAAATAAGTATACAAAAATGTAGATCCAAAGTAACCACTATAATACAAATCATCCCGGCAAGCAATAAAATACAAATTCTCCCAGCAGACAACACAAGAGTAAAAATGAACGAAATCAAACTAAATCTCAATTAAAGGAAATTATATTAGATACAATTTTAATGCTAAAAATAATGTCTCTAAGTGATGTCCATTAGCTTCATAGCACTGTTGCAGTCTGATTGTAAACATAAGACCCGCTGCAACATTGCAGGAATTTTTCTTATTTTCTTCATAATAAATTTTTTGGTTCTTGAATGCTTCATGGATGTCTCTAAAAGACGTTTTGTGTGAGGTAACCCCAAGAAGAAAAAGAAGAGTCAAGTACAGTTAGATCTTACATATAGAAGGCTGTACTTTTCTATCGGAATTAGAGCCGCCCCTAAGGGCTCTTTAAACTGTTTTAGTGTTGACGGTGCGTCACTCCACTACACTACTCACTACATTCACTACCTTTCTCTTCACTTTATTTCCTGTCTGTCTTTATAGGTTGCTGTGTCTTGTTACATCTTTCACAAACGTTTTCCATTCTCTTCTGTCCCTCATCTTCTCCCGTCATTTTGTGATTCTCATTCTTTTTATATCTTCTACTACTTGCTCTTCCCATCGTACTAGGTATCCTTTTCACTATTCTCTCCTCACTCATCCAGTTTATATACCCATACCAACTTATTCTTTTGGCTTTTATTACTCTGACTATATTCCCGTTTTCTAATATTTCTTCCACCTCACTATTTGTTAGCCTTCTATATTGTTCCTCGTTTAACTTCTTTCCTCCAAATATCTTTATTATTTTCCTCTTGAAGACCTTCAATTTCTCTTCATCTTTTCTCGTGAGACACATTTTCCGCAGCATAGGACACCACCGGTCTTGTCACTGTTCTGTATACCCTTAGTTTCGTCTTCTTGCTTATCTTTTTATGTCCGTAGTATGTTTTATAACCTGTCTGTATCTTCTGTTCTTTCTCCTCACTTCTGCTGTTCTTCCTATTTATAATTGTCCCTAAGTGTTTATAACTTTCTACTTCCTCTATGTTATATTTTCCTATTTTTATTAATCCATTATTGTTTCTTTCCTCTTTTTTTGTAATTTTTATATACTTGTTTTTCTCTTGGTTTATTTCTGAACCTCTCTCTTTTGCTTTTCTACTAATCATCTCCATTGTTTCTTCAAGACTTTTCCTATCCCTTGCTATCAATGCTATATCATCCTCATACGCTACAACTTGTATAGATTTCTCTATTATTGTTCCTTTAATGTCGCATTCTTTCATTATTCCCTCTATTGCAATGTTGAACAGTGTCGCCGATGGTTCATCTCCTTGTCGTACTCCTTTATATGTCTATTTTTTCGGTTAATCCTTCATGTGTTAGTACTTCTGCTTTTGCTCCTTCCATGTTATTCTTTATCATTCTTATCAGTTTTTTGGGTATACCCATTTTCCTTGCGTCTCTTATGATCGATCCTCTTTTTACTGTATCAAATGCCTGCTTATAGTCTATGAATAGTATCTCCAGCCCTATATCTTACTTGCTTCAGCATATGCGTTGCATCTATTGTTGACCGTCCTTGCCTGAATCTGTTCTGGTATTCTCCTATTCTTTCCTCTGTAAACCTATTTAATCTTTTTAGTATTAGTGATGTTAGTATCTTATAAACCAATTCAGCAGGGTTATTCTTCTGTAGTTTTCGCATACCATTAAGTCTCCCTTTTTTGGTATTGGCACTATAACTCCGGACCTCCGCTCCTCAGGCATCTGCTCCTTTTTCCATATTTATTTCATTAATTCGTAAATCCTTTTTTTGACATTTCCCCGTTCTTTCAGTATTTTATCGCATATACTGTCTGGTCCAACTGCTTTCTTCTTAGATTTTTAATTATTTCGTTTAATTCCTCCTCTGTTTGTTCTTCTACTTCTATTTCTTCTTCTTCTTCATCTTCGCCTCCCTTCTCTTTGTCTTCCTCTTTTGTTGTCGTTTCTTTCATATATCTTTCCCATTCTCTCTTGTCTATGTGGGCAGTAGTATTTCTCTTCCCTTTTTGTTTTCTTATTTCCTGGTGTAACTTTGTGCTATTTTTACTATCTTTTTCTATATCTTTCATCATCTCATCCATCCACTCCTGTTTTTTGTTTCTCATTACCTTTGATGCCTCCTTATTTGTTTGTATTCCTCATAGTAATTCTCTCTATTAGATTTTATCCATTTTAACCTTATCTCTTTCTTCCCTTTTAGTAATATTTCACATTGACCATCAAACCAATGCTTTCTATGTAGTTCCTTTTTTCTACCTATTACTTTTCCCGCTGTTTCTAATATCTTCGTTTTTTATGCTATCTCATTCTGTTTCTACATTATCATTTTCCTTCTTTTTGCTTAGATGTTTCTTTAGCTCTTTCTCATACTCTCTCCTTTTTTCTTCATTTTGAAGTTCTTCTATGTTCCATTTTCTTTTTAAGCTTCTTCCTGTAATGTTTGCCACTACACTCATTTTCACTTTCGCTATGACTAATTGGTGGTCAGTTAGATCTTACGACTTCAATTTCTCGTCAAAAACACCTATGATTTTGCACCACTGATGGATTTTTAATAAAGCACTTTACCACAAAAACCGACTTGTGAGAAACCTGTTCATTGTGAGTAAAATTGCACATTTTGACACCAAATTACGTAACAAAATTACAACTATCACATTTTTTTGTTTCCCATGGCAACTTACTTAAAATAGGTGATACCTGTTGCTAAACCTGATATTAAAAAACATTCAATTTCTTATTAATATGCCCGCCTGTTCATACATATTACATTTTAGACAATTCCCTGCTATATTTTTATTTACTGGTATTAATTTTTTCCAGTCATTCTTTTGTTTTTAGAAATTTTTTGTTCTTTGTGATCCTTCTGCTCTTCAGCATTGGCGATTCAATAGCTTATTATGTCAAAAATAGATTTTAATTGATAAATTATGATATTATTTGTAAAAAGAAACCTACCAAGTCTGATCATTAAAAAGGGAAAAGTGGTTTCATCTAATGACGTCATAGTGAGCTTTGACATTGCTTGGACAAGTAACTGTAAATATTTTGAAACTTTAAAAACACCTCTAACATTAGAGTTCAGATTCAAAATCACTTTTCACTTTATCATTAATAACCAAATTGTACTGAAAGATCAAAAACTGAAAATTTCAGTTTTCCACTCTATAGTGAACAAAACAAAGGTTTAAGATATAAATATGGATTGTCTAGTCCTTAGGATGCTCTCTATCTTTTACACTTCCATGCTGTTTTAGGGGCAATATTATAGTTAATTGTTATAAGTAGTAGTTTTTAATATGATTTTTTATACCTACATGCAACAAATTACATTCAGTTGTTTTATCTAGGATGGGAAAACAGCTCTCCAAGCATGTACAGAATGCTTTATGTCTGTTGATCCAGAAGAAGACACTTTGGTGGCAGTAAGCAAAACTGCAGGCGATGAACAAATATTACAAATACGCTCACAAACTGTGCGAGATATCAATCCCAATAAAGACATTCCCGTAGAAGAACAAGGAAACATGAAACAGATCGAGATTAACTATGTGTAAGTGCAATTATATTATGTATGCAGTCATGTTACAGGATTATATTACAGGAAGAAGTTTCAAAAATTTCAAGATAAACGGTTACGAATCTGTAAAGAGGATAACAAGGAACTTGAAAAAGCTAAAACTTCGGGGACTTTGCATGAAACACTATTAGACCGTAGAAGTAAAATGAAAGCAGATAGATATTGTAAATAATGCAAAAAAAATTCAGTGAACATAAATTTATTGACTATAAAGTAAAAATAGAGTGTAATGTATAACAAAGTAATACAAAAGAACATTTTCTGTAATTTTTTTGACATTCAGTACAGGATTACGTTATCTACTAAATAAATAGCCTAAAAATTTTCAGCCGTGAATATAAATTATTCAGCACATCGTAACTAAATTGAACGTGATAAATTGACTGGTTTAATTAACTAATTTTTTAACTGTGAGAAATTATATCAATCAAGAATTTTGTTACGATGTGCATTTTCAAAGAATTCCACAGTTTTTCTATCTATAGTTGGCAACTTATTTTAAAATACATGAGTCCATGATGTAACACTACCAAGAAATGAGAATTTAATTTCAACTTATAACAGGCTTGGTTCTTGATGCTTTCAACCATTCTACAAATTCATCTAACATCACTGGCCCTGCAAAAAGACATAAATTTTATTATTAAGAATACAATCACAAAAATGCTATTAAAAGTTTCGATAAACTGCTTATGCAGGCTACAACTTTTATTATTTAAGACGCTATATTTATAAAATGGCTAATATAAATAAAATTACAAAATAAAAATTTTCCGTGTTTCAATATTTCAGAAAACTTTCATTGCATTTGTTTTCGATGTATATACATGGTGGATGGAAGAAGCTATACATGATATAAAGTAGAAATAAATCATTTCCTTCAACGAATATTCCATAAATAAAACTAAACAATTCCATATATTAAATGCTCAAATATAATATAAACTCTCTTCTTACATTTGCTAAGTAATTAGGAATTTAATAGCGCAGTTAGCTCAAAGACTATTTCTTAATTGCTCCAAATCTACTAGTAGGTATACATTTTTAATTTAAATCTTCAAAAAAGCAACCTTTGAGTGAAGTCGGAGCTCTGAGCAGATCAATTAAAATTCTATTCCCGACCAAGAACTATCCCATATGCTATTCAGCGCAAAACCACCTGCCTTATTCCATTGTCTGAAACTGCCATGGCAGCGTTACGTCTTAAATAGAAAACTGGAATGTTTAAAATTTGAAAGTGGAATTTTACAGGAAGTATTTACATTTTTTTAAATTAAAGAATTATTATGTGAATCACTAAGAAAGTTGGTAGCTATAATTACCCTAGACCAAATGGATTTGAAAAAGTGCATAGATATGATAGTGTTAGGCAAATTACTCTCCCGAATCATATTATGGTGCTACTCGTGCTTTCGTGTTTATGTTAACTGGCATTTAAAGTGCTGGAACTAATTAAAGATCCTTCATACCTAATATGTAATATGTTTTCATTAGCTAATAATAAATGTTAAAATAATGAAAATGTCAAATCAAAGATATTCGCAAAGCGATTTCGTACACTCATCAAAATAATACAAATCTGCCCTATTGGGAGCTTGCAAAAAGTTGTGTTCGCCAAAGTTGACAATCTTCAAAGTCCTTTAAAGTACGTTTGACAGTTGCAAGAAAACCAAAAATTGGCAAAAGTCATAAGCCAGCATATCCCAACACGGATGGAAAGATTGTAGTGTTGAAAAAATCCAAACCTTTCCGTTCGAGCAGTCGCTCAAAAGGTTAGTATGTCTTCTTCCTACGTCCAGAATGTAAAAAGTTTGAATCGTTTCTCCAAATTGCAATGATAAGCAAAATGTAACTGCAAAAACCCAAGCACGCAAACTGTACATCGACGTTTTGATGAAAAATTCGTGTGTCATCATATACAACGAAAGCTAGTTAAGCTAGTTAATTAGCTTAAATAGCTTCTAGGACAAGCTTTCTTTGCAGCAAAGGGCAAGGAAGAAGTTTTGGAGAAATTTAGAACTAAGAAAATTTCCAAAGAAATATCTTGTGCGGCAAGCAATTGTACTTGTGGAAGAAGTCGGTTTCTTCACGACCAGTACCAAAGAAATTTATCTGAAAGGATATCTTCAGGACAGTCACCTAACTTCTACTGTATTTTAGCCTAATTTGGCTTGATAATCTCTGAAGCCTTTTTGTAGCGTGATATAATTCATGCTGTTTAATGGGTGTTTCGCCACTGTTCCTCAAAATGTTTGATTTTTAATCATTTTAATTTTGTAAAGTAGCGAAATATTCATTAAACAGCATAAACAGATTTGGCTTCATGCCATTATGCAAAATCTGTTGTGGAATGGTACAAAGCCAACAGAATCCAAATGGTCCCAAAAACATGTAATCCTCCCAACTGCCCAGAATTATGCCCAATGGAGACTTACTGGGCAATTACGAAGCAGAAGTTAAAAACCAGTAATGGGAAACCTAAAATCTTTTTTAGAGTTCAAGAGCTACAAAGGAGAATCACACAAGGTTGGAGAAAATTCTGGTCACTAAGAGAAATATTAAAAACGGAAACACCCAATTATCTCAAGAGCAAAGTTTTCAATAGCTGTGTAATACCAACGACATATGGAGCAGAAACATGGTCTATGACCAAAAATGAACTCAAAAAACTAGAAACTACACAAAAAAAAATGATACGTAACATCTTAAAAATAAAACTAAGTGATAAAGTGAAAATAGTGGACTTAAGACGTAAATTTAAAACAGAAGTGGAGATGGGCCGGGCACATCTGCAGAATGAAGGACAGATGGACATTAAGAACTACAAAATGGACACCACATATGAAACGAAGACCAAGAGGCAGACCAAACACCTGCTGGACTGACGAATTAAAACATTTAACAGGCGAAAACTGGATGCAATATGGAAAAGATCGAGAAAAATGGAAAGCCCTGGAGGAGGCTTTTGCTCAATAATGGGATGATAATGATGAATGGGAAACCTAAAATCTTTTTTAGAGTTCAAGAAAAAATGGACTTTTGTGGCAAACCAAGTTCCAGAGGACAGTACAAAACTTGATGGGTAACACTAAAACTAATTATTTTATCAAAATCTTAACTAAAATTATTACAACAGTTCTTCTTTTTCTTAATTTAGGACATTGTCCTGTCTTCTTATATTTTGCCTCTTAGGTATTGTCTTGTGAGCCTGATGTCCAACTCTCGTACCATCTCTTTTGTGGTCTACCAAGTGGTCATTTTGAATTTGGATTTTGGGTCATTACCCTCTTTGCGAGTCTGTTGTTCATTTTTTCAACATGATCTCGCCAGAATCGTCGTCTTGACCTGCTCCATTTGACTACGCGACATGTTTCTCAAATTGCGTTGTTTCTAATTCTGTCGAGTATTGTGTGTCATGTTATAGCTCGGAGGGTCTTCATTTTCGTTGTCCACATAATGTTCTTTCTCTTTGCCGTTTCAGCTCTTGTCTGTGCTGCGTAAGTAAGGATAGGTCTTACACAGGTCTTATATATCCTTAGTTTACCTTCAACACTGATGTGCTTGTTTCGCCATATTATTTCGCGCAAGCAGCCCGATGCCTTTAGCTTTAGATGCCTGTGTACAGACTTCTTTATTTATATTTCTATCGCTAGATGTACTAGCACCAAGGTAATTAAAGTTTCTGACCTGGTCGATAGTGGTGTCATCTACTGTCAGTTTACATCTAATCATGTCTTTTGATACTACTAGAGACTGTTTTCTGGGTGGATATCTCCACATTGAATGTCGTTGCTATCGTGTTTAGTCAGAATAATAGGCGCTGCAGGTCGTCTTCGGTTTCAGCCATAAGAATTGTATTTTGTCGTTCCCGATTCTATATCCAATGTTTGTTTCCTTCTTTACTTTGGTTATTATTTGGTCCATTATCAAACAGTGTTGGACTCGAGCTGTCTCCTTAAACCCCTTATCTGATGCCTGTGGAAACGGGTACTTCTTCTGTTGTTGTATTTTGTGTTCTTATTTTGGTTCTGTTGTTACTGTTTAGTTCTTTGATGGTGTTAAGAATATCATTATATATGTCAGCTTAATTAGGCCTGTAGGCCCATAGCTTGAATTTTCTTCCTCCATTGTTTCCTATCTTGCACCAACACCTCCCAGTTATTCTAGCTTGCTAAATGGCTTCTTAAACATTCTCTCACCATGTCTTATTTGGACGACCTCTTCGGTTTCTTCCACCCATATTTTTCCTGAAAGTTTGCTTTGCCAAATGCGTGTCGTCACTTCTCATAATATGACCAAACCATCGTAACTGGTTTTGTTGGATGACCATGCTTATTTTTGTTTGCTTATATAAAGCCTCGTCTCCATCATTCCTCGTCTTGCACTCCACCATATATTTTTCCTAATATCCTCCTCTCCCAGATGTTATCTTTTCACTGTTTTCTTGAGTCAACACCCACGTTTCACTGGCATATGTCACTATAGGTCTGATTATTGTCTTGTACACTTTTATTTTTAAGGACCGCACAATACTTTTGTTATTTAAAATGTTCTTTAGAGATCCTGCATACCTAGCCCCCGCTGCCAAACGTTTTTCTATTTCTGGTGTTACATCCCCCTTGCTGTTAAGCTCTATTCCTAAGTACACCGCTTTCTCTGTTAACTTCAACTTGTAGCTCCTGTTGCCGTGTATGTTCTTTATTTTGAAGTCTTCGTTTACTTTTTTTGCCTTCCTGCCTAAAACCATGTAGCTGGACTTCTCCTCATTTATCTAGAGCCCCATCTTCCCGGCCTCATCTTCTAAACTCCTTACTAGTGTTCTTAATTCTTCTCTTGTTCTTGCAATCAGTAACAGATCATCGGCATATGCCAGACATTGATATGATTGAGTGAAAATATTATAGTTCGTGTTTATGTGGCTTTCCCTTAGAATACATTCCAAAACTACATTAAATAAAATTGGGGATAGGGGGTCTCCCTGTTTTAAACCTCTATTTACATTTAGACTGTTTGATAGCCCCTTCTGGACCCTTATTTGGCTAGTCGAGTTCTGTAACGTCATTTTGATTAAATCCCTGGTTTCTTCCTTAATATCTAATTTCTGTAATGCCTCCATGATTTTGTCTCTTCTAATTCTGTCATATGCCTGCTGGAAATCCACTAACAAAGCAAATAATGTGATGCCTTTGATATTACATTTCTCTTGTATTTGTCTTATCGCAAATATATTATCTACTGTTGACTTCCTCTTCTTGAACCCAGCTTGGTATTCGCTTATTTTTCCCATCGCATTCTTTTTGCATTCTATTTTTTAACAAGTGGGCTAAAATTTTATATGTCACATTTAGTAACGCTATAGGGCGGTAATTTGCCATTCGCTGTTTATCTCGTTTTTTTGGTATAGGGCATATAATAGAGTTGTACCAGTCCTGTGGCATCTTTTTTCTTTTCCATATTCCTATAATGAGATTGTATAGTCGACCTGTCCAATTTTCACCTGCATTTTTTATAAGCTCTGCCTCAATTTTATCAGATCCTGCGCTCTTGCCATCCTTTACGTTCTTAATCACCTCTTTGACCTCTTCTCTTGTTGGTTCTCTTGTTTTATCCCTCTCTTCATATGTTATTTCGGTTTGCTGTTCTATTTCTTGGTGGTTTTCTACTGTTAGTATCTCTTTGTAATGCTCAGTCCAAGCTTCTTCTATTTCTTTCTTGTCAATGCATAATCACCCTCTTTTATTTCTTATAGCAACTGGTTGAGTTTGGTACCCTTGTTTTTCTTGCCCTAGGTCTTTGTAAAATTTCCTAATATATTTCTTATTATATGCTTCTTCTATCCTTGTTATCTTCTTTCTTAATTGTTCTCTTTTCTTCTTTCTACACACTTCATGCGCATTATTCCTCGCTCTTCTGTAGTTTTCTTCTTTATCCTTTGAAAAGCCTTGTTACAGTTTTAGTCTTGCCTGCCTTCTAGCTTCCACCGCCTCCTTACATTCATCATCGAACCAATCTTTACTATCCTCCTTTGTTCCTCTTCCTAATTTCTTAGCTTCTGTTAATAAAATTTCCTTTAAGAAATTTCATTCACTCTGGATGTCTTCGTCCTTATCGGTTCTTCCAGCTTCTAACTCTACTGCCTCCACAAACTTTTTCCTCTTCTCTTAACTCTTGCGAATTTCACCTTCCTTCCCTTTTTCCTCGGGACTCTTTTAACCTGGGTACTTGTTGTCTAATTACTGCTCTCACCAAGAACTGATCAGAGTTTATGTCCGCTCCTCTATACGTTCTTATGTACTCTACACATTGTTCGTGCACTCGATCTATTATCAAATGGTCAATTTGGTTATATGTTTTCCTATCTGGGCTCTTCAATGTAGCTCTATGTATATCCTTTTGCTTCTGAGTTGTACTTTTAATAATCATTCGTTTCATTGCAGCAAAATTTACTAGTTTTTGTCCGTTTCCATTTGACTCTTCATGGAGACTTTCTTTCCCTGCTGTTGCCCTGTTTCTTTCTTCCCTCACAACTTCTGCATTTAGATCCCCAGCTATCATCTTTATGTCAAAGTTTGGAATGTTATCTAATAGGGAGTCTAGTTCATCGTAAAAATCTTCCTTGATCCTTTCTTCGGCATTCTCTTTAGGCGCATCGACGTTTAAAATACAAATTTTTCTGTGTACTCCTTTTATCCTTAGATAACTTACTCTTTCATTTAAAGACTTGTAATCTACTACCATCTTTCCCAGGTCTTCTTTCACCAGAAATCCTGTTCCAAATCTATTTTCTGCTCCTCCTCCATTTAACCATATATATCCATCTATCTTCATTACTACTGTTCCTTTTAAATTAGTTTCTTGTACTACTAGAATATCTATCTCATAAGTTTTTGCTTGGTTGAGTAATTGCTTTATCTTCCCTTCTTTATTTAACCCCTGTACATTCCAGTATCCTAAAACTATTTTATTTGGGTCCCGAGTGGTGTAGCTTGAAAAAGCGTCCACGTTCGATCAGCAGAGTTAAGCAACGCTGTCTCTGGTCAGAACTTGGATGGGAGTTCCACGGCTGCATCTCTCGGCGCCTCGTGGTACGGCTATCACGGAAAAAAGTTGGTCCCGGCAGTCATACAACATCATGACAGTCGTTAGTGGGGTTGGAAGTCCTCATAACTGCACTGCGACGCCTATAATTGGCCTAACGGCTGTTGGCTGAGTGCGAATTAAATTAAATTAAATTAAATTAAATTATGTTTAGCTTTTTTCCTAATTGCCTTAATCTTTACTTCTCTAATTATTTCCTTCCAGCACTTTTTCTGTTCCGTACATTTTTTATTATTCTGAAGCTTCATAAGGTCTTCTGCTGCATACACGAATTTTTCCTTATTCCTGGCCTGCCGTTGTTTCTGCCATCTTTCCGTGAGTTTTACTAATTTATTCTGAAACTCTCTTCTCTCTTTTTCTATTTCCTTCTCTCTTTCTCCCATCTCTTCTCTCAGTTTAATTACTCCAGCATGTGTCTTCCGAAACTCCTCCAAACTCTCTTGCAGTATTATTTGCATTTGTATTTGTATCTCCTGCACTGTTCTTTGTATCTTCTGAGTACACCTTTTCATATCATCATCTTCCATTTTTGTACTTTTATTCACTCCTTTTACACCTAAGGACTTCTTAAATTATTAGCGTTTTTACGTTTATGTGCTCCTTTAACTTGGTTCCGTCTTCCCATCCGATGCACCAATCCTTGGCGATTTCCCGTGACGTGTGTGTAGCGTATCTGTGACATATTTGTGACGCTTCGCCTTGTGTGCGTCACTTCAATCTTCGGGGCAGTGACCTTCCAGATGTTTCTTTATTTTCCCGGCCTTGCGGCGTTTTGTGTGTTAATTATTCTTTCCTATTGTAGCACTGCACTTTAAACTACTAACTGTTCACTTTTCTCCTATTAAAGCTTTCCCACAATCCATAAAACCTCAGTTTTACACTCGCGAGTTTGGACAGCATCCAGCTGTTTGCTGATGTCACAACTCGAATCATGTCATTGCTTATTCCTTTATCTGCTAGTAGATTTATTACATCCGTAAGTCGAACTCTGTCAAATGCAGATGTGAAATCAACAAAACAAAAAAACACTGGTTTGTCGTATTCTATGGCTTTTCCACCAGTTGTCTCATTATAAATATTGCATCTACATCTATTCACTCGAAAACCTTGTTTTTCATTTGTTTCTATTTGTCAGGTAATTATTATCGATAGGATCCTTCTAAGTAGCTTCAAAACGCAACTCAACAGCGATATTCCTCTATAATTTGCGGGATCATGTTTAGTACCCTTCTTGAAGATTGGAATGGTAATGCTTGTACGCCACTCATCTTGTATGGTTCCAGATTGCATGATTTTTTCAAACAGTGCGGTTAATTGATTTATCAGATCTTCGCCTCCATATTTTATTATTTCGTTGGTAGTAAGGTCTGTACCCGATGATTTACGGTTTTTTAATTTCGATGTTTCTCTTGTGACGTCATCTATGGTGATGCTGACGTCATTAATTTTACCCTCTTGATTGTCTTCTTGGTTTTCTCCGAGTGTGGCTGTGGTTGTATCATATAATTGCTTGAAGTGTCTCACCCACTCTTCTTTTGGGATTGTCTTTATTTCTATATATTCATTTACGGGTTTCCTCCTGTTGTGTAGCATGCCCCATACTTTTTTCTGGCTACCATATAAGTCATGTTCCATATCGCTAGAGAACTTTGTCCAGTATTCCTTTTTTAATGCTGAGATTTCTTTTTTTGTATAAATCTTTGATTGTATTATCCAAGGATTCAATGTTGAATTTAGTCACTATTTCCACTGTCTTCTTCTGTTTTTTCCATATAATGTTTGATCGAAATTTACATAAAATCAGGTTATGATCGGATCCTATCTGCTGATGTTAATGATCTGACGTCGAATGTCTGTGTAGGGTATACGCATCGGTTCGCTATAATATAGTCTAGGATAGATTTCTGTCCTCTTAAGTCTGACCAGGTGCGTTTGTATTGCCACTTATAGTCGAAGTAGGTATTATTAATTCTAAGCTCATTTTGGACACGTACATTAAGAGTTCTCCATTATTGTTTATTACATCTTCATGACAAAAAGCTTTTCATTGTGGGGACTCTTGCTAAGAGCATATTGAAGCTGGTTGAAGAACAATATGCTCTCTTCTTGGAGTTTAACAATGTCCGGTGCATAGCAGCTTAAAAAATGGAGAGTACTAGTATTGAACTTTAGTGTGACTTGCAGAAGTCTTTCATTTATGTAATTAATGTTGTCGATGTTGTCTTCGAATTTCTCATGTACCAGTACTCCTACACCAGCTTTTGCTCGTTCGCCTTTATCTTTCCCACTGTAGATGAGTATGTAATTCTGATATTTAGTGACTCCTTTCCCCTTGTTTTTTGTTTCCGACAAACAACATATGTCAATGCGGTGTGCGTTCATCTCTGTGATTATTTCTTCGTCTTTACGAAGCCATGATAAAATATTCCAGCATTGTTGTCGCTTTCCATTTTTGTTTTATCCTTTCCCTCGCCGAGCCATTATTCCATATCATTCGTCCAGGTTCCAAGGCTAAACTATTTCAGTGAGCGGTAATTATTTTTTTTCACTACCTTCCTTGTCAGTGATCCTTACACTGCACTGTCTGATTTGAGGGATGTAGGAAACATTTACAAAAATTGTTACGGTTTCCATGACAATGTACTTACTTCCCTAGAGAAGTGAATTACTTACATCCCGCATTTACTATAACTGACGAGATGCCGTGTTTGCCATTTGACTAACATGAAGTACTATTATCCATTTTTAATCAGAATACAAGCACAAAGCTCACAAAACAGCACTCGCAATCGTATTCACGCATTTTTCCAGGTGCGTTTAGAAGTGTCAAAACGTCACATCACTGTAACAACGCCCCAAGCTCCCAAAATAGGCTACTATAACTTAGAAAATATAATAATTTTATGCTATTACCATTTATTTTACATAAAAAAATATTGGTAGTGAAAAAAATTATATACTTTACACAGGATGTAGGAAGATTTACACCACTTCGCACCTTGCTACCTACGTTCGCTCCGCTCACTCAGGCATCAAACGGTCCTCGGTAGTGTAAATCTTACCTACAGCCCTTGTAAAGTAATATACTATTTTTACGGAGGGGTAGGCTGCTAACCCATTCCCTCCAACCCTTTTAGTCGCCTCTTACGACAAGCAGGGATACTGTGAGTCTATTTTATCCCCAACCCACAGGAGTTGGTTATTAAATGTTATTTTAGTTGTAAGTTGTAATAATAAACCCATCCACTTGTTGGAGTTTCAGAGGAGTTTTTTTATTTGAGTTTTTTGTTGTCCCAAATTTAACATGCAAAATCTTCAGCAACGATGACTCCCCGAAATATTTTTCAGTTTTTGTAAATTAGAAATCTACATGTAATAAACATGACTGTATACAGTATTTTTTTCTTGACAAAAACAACTTATTTACGGTTTCTCTGAAATAATTTGGAAGGTAAATAATTAACCATTAAGAATTTATCATTGAAATCCCTATGGTGAGTGGGTGAATTCTACACCCTGTATACTTGAATTGAAAACAAACAAAATCATTATTTTCACCAATGATATCGTTATGTAGTCTAGAAAGTAATTTCAAATTTGATTTTGAAAAACATACATACATTAACTTTTAAATTCTCAAATTAAGTCTATCATTGATTTAATAAATTGAAAAGATTTGTATGCTTATCTTTTACTCGTTTTGAGTGAAATATGAAATAAATATTTAAAAAGTGCATACTTACATGCGCCATCAACATCATAGTTGGATAAATCATTACAGATAGTTCTGGAAAATTCAAGGATATTACACCACTGGTCTTTGTTTATAACTTTGTACTTTGACTGATCAAGGAACTGACTGAACTGAGAATAAAGTGGCCAATGTTTTCCTAATAACAACTGAAGCATTGCTTTTGCTGTTTCTATATCCATACTCCTTTGGTCTTTATCCTGAAAAGATAAAATATTTTTTATTGGTTTTTGTTAGATACAATTTTGTTAAATAACTTTACAAAAAAAATCTAATTTCCTTATTGCCGTAACAATTAATGTTTACTTTTAACCAGTAATTTTCTCAATTCTTTTATTAAATTACGGCTTTATAAATTAGAAGTTTTGTAACTGGTTAGCAATATTTTCAGGTAAGTTACAATATTGTAGTGTTAGTAGTATTGCTACTGAAAACAATTAAACTTTTTTCCTGCGATGATGAGTGGTCTGGATATTTCAGTCTGATGGGAGAGAACTATTTTTTGTTCTACTGCATTGAAAAGTCATAAATTTCGGCACTGTTTAGCGACTGAAAACACCTACTTTTCTGTACTAGTAACTTTAATTCTTCGGCAGTAATAACCATAGCAACAAAAACTAACGCCGTGTTTCCATTGGTCGAAATCAAAATACACATTGCCATTTTGTAGTATCATCATGTGACGTCGACTTTTCCTGACCTCCTCGATTAATAATAAAAATAACAAAAAACGCTGCCAAAGCAGTAGAACAAAAAATTATGTATGTAACTCATACGAAAGCGGATTTTTAGTCTCGCCTTATTTATGTGCCTCGCTCGCTTGGTCATAAACTGCGGTTCGTCCAAAAAAGTCCTTAATTTCGTACTTGTAACATAAATAGCTATATTTTGCAGAAATAGACTGAAAAAAATTTAAAACAAAAGCGCTCTTTTTGTATTAGCATTATTGGCGTTTGGCATATATTGTTTTTAATTAATTTCCAAATTTTTCCATGATCCAGAATAATATATTAAAATACAAGTTGCAGAAAGCATCTATTCAAGCACAAATTTGAAATTTTGCAACGAGCCGCATAGCGGCGAGTTGAGCAACAAATGAGTGCTTGAAGGACCTTCTGCAACGAGTGTTTTCTATTTTGCCGCTTTATACCATTTTATAAATTAAAAAATAAAAATGTTTTCTATTTCGCGTTTAGAATAACTCCATTCTAGCACCCAAATGAAGTCATTTCATAGCGACTTATTCTAACACTCAAATGACGTCATTTGGATGCTAGAATGGAGTTGCTCTGGATGCAAAATACTTTTTCCTAAATTACCGACTTTTCTGAGCCTTTAAAATTCTTAACTGTTTTAGTGTCATAGATAGCTTTATTGATAAAGAGTAAAGCAAACCTAAAACGTACTAAAAATCTAATTTTGAACTATATGATTGCAAAAGATTTTTTACTTGGATGAACTGTCACAAGTACTTGTAAATATTTAAGTTATTAGTTATTCTTCTGGCAACCTTTTCCTCACAGGCATAGATGAAATAGTGTGGAAAATGTCTTCATTGAACACAAGACTACTAGTTCAGGAAAACATCGTTTTCCAAGCTTGTTACGTAAGTTACCACAGTGCGATTATAACAATTTGTGGACAACAGCAATTGTGGATTTTCAGTTGCACATTCTTCTTCTCAGAAAACCATTTTAATAAACACATCTTGATTTGACAAGTGTTAAGACACTTGTTTACCTGCCCACCTTATCCAAACATTTTTATGATCGCACTGTATTTTACCTACAGATATAAAAATTAAAAACAAAGAATTTGAAATTTTTCGTGTTTTAATAAAAGTTAACACCATTAAACAAGAGAAAACTAATGACACAATAACTTTGTATTCTGCAATAGCAACATAATTTTCGCCATTAACAGAAAAAGTTATACATAACATTTAGTAAAATTTTTTAAATTTAAAACGCTGTGGATCAAAATTAGCTGACTCTAGAAGGTTGCACAATTCTTCCAATTTGTAAAATCCCCAGGCATGGACTTTTTTCTAAACAGTAGACTTCAAAACTAACAACTAATACAAACAAAAATAAATTTATAAGTAAATCGCTTACTGAGGGAATCCCCGTATTGCATGTAACGTTTAAACTGCTTTTTGTGCATATGATGATGGGTTAATACGAATTAAAATAATGCAAAACAAAATTGTTTCTATGAAAGCTTGAAACTATTACACTACCATGTAGAACTTAGACAAATTTTCCAATTTTTTTCTGAAACGGCTGAATATATCTAAACTTTTAACAGTTTTAGAATAAGCAAAAACTTGTATCAGAAATACTCTTTTTCATTAAAATGCAAAATAAAAATCTTTCCCCTCTTGTAAACTCCATTCGTAGACTTTTTAATTTTTATTGATACTAAGCCGTTCAGTCCAAATTATTAATGAGTTTTTCACAATGTAGACAATACAAATGAAATATGTATAATTACATACATAATAGAATTACAGTGTATACTATGCACTGAAAAGGTGGGTCCAGTGTCAATTTATATACGAGCCCCTTGTCATAATAGTTCATCCTAGGAACATTTTAATATCGAAGTTTTATGAAAAAAAAAGTAATTAATATTAAAAATACGACAAAATCTATATTGAATATAGTAAAGTAATTAAACAGCAGAAGACGAACAAAAAGAAAGATTTTACGAAGATTTAGAGAACACATTGAGCAAAATTCCAAAGTACGACATAAAAATAATCATAGGTGACAAAAATGCCAAAATAGGGAACAAAAAGGAAATAGAGGAAATAGCAGGAAAAGAAAACCTACATGAAAAAACGAATAATAATGGGGAACGGCTAATCAATCTTGCGGCAAAGAATAATCTTGTTATAAAAAGCACGATGGTTAAAAGGAAGAACATATATAAACAAACATGGTGTTCACCCGATGGAAAAAAGTAGGAACCGGATAGATCATATTCTGATCTCGAAAAGGCAGGTAAATGCTATAAAAAATGTAAGATCATGTAGAGGAGCAGCGGTTGGGTCGGATCACTTTTTGAATAGAATAACAACAACGCAACTCAAACCAACTTACACAACAAACCATCAAAACGCAAAAATGAGTTTAACAGAAGCTATAAGGAAGAAAAAAAGGAAAAATATGCAGAAATGTTACAACAGAAGCTAACAAATAATAGTAGAAAAGAAGAGATAGAAGAGGAATGGAGACAACCCTATTCGATGGCAAGAAAATGATCGAGGAAAAAGTAGAAAATCAAAACAAAGATTGGTTCGATCAGGAATGCAAGGAAGCAATTGAAGAGGGCAGAACAGGGAAAATACAATGGCTACAACAACAAACTACTGAAGCAGAATGCCAATATAAGACAGCGAGAAATAAAATCAAAACAATATGTAGGAAAAAGAAGAGGGACAGAATCAACAAAGAAATAGAAATGCTGCAAGAATCATTTAAAATTACGAACAAAAAAACGTTCTATAAAAAGGTAAAACGGCAAAGGAAAGGATACCAAGAGGAAACAATGGGGATAAGAAATGAAGAAGGAGAGCTGTGTATGGTCGAAAAGCAGGTAACGGAGATAATGAAACAATATTATGAAAAAACTTTTTGGAATGATGAAGCAAGGAGAAGTGCAGAGGAACAGAAAACAGAATCTGAAGAATTATCAACACGGGAGACTTTCGAAAAAATTATAAAACAAGGGAAGAACAATAAAAGTCCCGGTACGGATAATATAACTATGAAACTAATAAAATATGGCAATGAGGAATTAGGAAGAAGAATTTTCGAACTAATAAAACAGATATGGGCAGCAAAGGAAATGCCTAAAGAATGGGAAATGGCCGTGATCTGTCCAATATTTAAAAAAGGAAATAACCAAACAGGTAGAAAGTTATAAACCAATCTCCTTGCTGAATACAACTTATAAAATCCTAGCATCCTTAATAACGGAAAGAATCAAGAGAGAAGATAGGACAGTATCAAGCTGGTTTCAGAAAGTCAACAGTGGACCAAATATTTATTATTAGACAAAAACACGAAAAATGTAGACAATAAAATATAAGAATACACGCGCCGTTCATTGACTTTCAGCAGGCGTTCGACAGATGCAAAGAACAAAAATAATAGAAATAATGAAAAAAACTACAGAACTAGTTGCGATGACACTCGGCAGAACATTGAATAAGGTGAGATTCAAAGGTCACATGTCTACAAACTTTGAGAGCAATATGGGTCTAAAACAAGGGGACCCCCTATCGCCATATTTGTTCAACATTATCCTAGAATACACGATGAGAAAGGCAAAAATCGAAACAAACAAAAGCATATTAAATAGCCCCTATCAAATACTAGCATATGCGGATGATCTGGTATTGATGTGCAGAACAAAAGAACAGCTAAGGAATATGATAAAAGACTTTGAAGATGAGGTGCATAAAGTAGGATTAAAGATTAACACCAAAAAGTCACAGTATATGATTATGGGGAACAGGAAACAGGAGGAGAGTCAAAGCCTGAAAATAAAAACAAAATCAACAAAAGAAGAATTAGCCTTCAACATAACAAATAAGGTGACATATCTAGGAGTGGCGATGAACTGCGAAGGAAATCAGAAAGAAGAAATAAATAATAGAATATTAAGTGCTTCAAAAATTGCGGGCTCATTAAACCATCTATTAACAAAAAATAAATTTGTACAAAACAATTATCAGGCCAGTCCTTACATACGCGTGTGAAACCTGGGTGACAACTAAACAAACAGAAAATAAAGTAATGCAGGGGGAAATGAAGCGGGAATTGGGCAATCATCCTGTAGAAACAAAAGAACAATTACGTGAGAAAATCACTGAAATATGGAATTATATAACTGTAAATATGTTAAAATCTCCTACAAACCATGTCAAAAAGAATTCGAGCTTCTATTTCAAGAAAAGGTGACTGGACTCGGTGTAAAACCTATAGGACGAACTATTATGACGGCAACAATAAATTTTTATATTTAAATTAATTTACAATTAAAAGATAACATGTGTTTCTATGTTGATGAATTTAATAAAGAATAATCACTTTACTATATTCAATATAACGGGTGCTAACCTCGAATTTGACATAATTGTGAGCTCTTGTCATAATGACTTACGGTGCCACCAACATATTATTCATACAACAAATATTTCAAAGGCAACTTGACCAGAATAATTAATGAACACCCGTTAGAATTTGTCATAAAGTACATTTTTTTTCTATAATAACTGTCAAAGTGTTACAATGTTGGTAAACATGTGATTAAAACGCTAGGAAATTTTTATACCTCCTGTTGGTAGAACTTTTTCAAAATTATGGTTGTGTCAATTTTGTATGTCAAAGTTTTTTAATTTGAACTCTTGACAAATTTCTTTTTTTAACAAGGAGTCATCATCATCATCAATAAAACCGGATAAAAAAATAAAATCAAGAAATATTTTAAATGCAAAAATGAAGCAAGCGATATTAAATTATGACATATCTGTCAAAATGACAATAATTTTTTTTAGTGGAAGAAAAGAACTAAAAATCTATGTACCAACATTATTAAAACTAGGGACCCTGCAGGAATGCAACTTATCCCCTAGAAAGTTGACCTTGAAAATTATTATAGAAAAAAAAATGTACTATATATTCAACATTAATTACACATATTTTAATTTTTTTGTAAAACTTCAATTATAAAGCATATCTAGGACGAACTATTATGACGCAGGGCTCATATATAAATTTAGGTCTGAATAACAAGCAGTCCCCCAAATTGAATTGAATAATATCAATACTGAGATTAGTAATTAACAATAACTCCAGTTGAACAAACTGTTTATTTTTATACAGCACAGATAGATCAATTATCTTTCTACATTTTTCGAGACTTTCAGAGTTTTCCATTTGCTTTTCACCATGTATCAATTGTGTTTCACTGTTTGTCAGATGTAATTCCCATTTGTCAATATTGACAAGTATTTACAAGAGGGAAAAGCATTAGTATATTAATATCAAAATGTCGCACCTACATTAGTAGTTTGTACAACGAGAGTGGATATGATGTCCATATTGCACAAGGATAAAGTTTGAGCACGACGCCGTAGGCGGAGTGCTCAATTATCCGAGGGCGATATGGACATTCCACTCGAGTTGTACAGTGTCATTTTTCTACGACCTATCAATGGAAAAAATGGAAAAATAAAAAACAAAATCACGTTTGCCACACACAATTCAGCACGGCGTGCTCAAACAATAAATTAAAGTTGCCTAGGTAATCACAACTAACATAGTTTGTGATTGGTGTATTTCATATCCGCCCGTGTGTGGACATGAAATCATATTCGTTCAGTTAACTGCAATTGCCTACTTATCCATTCTGTGGATTGTGAAGAAAACAGAATATATACATGCGGGAGTAGAAAAACATGTATTCACTTTTGAATGTTAAGCGTAAGAATAGCTTTAGCTAAACTTCGCGTTCTCAAGTGAAAATTTTCCAACAATAACATACCGGTTGAATATTCCAAAACCGAACATAGGCAATTAACATGGGAAAAAGGTTTTTCGCAGATTGCTGCTTCCCATTTTAACTTAATAGGGTTTATAATGACACCAATCGAAAGAAGATTTTTTTTCTCATCTGTTGATATGCGAATTAGTTAATTTTCAGTTGTATTTCTCATTATTTTATCAAAAATTCGCAATAAATTCAATTCAAAAAATCATGTTGAGCCATGACTTGTAAGACAATAAACAGATTCAAACGTCATTCAAGTGACAGACTCATTATGCCGTTGGAGAAGGGCGGAGCCCCGAGGGGCCCTTGGCGAGGGGCGGATCCCCGAGGGCCACCCCGGAGAAGGACGGAGCCCCGAGGGCCTCCTTGGAGAGAAGCCAAGCCTCGAGGGTCCCCTTGGAGAGGAATGGAGCACCGAGAGTCCCCTTGGAGAGGGGCTGAGCGCTAGGGGCCCCTTGGAGAGGGGTGGAGCCCCGAGGGCTCCCTTGGAGAGGGGTGGAGCCCCAAAGGTCCCCTTCTTTGATTAGGTGGACGGCAGAAGGAGGCAGGGGAGGAGTGTGTAACAGAACAGAATGTCCCAACGTAATAGGCCTAAAAATGGTGGTAAATTGATTAGGATAGACCGCGCAATAGCGCGCGCAGCCCCGTTTATTTTCGATAAAATAGTAAAGAAATACAACTGAAAATTAACTAATTCGCCTATCATTAGATGAGAAAAAAAATCTTCTTTCGATTGGCGTCATTATAAACCCTCTAAGTTAAAATGGGGAGCAGCAATCTGCGAAAAACCTTTTTCCCATATTAATTGCCTATGTTCGGTTTTGGAATATTCACCCGGTATGTATTTGGAAATAAAGACGATTTTATTATTATTTTTATACCGGGTGTCTTAAAATGAATTACATCTAGTATGCTTTGAATTTCCCATAATGCAATACGAATAACAATCTGGCGGCATATAAAAATTTACATGTAAAACAAAATTCAAAACCTACTAGATGTAGTTGTTTTTAAGACACCCCCGGTAGATAAACTGAAACACAAGTGATACATAACAAATAGCAAACGGAAAACCCCGTATAATACTGAAATTACGCAGTCGTAATTTAAAGTCAGAAAATTTCATATTACAATGCTTGGAAAGTGTACCGATAAATTTAGTTGTTTAAATCTACTAATGGCTATATAGTAGCAATTCAAATCACATAACAATAATATATTATCATGGCTTCAAGATTATTTGCTATTTAAATAGTAATCTAAGCATGCTCCCATTTACTTTAAAGGGTTGTATCATAATACAGCTACAATGTTACATTTGCTTAGAAAGAGACCATTTTGTTGTACCAGTTAAAATAGCATTTAAAAAAACGCATCCATATTACATCTACATCCATTAATAATTTTGGGTAGACAGCTTACAACAAAAAATTGTAGTCTATGTAGCTACAATCGCCATTAATGTCGATAAGAAATAAAGTAGGTTCGTCCTTAACGAGAACCTTGGGGTATAAAAGTATTTAGTATGACCTTTTAAATACATTCAACTTGATAAAAAGCACTGCATATACAGAAAACAGATAATAATTAAATAAAGCAACATGTGATCGATTTTTCTAAAAGTTTTGCGAAGATCTGTAAAATGTCTGACTTATCTTTTAAATTTGAAGCAACACGGTGAGTAAAAAATGATGGGACTGATAACCGGAAATCTGTCATTAATAAAATCAAAACGTCTGCTTAGCTCGCACTGTCTCTGTAGATACACAAACAAGTCATTTTTTGGTTTTGTGTGCTGTGCACTTTGTGAAGCCAAACAAAGATTTTGTAATGTTTATCTTGGTAGCCTATAAACCCTTACTGGTCGCCCATGCGTTCGTCTATGTTGTTTGAATAGGTACCTTGTAAACAAGGATACCTGTACGAACGAATTTTACAAGCAGCTCAAATCATGCAAGTTAAAATTACTCCAAGAGCACCACGCATTAGCCCAGAGGTGGCACAGAGTTCATAAGTCACCAACAAAAATAAACATACAAATTTTTGTTTCGGTTTACATCTACAATTTTATTATTTTAACACACTATAATACAAAAACTGGTTATAAGAAATATTAAAACATTAATGAGTGATCATACTTACCCTAGCAAAGTCGAAAGCGTATCTATAAATGGCCTTAAAAAGATTTTGATCATTTAAATGACTTCGTAAATACTCAAGTTTGGTTTGTAATTTCTGAATAACATCACACTGCAAGTCTGTGAGGCCCTTCAACCACTCTTCTTGTGTAAAAAAACCCATTTGCCGGGCTTGCATTTTATATGCTAAAACTAACATAACGACATTCTCAGGTTCGACACCTATGTCTTCACAGAACTTTTCCATGCCATCGGGCCCCAGTGTGTCAGGATCATCTGGGTTTGTGTATTCTCTGAACCATGCTAAACACCGTTTTTGACTAAATGATGGAGCTTCCTCTACTCGTGAGAACCTCCTTGAACTGAAATAGGAAAACTCAGTGGTAACACTAAATATGAAGAGAAATACACACTCGTTTTCACCCATGCAACAATTGCAGAATTTATACACTTTGAAAGAAAACCTTTAGCCTAAAATACATAATACACAGTAGTAAAAATAATTTATCAGATCTCTTCAAGGCATCTATAAATAGTACTCAGAGTAGCCCATGAATGCAGTGGCTTTAAATACCTGGACTGCTTAAAAATGTTTTTCTTTTTGCACAGGAAGGTATGGAATATTTAGACCTACTTTAAATACCTAAAAACGACAATTTAGCTTGAAAGTTATATGATCAGTGGAAATACAGATCCTAGAGCTGAGGAAATAAAAATAGCATAAGGTGTAATGAAGGTCAATATCATGTCCTTTTCACACGGCAATCTGAAGTTGCCAGAAATAGTAATATACACCAACGTACTCCCCCATTATTGTTTATTGAAACAATAAACGCATTTTTGCTAATTAAAGGAAACTGTATTAGAGCTGTTATATCCGACAGTATTTTATTATTTATAAACAAACATTTTTTGCTTCTAATCAACGAACGCAATAATTACTGGTTGTACAATTTGACCTATTTTAATAATTCTTACGTTATTACCAAAGTTGTCGACTTAAATTTACTAAATCCATTATTGTAGATTTCCTGCTAAATTACTTCATTAAAAGTTATTGATAAACACAAATAAACTGTTCTGTTCTGTTCTATAACCATCAGCAATAACTGCTAAAGTACAATAATTTATTATTAATATAAATGTTCTTGTGCTAACATGTTTTTAAAATCAAATGCAATATCAATTTGATATATCTAATAGCCGTTGTCGTCATCATTGGCAGCCTTGTTGTTAACCTCTCGACTGTAGGGGCATCGGCCTCTCCTTGAGGAGGTTTTAGGCATTAAGACCCCATGGTTGTCAAAGCCAAATTGGGAAATTGCAGTAAAGCCCCAGAACCAGAGGCTTGTACCTTTGAGCCACCTCAACTTTATTCTAGATTGAATATCATTAATGATAGTGTAGTAAGAAACGTTTGACATTAATGGATAACTTTTATATACAAAATACTTCAGATGGTTAGATAAAAATAAAATTTGATTATAACAGGTAGATATTTACAATTTTATAATTAATATTTTTTTACAATTTTAAAAATGTGTATTACATTTTATTACTCTTATAATGAACTACTTAATAATCAATAGTTATGGAGCAATAGGTTAACTCTTCATTCTGCAATGGAGACATTTCGTAACTAATAAACTAAAAACGACACCAAATGAACTCAAGCTGCAATAGTTTTTTTTTATATAAATTGATATCACATGCTTATGATCAAGCTTATACAAAAATGTATTGTTAAAATTTTTAATTAGTATAGGTACCTACTAGGGATGTTCCGAATACTTGTATTCCTATTCGTATTCGCGAGTATTCGTATTCGTATTGGCGAGTATTCGCTATATTTTCAATATTTGTATTCGTAATCGTATTCCTCAAAATTAACACGAATATTATACGAGTATTTGACATTAAAATTATAGAAATATAGATAAGAATTTTAATAAAAATATAAAACAGGTATTCATACATTAAATAAAACATTTTTTTTTAAATATTAACCATTCTATAACATTAAATAAAAAACAAAAGTATTTTCCATACTATTTCTAAAATTTGCAGCGCGTACAAAAACGATGTTGATGTTAATATTATTCGCTCAAGGTCATGTATTCGTATTCGTATTCGCGAATATTCATAAGAGTATTTGTATTCGGTATTCGTGAATACGAATTTTTGTATATTCGAAACATCCCTAGTACCTACTATACTTCAAAATACTGAAAAAATGTTTATATTTATACTGGGTTTTTTCAATTCTTAGTGCTTCTTTCAATAAGGTTTTGCCACATCTTGAAAACTAGAGTTAGTTTACTCTTAAATCTGTTGTGTTTTCACTGTTTACTGTTTTTGGACCCCGGTGCAAAATGTTTTAGCCCCTCTCATTCATTTTTCTATTTTTAGTAGGAAAGCTGATGATTTTTTTAGTGATCATTTGGTTAAGGCCTTTTTTTGAGAGAATGTTGCTGGAGGCATGTATAAGTGTCATCTGTAAGGATTATCCTTGATAGCGGTATCGGAGGGAGGCAGAACACCCCCAAAATAGGAAAACCTAACCTGCTACCCTCGAATTTGATATAGACTTACATTAAAAATGTGGAAAGTGAAACGTATGAATAATAGGTTCGTGTCACTGTAAGTCTATGTCAAATTCGAGGTATCAGGTTAGGATTTCCATCAGTTTTGACACAGACTGACGCAAAACATAACCTGCTAACCTCGAATTTGACATATACTTACAGTGAAAATTGGGGGGTGATCTGCCTCCCTCCGATACCACTATCAAGGATAATCCTTACGGATGACACTTATACATGCCTCCAGCAACATTCCCTAAAAAATAGGCAAATGATCACTAAAAAATGTCACCAGCTCTTAAGACTATTTGCATCTATAATAAAGTTATTAAAGCACCCAACAACTTGCATTTATAGCTCCTTTGAGTGCTTTCATAGTCTAGTACAATTTCCTTTTTCAGTTGGTATCTTGTTGGTACATTGCCAACAGTATTTCTGGTGAACAAGAACACTATACTAAGGACACGCAACTCCCGTTTCGAAGCGGACCGCTAAAAGCTGACAAGTAAGGCGGCCGTGGTGTACAATTATTCATTCACAAAACTCGTGAACTGTCAATGTCAAACATTTGCTGAGTGTAACTGGAAATTCGGACCATGTTTTAACAATTAATAACACACTTGAAATACACTCCATTGGATTAACAACCGTAAACTGACTTTTAACCGCGATTACAGGTTAATTTAGCTCGCTTCCAACTCTCGAACGGCAGTACACGCTGTCGACAGCGCCGCGACGGCAATCCCCGACATAAGGGCCGCTTTTATATAGAGCCGTCATAGGAAGTTGCATCTCCTTAGTATAGTCTTCTTGCTGGTGAACTATATGGAAAATCTTCCACTCATTTTCAATTCACAAAATTCCCCTATATTTTGAAACTGCGATTTTTATTTACAAAGATCATAAAAGGCACAAAATGGAAAAAATAGTAAAACTCGTTTCATATGTCATTTATCGCACTTGTCCTTTAGAACTGCTTCTAAACTTGGACTCGTGTACTAAAACCTGCCTTATGAAATTTGTTCATTACTAAATTGTTTAACACCATAATTTGTTGAATCAAAACCAAAGGTGTCAACTTGGGGCTGTGATTAATTGTACTTCTTAAGATTTCCTTCATCAGAAACTTGATACTTGTTTTGACTGAAGGATAAAATAATTTGATTGCCTTTAAATGATTCATGCATGCTGAGCTCGGAATTACTCATTCTCACTATCGGGTCCCTTTGCAAAAAAATTAAAACTTGTGCCTGGCTCAAACCACGATCAATTTAAAAAAATGCTAGAGAGGAGGTAGTCTACCGATTGAAAAATAACTATTTTTAAAATATAATTAATTGTCCGATATAACATTTGCAAAACCATAGTAAAATTATTAGTTTTGGTACAGTGTGTGTGACAATGTTATACCAAAGTTTGTTCACGAAGAACGTTCCATTTATATAAAAAACCATAGGGCAGCTGATTGAATTGAAATAATCTTTTTCAGTAAACCCTCGCTTATAACACTACAACTTCTGCTGTTGTGCTTCTCAGGTAGAATGCTGGAATTGACGGTTAACAGAAGTTTCACTCACAATAAGCCAATACGGTTTCTCAATGCATTCATGCAGCCGTCATAACCCATGCGGTTTTATTTACTATGGATGGAATATTCTCCATGAACACAGTTTAATGCATATTATTACCTTACTGAAATCAAAAGTGCCTGAGTAAAAGTAAACGAGTGCTTTATTACAAGAGCTTAATATTTAAATGTAACTGACAACTATAATACCTGGCAGAATTACGTAGACGTTTGGATGCGTGTCGTTCATCATCGGCTGTACTCATTTCAGTAGACCTCCTTTTACTGCGGGGCATCGCAGCCTCTCTACACCAGTATGTAGGTATGTTCGAAGCACACCTAAATAAACATTGTACTTTTATTGAATCTACTAGAACTTGAACTACTAGGTTAGGTTAGCAAGGCAGTAATAGTTGTAGGACTTTAAAGTCATTTAACACTAAAAGCTCTTACTAGTTGCTATTCTACTTAAAAATATAGTACGGAAATTTACCGAAACTGTACAGCCCCTCGATTTTTTTAATCACCACTCCCAAACATGAAGAATAGGTCAAACACTTGATAATTTGGAATAAATCACGTCTCCAATCCTGACCTTCCTAATAAACCCTTAAAAATAAATCAATAAGCTGCGATGAGTTTCCTACGGCTGTGTGAATTTTTTATTTTACTGAATGTCACTAATAACGTTTGCTTTCCATATATTTTTTCTCAATTTACGAGCATCAGCTGGGTTGGCTACTGTCTTTTGCAAACACGTCTTGGCCTTGAAATTTAGGGATTTTAATTTTTAAAGGGTAGTCAAGGCGCAGGTTGAATTAAAGTAGTGCGTAGGTACCACAGATATAATTGAATGTTTCTGTAATCTCTATTTATTAATATTCAATGATAGTAGATGATTACTAATTTTTATTTTCACTGTAATAAAAAACTATATTTTCCGTATTTTATTATAATTTTATTACGTTGTTTGTTGAGGTTAAACAATGAAACGCAAAATATCTACCAATCCGACTCTAAAATGCGCTAGTCTCTCTTATGCTCTCTTGAATTTATTGGCCTTTTTAGCTAAAGCTAACTTTAAAATATTTAACAGATTTTGACCATATATCTAATTTAAGAAAATGTCAATGCTTCCTTCGATTAATTTAAAATAACTACCTAATTAAATTAACCTCCTATTAAGTAATAAAATATGCAAACAAATTGCATACAAATAAAATTGAAAAACTTTTTAAATGTAAGTGATTGTGTATAATGTATGATGTAGGACTATAAATCCGTTTGCAGATGGCGCAGTAGTCCGTAAAACTAGGGAATTTTCATTTCCTTTTATTTGTTTTCCTGATAACTTTACATTCCCACTAAATTCTATTACTGGCACGTGACTGTTATTTTTTCCTTATTATTTCTATCCTGTGCAAATTAAATTTATCAAATTCAAGAAACATGCATTAGTAAAATCGGGTGAAATCGAAGTGTGTTTATAGTGTAGGTGGCTGTGATATCATTGAAGGCAGACTTGTAGGTGGGTATATTTCGAAATCGAATTTAAAGTTTGTTTGTCAACAAAAGGTTACCTAATTTATGGGTTATGCTAGAACATATGTGCACATTTTATAAACAATAAGGTATACGATTGTTGTTTTTAAATGACTGGTTAAACAAAGCAACCTTTTAATATTTTCTAACCTAAGGCTGATAAATATTGTATGAATCAGTTTCATTATTCTTTTATCACGGCATTATCAGTGGATTACAACGCATCGAGTTAGATAAGTACGAAATTATCCAAGTATTTCCCCTTGTGGAAGTACTTGAGCCACATTAATAAAAGAAAATATTGAAAGTGTAGTAGTTTTAGCAAGTAGCCAGTTCTGAAGGTGCCCAAGCAGGCAAACAATAAGCTAGTATTTATGGAAAAATTGAAAACAAACAGGTAATTTAAAATAAATAACTATAGAATTATAGAAATGTATTTACTAAATGCCATCCTTTTATCTCTTTTACTATTGACGGTAGAAATATGGATAACAAATTAAATTAATATGGTCGGAACTCTTACCTTGTGTTTAAATTTAATTATAATGCTGGGTTTAAAGTAAACAAAGATGAAAAACGAATACTTACCATTACCATGGGAGTTAATAGTGGCTGTAGTTAATTACATCCCTATTTGAGAAATTTCCGAACTTATTTGGACTTGGAATAAACATATTGTAAATAATTAAACTAATGTTCTTGCCTTGTGATTAAATCTGTCACTAAGGCCTCCTCAGAGACATAATATTAGAGTTAAAATAAACACTAAGTAATGGAATCTTTATGGAGCTTAATAGCTAGATTATTTATTAATTATTACCTACTTAATCCTGGCTCTGTTCACTGTTAAAGTGTAGAGATTATGATTTTTTCTAGTTTTTTCGGTCTTGTGTCAATTGCTTTGATTCACCTCAGTGCTTACCTATCTTCATTAGTTTTTGCCATTTCATTCAACCACTGGTTTTTCGGACGGCCGTGCAGTCTTTTACCTATCACACCAGTTTCACATCTGACTAGGTAGTTTAGGTAGCATTAAAAATATTTAGTTCCACAAATAAAATGGTTCTAAGTTTAATGTGGAAGAACAACACGTTCCAAAGTAAAAAATCTGGTGTGATACACTCACACAACTTCCTTTTACAGTGATCTTATAATTAGTCAAAAATTACAAATTCTACAAAAACGGTACAAAATAGAGCGTTAGTTGAAGAGACAAATTTTCTCTAGAATTTTAAGGTGAATTCAAAAATGTAATAATATACCGGGAGTTTTATTTAAAATAGGAGTTAATAAAAAAAATAGAAAAAAAAAACAAAAGAAACCCACTTTAGAAGTATTCAACTGGAAAATCACCTATCTCACATCAATACACATTAAAAATGTAAGAAAAATGTAAAGTTTAAAAAAAATCGTTAGAGCCGTTTTTGAAAAAATCGAAAAAAACTGAAAAATCACAAGAGTAAACACCTACTTCCGGTTATGCGATTTTCTTCAAAAGCTTGCTGTCTCATCTACATAGTACACAAAACTTATATATGAAGTTTCAACGCCATACCTCTTTTTGTTTTTGAGATATTCTGTTCACAGACAGACAGACAGACCAATGAAAAAAAATCTGGTGTGATACACTCACACAACTTCCTTTTACAGTGATCTTATAATTAGTCAAAAATTTCATTTTTAATTTTTAACCATTTGTTAAAAATTTTCAAAAATTACAAATTCTACAAAAACGGTACAAAATCGAGTGTTAGTTGAAGAGACAAATTTTTTCTAGAATTTTAAGGTGAATTCAAAAATGTAATAATATACCGGGTGTTTTATTTAAAATAGGAGTTAATAAAAAAAATAGAAAAAATAACAAAAGAAACCCACTTTAGAAGTATTCAACTGGAAAATCACCTATCTCACATCAATACACATTAAAAATGTAAGAAAAATGTAAAGTTAAAAAAAAATCGTTAGAGCCGTTTTTGAAAAAATCGAAAAAAATTGAAAAATCACAAGAGTAAACACTTACTTCCGGTTATGCGATTTTCTTCAAAAGCTTGCTGTCTCATCTACATAGTACACAAAACTTATATATGAAGTTTCAACGCCATACCTCTTTTCGTTTTTGAGATATTCTGTTCACAGACAGACACACAGACAGACAGACACACACACAGACAGACCAATGAAAAAAAATATGTTTTTTGGGATCAGGGGACTCTAAAACGTGAAGATCCGTTGAAAACTCAATTTCGAATTTTTGGGGTGAATCCAATACTTCCTTTATAGTAAAAGGAAGTAAAAATATGTTTTTTCGAAAACTGTCATCAAATGTTGACATTTTCGTTAAATTCTCAGTAAGCAAAGTGATTCTTTTTTGTCACTTAACAGCGAAATACTTTTATGTTCTAGAACGCAAAACTCTTTTGCGTTCTAGAACATAAAAGAAATGACAAAAAATTTGAAATTTTTTAGGAACTTATTTGTGATTTTATTAATTAAGTAACCCACATTAGTTTTATATTAAGTAATTTAAAATTTCAATAGATACTAATAACTATTATAAACTATTATAAACATGACTAATTTATGTTGTACTACATGTAAATTGAAGGTGCCGATATTGCAGTGAGTTAAATTTATACATCACTTTGACGTTTGTTAAACAATTCAGCAGGCCGTGGTTCAAAAATTAATTGTTTATGAAATCTAAAATTGTCAATTAACGTTGACAGTTACCTTATTTAATTTTTTTATTCTCATACTACTTAGTTTTATTGCAGTTTTCGAAAAATCATTGTTTGCATCTCGAATGCGAAATGCTTTTGCGTTCTCGAATGGGTATTTTGCCTCGCTAAAGCTCGGCAAAATAACTTCCATTCTCGAACGCAAAAGTAGCATTTCGCATTCTAGATACAAAAATAGCCATTTTGGGATCAGGGGACTCTAAAACGTGAAGATCTGTTGAAAACTTAATTTCGAATTTTTGGGGTGAATCCAATACTTCCTTTATAGTAGTAAAAGGAAGTAAAAATATGTTTTTTGGGATCAGGGGACTCTAAAACGTGAAGATCCGTTGAAAACTCAATTTCGAATTTTTGGGATGAATCCAATACCTCCTTTATAGTAAAAGGAAGTAAAAAGTATTTTTCTCTTATCAAACAAACAATTATACCTACCCTAAGTACAGCAAAATTTTTCTCCCCGTACAAAAATCTTACTGTATGTTTGATCTGGAAAATGCATGATTCCTGTATTTTGTCGCTATTGATCAACAAGAAATAATTGTACGGGATTAACTGTTCTGGCCTAGGCTGGCAACATTTTGCCATATGACTTATTGACATTAGGACTAAACATTAATTAAATCAATTTATCTACGACAGTGTGTGAAATTGACTTTTAGTTGGCAGTTTTAAGTTTGTAAAACGACTGTTTAATAACGTGTTTTCATTAGTTTACGTCGTCAGTAACGTGTTTTTTAATTTTGAACCTTGCAAAATTATGACCACTTGCTAGTAATCCTAATTTACATTTAAAGTACATTTTTTTCTATAATAATTTTCAAGGTCAACTTTCTAGGGGATAAGTTGCATTCCTGTAGGGTCTCTAGTTTTAATAATGTTGGTACATAGCTTTTTAGTTCTTTTCTTCCACTAAAAAAATGATTTGTCATTTTAACAGATATGTCAATTTAATATCGCTTGCTTCATTTTTGCAATTAAAATATTTCTTGGTTTTCTTTTTTTATCCAATTTTATTGATGATGATGATGATTCCATGTTAAAAAATTAATTTGTCAAGAGTTCAAATTAAGAAACTTTGACATTCAAAATTGACACATAACCATAATTTTGAAAAAGTTCTACCAACACGAGGTATACAAATTTCCTAGCGTTTTAATCACATATCTACCAACATTGTAACACTTTGACAGTTATTATAGAAAAAAAACGTACTTTAAATATTATTTTATATTTACTGTGTTTTCTAGATTCTGTCATAGATAAAATATTGTACGATACACATGCGTAAAGCATCTTTAGCCAGTCGTGGGGCTTAAAACGCGAGCGAGCGTTTTAATTCTGTCCCACTCATAACTAAACACTAGCACATGTGTCGTAAATTACTATAATTTATGAATTTAATTCGATTCGAGAAAAAATAGTACATAATTTATGTGTAACACGTAGAAAATGTAACTTCCTGGGAATATATCAATTACGGATGCATCGAAGCTGATTTTTTCTGCTTCGGCCGAATACCTAAACGTCCTACATCTGTAAATATATTAAAC
>CALNHX010002202.1:0-188754 GCA_940337035.1 Agriotes lineatus
ATTCCTTGTCTATCTAGACTACAGCATACTATAAATGTGTTTCTTTCTATTTTTATGGGCTCTGAAACAAGGAAATTCTCGAATATTTCAAGTCGCAACTCCAATGAGATATACATGCCATTGAGGAGTGCATCTATTCGTTACAACTCTGTAAATCGAATTATCTCCAAATCGGTTACATTTACGAATAAAAGTCATGATATCTTTATTATTAGAAATTTCATAAGCTACAAATTTGATAATTATTATTTTTTCTGTAAAAGTGACCGTTAACGAGATATTCACGAAATACCATATTCGGTGACCTTTGCCCCCCCCCCTTAACATTTTTAGCGGCAGTCGGATCGATGAGGACTTTTGACATTTTGTTTAGAACCACAATATCAAGGCTCATACCAAAATCCAGCTTTCCGGGAATTTTTCCGAAGAGCAATGTCTAATTTCTCTGGACTATAGGGGCGTTCAGAATTTAATAAATTTGGCCATAATATGCGTGCCATCATTAGCAGGTGATCAATAACTGACTTAAATTCGATTGCTGTGGTAATAGCCCCTGTAGTAGTATATATCGAGACCATTTTGCCATATGTCAATACTATATAAAAATTTTCTGCATCCAAAAAATTCAATTTTAATAGTATAGTATTAAGGTACGTTAAAACGTTTGAAAAGCACATTTTGCGTCAAATATTAGCTACAGGAAATATTATTGAGCTAATGTGATAGCTAGCGGCGATCAGAATTTACTAAATTTGGCTATAATATGCGTGCCATCATTAGCAGGTGATCAATAACTAACTTAAAAGCGATTGCTGTGGTAATAGCCTTTGTAGTAGTATATAAGGAGACCATTTTGCCATATGTCAATACTATATAAAATTTTTCTGCATCCAAAAAATTCAATTTTAATAGTATAGTATTAAGGTACGTTAAAACGTTTGAAAAGCACATTTTGCGTCAAATATTAGCTACAGGAAATATTATTGAGCTAATGTGATAGCTAGGGGCGATCAGAATTTACTAAATTTGGCTATAATATGCGTGCCATCATTAGCAGGTGATCAATAACTGACTTAAAATCGATTGCTGTGGTAATAGCCCTTGTAGTAGTATATAAGGAGACCATTTTACCATATGTCAATACTATATAAAATTTTTCTGTTTCCAAAAAATTCAATTTTAGTAGTATAGTATTAAGGTACGTTAAAACGTTTGAAAAGCACGTTTTGCGGCAAATATTAGCTACAGGAAATTTTATTGAGCTAATGTGATAGCTAGGGGCGATCAGAATTTACTAAATTTGGCCATAATATGCATGCCATGATTAGCAGGTGATCAATAACTCACTTAAAATCAATTTCTGTGGTAATAGCCCTTGTAGTAGTATATATGGAGACCATTTAACCCATATGTCAATACTAAATAAAAATTTTCTGCATCCAAAAAATTTAATTTTAGTAGTATAGTATTAAGGTACCTACGTTAAAACGGCTGAAAAGCACGTTTTGCGGCAAATATTAACTTCTAGAAATATTATTGAGCTAATGTGATAACTAGTAGCGATCAGAATTTAATAAACTTGGCCATAATATGCGTGTCATCATTAGCAGGTGTTCAATTACTGACTTAAAATCGATTGCTGTAGTAATAACCCTTGTAGTAGTATATATGGAGACCATTTTACCATATGTCAATTTTATATAAAATTTTTCTGCATCCAAAAAATTCAATTTTAATAGTATAGTATTAAGGTACGTTAAAACGGCTGAAAAGCACGTTTTGCGGCAAATATTAACTGCTAGAAATATTATTGAGCTAATGTGATAACTAGGGACGATCAGAATTTAATAAACTTGGCCATAATATGCGTGTTATCATTAGCAGGTGTTCAATTACTGACTTAAAATCGATTGCTGTAGCAATAACCCTTGTAGTAGTATATATGGAGACCATTTAACCATATGTCAATTCTATATAAAATTTTTCTGCATCCAAAAAATTCAATTTTAATAGTATAGCATTAAGGTACGTTAAAACGGCTGAAAAGCACGTTTTGCCGCAAATATTAACTACTGGAAATATTATTGAGCTAATGTGATAGCTAGGGGCGATCAGAATTTAATAAATTTGACCATAATATGCGTGCCATCATTAGCAGGTGTTCAATTACTGACTTAAAATCGATTGCTGTAGCAATAACCCTTGTAGTAGTATATATGGAGACCATTTAGCCATATGTCAATACTATATAAAAATTTTCTGCATCCAAAAAATTCTATTTTAATTGTATAGTATTAAAGTACGTTCAAACGTCTGAAAAGCACGGTTTGCGGCAAATATTAACTTCAGGACATATTATTGAACTAATGTGATAGCTAGGGGCCATCATAATTTAATTAAATTTGCCATAATATGCGTGCCATCATTAGCAGGTGTACAATTACTGACTTAAAATCGATTGCTGTGGTAATAGCCCTTGGAGCGGTATATATGGAGACCATTTAACCATATGTCAATACTATATAAAATTTTTCTGCATCCAAAAAATTCAATTTTAATAGTATAGTATTAAGGTATGTAAAAATATCTGAAAAGCAAGTTTTGCAGCAAATATTAGCTGCAGTAAATATTATTGAGCTAATGTGATAACCAGGGGCGATCAGAATTTAATAAACTTGGCCATAATATGCGTGTCATCATTAGCAGGTGTTCAATTACTGACTTAAAATCGATTGCTGAAGTAATAGCACTTGTAGTAGTATATATGGAGACTATTTAACCATATGTCAATACTATATAAAAATTTTCTCTATCCAAAAAATTCAATTTTAATAGTATAGTATTCAGGTACGTTAAAACGGCTGAAAAGCACGTTTTTCCGCAAATATTAACTACTGGAAATATTATTGAGCTAATGTGATAGCTAGGGGCCATCAGAATTTAATAAACTTGGCCATAATATGCGTGTCATCATTAGCAGGTGTTCAATTACTGACTTAAAATCGATTGCTGTGGTAATAGCCCTTGTAGTAGTATATGTGGAGACCATTTAACCATATATCAATACTATATATTATTTTTCTACATCCACAAAATTTAATTTTAATAGTATAGTATTAAGGTACGTCAAAATATCTGAAAAGCAAGTTTTGCAGCAAACATTAACTTCAGGAAATATTATTGAGCTAATGTGAAAACCAGGGGCGATCAGAATTTAATAAACTTGGCCATAATATGCGTGTCATCATTAGCAGGTGTACAATTACTGACTTAAAATCGATTGCTGTGGTAATGCCCCTTGTAGTAGTATATGTGGAGAGAAATTAACCATATGTCAATACTATATAAAATTTTTCTGCATCCAAAAAATTCAATTTTAATAGTATAGTATTAAAGTACGTTAAAACGTCTAAAAAGCACGTTTTGCGGCTAATATTAGCTACAGGAAATATTATTGAGCTAATGTGATAGCTAGGGGCGATCAGAATTTACTAAATTTGGCAATAATATGTGTGCCATCATTAGCAGGTGATCAATAACTCACTTAAAATCGATTGCTGTGGTAATAGCCCTTGTAGTAGTATATAAGGCGACCATTTAACCATATGTCAATACTATATAAAAATTTTCTGCATCCAAAAAATTCACTTTTAATATAATAGTATTAAGGTACGTTAAAACGGCTGAAAAGCACGTTTTGCCGCAAATATTAACTACTGCAAATATTATTGAGCTAATGTGATAACTAGGGGCGATCAGAATTTAATAAACTTGGTCATAATATGCGTGCCATCATTAGCAGGTGATCAATAACTGACTTAAAAGCGATTGCTGTGGTAATAGCCCTTGTAGTAGTATATATGGAGACCATTTAACCCATATGTCTATACTAAATAAAAATTTTCTGCATCCAAAAAATTCAATTTTAATAGTATAGTATTAAGGTACGTTAAAACGGCTGAAAAGCACGTTTTGCGGCAAATATTAACAACTGGAAATATTATTGAGCTAATGTGATAACCAGGGGCGAACAGAATTTAATAAACTTGGTCATAATATGCGTGTCATCATTAGCAGGTGTTCAATAACTGACTTAAAAACGATTGCTGTGGTAATAGCCCTTGTAGTAGTATATATGGAGACCATTTTACCATATATCAATACTATGTAAAAATTTTCTACATCCAAAAAATTCAATTTTAATAGTATAGTATTAAGGTACGTCAAAACATCTGAAAAGCAAGTTTTGCAGCAAATATTAGCTGCAGTAAATATTATTGAGCTAATGTGATAACTAGGGGCGATCAGAATTTAATAAACTTGGCCATAATATGCGTGTCATCATTAGCAGGTGTACAATTACTGACTTAAAATCTATTGCTGTGGTAATGCCCTTTGTAGTAGTATATGTGGAGGCCATTTAACCATATGTCAATACTATATAAAATGTATCTGCATCCAAAAAATTCAATTTTAATAGTATAGTATTAAAGTACCTTAAAACGTCTAAAAGGCACGGTTTGCGGCAAATATTAGCTACGGGAAATATTATTGAGCTAATGTGATAGCTAGGGGAGATCAGAATTTACTAAATTTTGCCATAATATGCGTGCCATCATCAGCAGGTGATCAATAACTGACTTAAAATTGATTGCTGTGGTAATAGCCCTTGTAGTAGTATATATGGAGACCATTTAACCATATGTCAATACTATATAAAAATTTTCTCTATCCAAAAAATTCAATTTTAATAGTATAGTATTAAGGTACGTTAAAACGGCTGAAAAGCACGTTTTGCGGCAAATATTAACTTCAGGAAATATTATTGAGCTAATGTGATTGCTAGGGGCCATCAGAATTTAATAAACTTGGCCATAATATGAGGGCCATTATTAGCAGGTGTTCAATTACTGACTTAAAATCGATTGCTGTGGTAATAGCCCTTGTAGCGGTATATATGGAGACCATTTATCCATATGTCAATACTATATAAAAATTTTCTCTATCCAAAAATTCAATTTTAATAGTATAGTATTAAGGTACATCAAGTTATCTGAAATGCAAGTTTTGCCGCAAATATTAGCTACAGGAAATAATATTCAGCTAATGTGATAACTAGGGGCGATCAGAATTTAATAAACTTGGCCATAATATGCGTGCCATCATTAGCAGGTGTTCAATTACTGACTTAAAATCTATTGCTGTGGTAATAGCCCTTGTAGCGGTATATATCGAGACCATTTAACAATATATCACTACTATATAAAATATTTCTACATCCAAAAAATTCCATTTTAATAGTATAGTATTAAGGTAAGTCAAAATATCTGAAAAGCAAGTTTTGCAGCAAATATTAACTACAAGAAATATTATTCAGCTAAAGTGATAACTAGGGGCGATCAGAATTTAATAAACTTGGCCATAATATGCGTGCCATCATTAGCAGGTGTTCAATTACTGACTTAAAATCGATTGCTGTGGTAATAGCCCTTGTAGTAGTATATATGGAGACCATTTAACAATATATCACTACTATATAAAATATTTCTACATTCAAGAAATTCCATTTTAATAGTATAGTATTAAGGTAAGTCAAAATATCTGAAAAGCAAGTTTTGCAGCAAATATTAACTACAAGAAATATTATTCAGCTAAAGTGATAACTAGGGGCGATCAGAATTAGTAAACTTGGCCATAATATGCGTGCCATCATTAGCAGGTGTTCAATTACTGACTTAAAATCGATTGCTGTGGTAATAGCCCTTGTAGCGGTATATATGGAGACCATTTAACCATATATGACTACTATATAAAATTTTTCTACATCCAAAAAATTCAATTTTAATAATATAGTATTAAGGTACGTCAAAATGTCTGCACAGCAAGTTTTGCAGCAAATATTAACTACATGAATTATTATTCAGCTAATGTAATAACTGGGGGCCATCAGAATTTATTAAACTTGGTCATAATATGCGTACCATCATTAGCAGGTGTTCAATTACTAACTTAAAATCGATTGCTGTGGTAATAGCCCTTGTAGTAGTATATATGGAGACCATTTAACCATATATCACTACTATATAAAATTTTACTACATCCAAAAAATTCAATTTTAATAGTATAGTATTAAGGTAAGTGAAAATATCTGAAAAGCAAGTTTTGCAGCAAATATTAACTACAAGAAATATTATTCAGCTAAAGTGAAAACTAGGGGCAATCAGAATTTAATAAACTTGGCCATAATATGCGTGCCATTATTAGCAGGTGTTCAATTACTGGCTTAAAATAGATTGCTGTGGTAATAGTCCTTGTAGCGGTATATATGGAGACCATTTAACCATATATGACTACTATAAAAAACTTTCTACATCCAAAAAATTCAATTTTAATAGTATAGTATTAAGGTACGTCAAAATGTCTGCACAGCAAGTTTTGCAGCAAATATTAACTACAGGAATTATTATTCAGCTAAAGTGATAACTAGGGGCTATCAGAATTTAATAAACTTGGCCATAATATGCGTACCATCATTAGCAGGTGTTCAATTACTGACTTAAAATTGATTGCTGTGGTAATAGCCCTTGCAGCAGTATATATGGAGACCATTTAACCATATGTCAAAACTATATAAAATTTCTCTGCATTCAAAAAATTCAATTTTAATAGTATAGTATTAAAGTACGTTAAAACGTCTAAAAAGCAGGTTTTGCGGCAACTATTAGCTACAGGAAATATTATTGAGCTGAAGTGATAGCTAAGGGCGATCAGAATTTAATAAATTTGACCGTAATATGCGTGCCATCATTAGCAGGTGATCAATTACTGACTTAAAATCGATTGCTGTGGTAATAGCCCTTGTAGTAGTATATATGGAGACCATTTTACCATATGTCAATACTATATAAAATTTATCTGCATCCAAAAAATTCAATTTTAATAGTATAGTATTAAAGTTCGTGAAAACGTCTAAAAAGCACGTTTTGCGGCAAATATTAGCTACAGGAAATATTATTGAGCTAATGTGATAGCTAGGGGCGATCAGAATTTACTAAATTTGGCCATAATATGAGTGCCATCATTAGCAGGTGATCAATAACTGACTTAAAATCGATTGCTGTGGTAATAGCCCTTGTAGTAGTATATATGGAGACCATTTTACCATATGTCAATACTATATAAAATTTATCTGCATCAAAAAAAATCAATTTTAATAGTATAGTATTAAAGTTCGTTAAAACGTCTAAAAAGCACTGTTTGGCGACAAATATTAGCTACAGGAAATATTATTGAGCTAATGTGATAGCTAAGGGCGATCAGAATTTAATAAACTTGGCCATAATATGCGTGCCATCATTAGCAGGTGCTCAATAACTGGCTTAATTTCGATTGCAGTGATAATAGTCCCTGTAGTAGCATAATTATATGGAGACCATGTAACCATATATCACTACTATGTCAAATTTTTCTTTATCCAAAAAATTCAGTTTCAATAGTATAGTATTAAGGTACATTAAAAACTCTGTAAAGCACGTTCTGCAATAAATATTAACTAATGAAAATATTATTGTACTTCTGCATTACCTAGGGCCGATCATAATTTAATAAATTTGGTTAGAATATGAGTGTTATTACTAACAGGTGCTTAATAACTGGTTTAAAATCTATTTCAATGGTAATAGCCCTTGTAGTGGCATATATGGAGGCCATGTAGCCATATATCACTACTATATCAAATTTTTCTGCATCTAAAAGATTGAATTTCAATAGTATAGTATTGCGAAAGTATGCGAAAGTATGCGAAAGCTGCATGGGAAGTTGTAAATAACAACCGCTCACTAAAAAATTCTGCCGGTCAGTCAACAGATGTTAGTGCCCAGGATTTTAATATTTATTTCAGTGGTATAGCGGCTGAGTTGATCGATATGCAAAATCAGGCAAATACAAAAACCTTGGATTATCTTGTGGGTATCACGTTACCAGAGGGTTTGTCTTTTACTTTCAAAGAAGTTTCTTTTATCGAAGTTAGAGATGCGATAAACAACTTAAAAACAAAAACAAGTAAGGATTATTATGAAATGTCTGTAAAATTGATAAAAAATGTCAAAAACGTACTCATTGCACCCTTAACCAAACTTTATAACTCTTGTATAAAAAATGGTACTTACCCCGATAGCTTTAAAATCGCTAGGGTGATACCTGTACATAAAAAAAGTCCTAAGAACAAATTAGAAAATTATAGGCCGATATCTTTGGTACCTGTGTTATCCAAGGTTTTTGAATTATTGCTAAAAAATCAAATTGCATCATATTTTGAAAACAATAATATCTTTAGCGGCTTTCAATTTGGCTTTAGAAAAGGCAAATCTACTACTTTGGCTATTAAGAGTTTGCTGGATTTTGTTATCAAAGGCCTCGAGAAAGAGCAATATGTGAGTGCAACTCTATATGATCTAACTAAGGCTTTTGATTGCGTTTCTTTCGATATTTTGCTAGATAAACTTGCCTTTTACAAATTTGACAAAAATAGTCTAAATTTAATCGATAGTTACATAAAAAACAGAAAACAAGTTACCTGTCATAATTATGATATATCAAATGAAACTACTCTTAATCATGGTGTACTCCAGGGTTCAATATTGGGTCCAGTACTATTTATAATCTATATAAATGATCTTCACGTAGCGTTATCAAACATCCAAAAAACTCACAAAGTACTGTATGCAGATGATACTACAGTTCTGAATTCTAATTCTGATTTTGAAGCCCTGCGCAATGAAATACGCGTTAGTAACACTTGTTTATCTGAGTGGTTTGTGTCAAACAGGCTCTCACTGAACCAAGAGAAAACACAAGATATTATATTTACTCTCAAAAACTGTAACATGGGTAACGATTGCGAAGCCGTCAAGTTTCTTGGGGTTCAGCTTGATCCCAAGTTAATATGGGACAAGCAGGTTGCTCACGTGTCGGTAGCTTTGGCCAGAAATATCTATTTACTAAAAAACTTAAAGTCTGTTGTTCCAAGCAACGTTTTATTGAGTGTATACCACGGGCTATTCATGTCATCTGCTACGTATGCCATTATAATTTGGGGTCACAGTAGCCACTCTGAACGCATATTTAGCCTCCAAAGAAAGGCGGTAAGGGTTATCGCTGGCTTAAGATATCGAGACGATGTTCGAGATACATTTAAAAATCTAGGTTTGTTAACATTACCATGTTATTACATTCTTGAATGTTTATTGTATATAAAATCGCATATTGATGAATATGGCGATAGCTCTAAAGGACATTATAAGCTTAGGAATAATAAAGACATTACACAGCCCTTTCTAAGACTGAACAAATCTAGATATGCATGTAACCATTATGCAATAAAATGTTTCAATAAGCTTCCTGCATCCATGAGAAGTATGACTCTGATGCAATACAAACAAAAATTAAAAAGTTATCTAATTCTTAATGCCTTTTATAGCTATCAGGAATTTTTAATTACGCCTTTTAGATAATAATAGTAACTGTGATAACTCCCAGCTTTAATGCGTTTTTAATATATTTGTAACTGTCTTTTTTATGAAACTGATCATGTAGATAATCTATTACTGTAATATTTATTGTAACCTTTTTGTTGACTTGTGTAAGCAGTTTTTTGTAATTGACACCAATAAAGTATCTATCTATCTATCTATCTATCTATCTATCTATCTATCTATCTATCTATCTATCTATCTATGAGGTACGTTAAAAAGTCTCAAAAACACGTATTGCGGTAAATATTAGCTACAGAAAATATTATTGCGCTACTGTAATAGCTAGCGCCGATCAGAATTTAATAAATTTGTCAGAATATGCGTGCCATCACTAACAGCTGCTCAATAACTGGTTTAAAATCTATTGCAGTGGTAACAGCCCTTGTAAGTAGCATATACGGAAACCATGTAACCATATATCACTACTGCATCAAATTTTTCCCCATCCAAGAAATTAAGTTTCAGTAGTATATTATAAGGTACGTTAAAACGTCTGAAAAGCACGTTTTGCAGTAAACATTAACTACAGAAAATATTATTGTGCTACTGTAATACCTAGGGCCGACCAGAATTTAATAAATTTGGCCAGAATATGCGTGCGATTACTAACAGGTGCTCAATAACTACCTTGAAATCGAGTTCAGTGGTAATAGTATGCTATATAGAGACCATGTACCCATATATCACTACTATATCAAATTTTTCTGCATCCAAAAATATAATTTCAGTAGTATATTATTAATGTGCGCTAAAACGTCTGAGAAGCACGTTTTACAGTAAATATTTGCTACAGAAAATATTATTGTGCTACTGCAATAGCTAGGGCCGATCATAATTTAATAAATTTGTCCAGAATATGCGTGTCATCAGTAACAGGTGCCCAATAATTGGCTTAAAATCGATTGCAGTGGTAATAGCCCTTGTAGTAGTATATTTCACTATTATATCAATTTTTTCTACATCCATTTTCAGACAGTTATTAGGCACCTGTTAGCGATGGCACGCATATTCTGGCCAAATGTATTAAATTCTGATCGGTTTTAGCTATTACAGTAGCACAATAATAATTTCTGCAGTTAATATTTACGGAACAAAGTGCTTTTCACACGTTTTAACCTACCTTAATACTATACTATTGAAATTGAATTTTTGGATGGAGAAAAAATTAATATGGTAGTGGAATATCACAAAATATGAAATATGGTTACATGGTCTCCATATATGGTACTACAAGGTCTATTACAACTGTAATTGATTTTAAGTTAATTATTGAGCACCTGTTAGTGATAGCACGCATATTGTGGCCAAATTTATGAAATTCTGATCGGCGCTAGCTATCATAGTAGTACAATAATATTTTCTGTAGGTAATATTTGCAGCGAAACGTGCTTTTCAGACGTTTTAACCTACCTCAATACTAGACTATTGATCTTGAATTTTTTGGATGCAGAAAATTTTGATATTTGAGTGATATGGTTAAAGAATTTCCATATAAATGTACTACTACAAGGGCTATTACCACTGCAATCAATTTTAAGCCGGTTATAGAGCACCTGTTAGTGATGGTACGCATACTCTGGCTAAATTTATTAAATTCTGTTTATACAGCCGCTTAATCGCCGACAACCAATTGCGCGAGACCGGTGGATTGTTTTTCCGTATACCAAAAATAGTATATTATACATCAAGGTAGCGAAGCGCAGTATTATAACCTGAGCGCATATTAGATACTAAGCGATACGATTCGCTACCGTGGTGTATGTACTATTTTTTGCACTACCAAACGGATTAATACCTAAATTCCCAACAAATTTCGAAAATATTTTAACTGTCAACCTGACATTGCAGCTCTTTAAAACGTCAAAATTAAAATAGTCATATTTGGTAACTTAGCAATTTATTAGTTACCACGGTAAAAATTGTTTATTTTACTTTCTTTCCCTTGGTGGAGAATATCAACTTCACGACCTAAAGATAGGCCAATAACAGTGAGTTCTGAGACTAGTAGTGCAAAAAAAGTTATTTTTATCGGTTGCGAATATGTCTTCTTCGGATGACAATCTTTAATTATTTGTTACATGTTGCGTGTATTTTAAAAATCTAGAAAAAAATAATAAACGGTTTTCAGTTCACCGAAATTTTGAAGACAAGAAAGAAAAACGATACCTAGTAAAGTTAAACAAACCTACAAGATGGATAGGGAAAAGCAACTGATCACAAGGCGGTCAATGTGTTTGGTCTTGGGAGATCAGTTTCCTCCAGTTTAATCTCTAGTCGTCTGGGTGGACGAACAAGTAATGCTTTTAATGAAATGGCTAACGGCGCGACTGGTCGCTTAATCGCCGGCAACCAGATGCATCATATTGGATTTCGTGGTGCACGAACGGGCTTGCCGATTTGAGAACATTATTGGTCACACCCCGCAAGGAATATAACTCGATTAGCAAAAACTACCAACTCCTCGCTCTCAGTACTGAAAGCTGACTCAACATTTCTACACGTGTGCACTGATTGTTTTAATTAAAATTTATGGAGACATTATTATCTTTACAAATGGCTTTCTGGCGTCCCAATGTCTCCAAAAACTTACGGAACAATGACATCGATAGTTTTATTTCACGGAGTCGCACCCATGATAACAAAACTTCCACGAATGTAACCTGCAATCAGCTTGCAAACGAGTCACTTGATATTCGATCTCTGAAACGGAATGCTTGATGATTCCCTGTCGTCTGCTGTATAAAGACAACAATCGAAGTCAATTTGTTATTGCTACACAATGAAACCTTTAAATCGACGAAACTGCATCCCAAGGAAAAGTCTAGAACCGTCGAATTTATGCCTCGCTGTAATCGGGACTCGTGCCTAATTGCATTAGTACGATAAATTCACTTAACAAACAGCTACTGATGCAAGAACCAAGGGACGAAACAGAAGAGGAAAACCAAAGAAAGCATGCCTGGATTGAGTGGAAGAAATTTTACAAGAGCTGAAAGTGACTAAATAGAGAGTTCTAGCAGAAGATAGAAAGCAATAAAGACATGTCTCCACTAAAGCCTTGGGCCTCAAAGGCCTGTAGAGCTACCACATATAAATGAGATAGATAACAGAGAATTCTGGAAAATGGTTAGATCCCTAAGAAAACACAGCAACAAGAACATAAGGCACATTAAAGACAAAAGCAGAACATTACGCGCGTAACCAGAAACCATAGTAAGTTTGGAGAAACTACTATGAAAAATTCTTCATAATTTTATCTACGGAGAGGGAAGGGAAATAACGCAAGGAAAAGAAGAAATATAACATGAAGAGTCAGAAATACTGCTGTCAATTTTCTCCGTACGTCATAATTGACATTTACATAGGCGTGCGCACTTAGCAATGACATCAAGAGTAAGAATCTTGAATTTATTGAATAAATAGGAAAAATAATGTATTTTAAAAAACAGTTACGGTAAGTGTTTAGAGCAGTTGTTCGAAATGATGTCCATCTTCATGTAAACAACAGTGAATTCTTCTATGTAAACTACTAAAAACATTTCTTAACATGTCTGGGTTTATGTTTGCCACTGCAGACTCAATTGCTTGTTGCAGGTCTTCAAATTCGGAGCTCAAATCAGGTGATTGACTTGGCCATAGTTCTACGCTAATCAATCGCTCTGGGGAAAACTGTTCTAAATAATTAATTGTTGCTCGTGCTGTGTGGGCAGCGGCTGAGTTCTGTTGGAAATAACCATTTGTTAGTTCCACATCATCCAACTGGTTTATAAATGGTTCAAGAAGGAGTCTTTGGTATCTTTCAGCATTAATTGTTTCATTAAAGAAAATTGGGCCTATAATTCGTCTTCGGGACATTGCAACCCAAACACCAACTTTTACTGAATGCAGGAGCACCACAATAACATTGTGGGAATTATTTTCTGGCCAACCTCTATAATTTTGAGAATTTATAGATCCACTAAGATTGAACCAAGCCTCATGAGAAAAAAAACATCTTCCATGTAGTTATTTTGGAAATTGTTGTTATACCAATGGCAAAATTGGATTCTTTGAAAAACATCAGGAGGTAGGAGTTGTTGGAACATCGAATATTTGTAGGAATGTAAATTCAAATCATTTTTCAGAATTTTTCCGGAGGATCCATAGGAAAGACCTAAAATAATGGAAGAGATAAAAAAAGGTAAAGTCATGGTTTATTCAAATCACAAATCAACCTATTTGTTGAGATAAACGACGAATGGAAAAGTGGGGATATTGGGTAACAATTTGGTTTACATTTTCCACATCTGGTGTAACTACCGTCGCACGTCCAGTAGACTTGCCGATTCCTACATTAGCAGTACCTACTGAAAAAGCGTTCAACTACTCTTTCACAATGTTGTGAAAAAACACAAGGGAAAACTTATAGCTCCCAGACCAAAAGATTCACGTTTTCATTTCTTACGTCAGTTCGAAAATATGCCATTACAATAATTGTATTGTAAGACGCCACCGATGAACTACTGTTCCTAGAGTCAGTAATCTTGAAGGGAGGCGCTAACAGCTGATCGTTTAGATTAAAAGTACCTTAAAACGTTGTTAAGCCATTTTGCCCTCTGTAGCCATTTAATTACATTTCACGTCTTTAGGGCAGTTTGTTTCTAATCAAAACCAAATTTCAACTTTTAGTCACAAACCAGACCTTGTCCATTAACAAACAAACAAAGCGCAATCTCATTTCCCGCGCATTTGGTTCCGTTCACCCTGTATGTAGACGCGCTTCGATCTTTTGGGTCACCCTTTTAACGCTACTTGGTTGTTCGAAGTGACTGCGAGGCCTCGCGCTCTTTTTGTCACCGCCACTTGCTTGTCTTGGCATCTTGTCGTGTGATTGGCTGGTTGATGTCGCGGGCATCCTTTTTACCACAGCTGTGTGAGTTTAACGGTCGTTTCTGGGCAGTTGATCTCAGGCCGCTGGAGAGAACAGTTGGTTAGTTATTGTGTTACCTTGGGCGGCGTCCTCTTGCGTCCCGGCGCTTGAGGGCGCCTGCCGTTGATGTTTGTGTTGTTGCCGTGAAGGCCCTTTGTGTTTCCCGTGGGTTTTGGTATGTTTGCTAGCAGCAGACGCGAGTTCCGGCAGGACTACAGACAAGAGAGGTTGTGTGTTGTGCGAGTGGCGGGGATCACTTTTAGGCGGGGGTGCGATGAGCTTTGCGAGTCCGTTTCTGCTTCCGTAAGTAAGGGATTGTCCCCTTTATCTCGATGCTCGAGGATCTACCCAGCAGGACGTAGTGGACCGCTTTTGCCGCAGTCGTTGTACTCGTAGGGGCGCTTTTCATGGCCGCCATATTTGACGGATCCTAGTTCGTTTGCCCCAAAAATGCCGTATCGCGGCTGATTCAACGCCACGGATTGCAGCTGACTACCAACCGATTGCACGCCATTCTCAAGGACCGTCTCCAAATTAAGGTACCTGTAATAGAACCATTTGTACATAATCGTAGTTACTTGTAGTTTGTGGTTTTCCTGCGGGGGCGTACTTGTGCCTCTTGCTCGCTTATTACTATTTTATGCGGCGCCTGGGGCTACGATGCCTTGTGACGCTGCCGTCGCTAACTTTCCCTTAAATGTGGCCAAGGTGCGAGCTTGGCGCTTCACCGTACAAAGAAATTCATGAACTCTTAGCAGATGTCTGTGTGAAGGGCCGTTGCTAACCCTCATTTTAGTAACTGCATGTGTGCGGGTTTGTTTGTACCTAACCATTCAATTAGCGAACAAACGCATCGCATAGCCGTGCGACGCCGTCAATATCACGATTTGTTCTAGACTTTTCATATGTGCGCTGGCTTCGTGCCTTGTTTAAGTTCATTTATCGCATGCATGGGCGACGTGGCACTGGCTGGAATGTATATTCGAAATTCACCTATCTTTGCGAGGCTATTTTAGCCCCTTTTTGGCCAAGTATATACGCTGCCCCCCACTCTGCCTAATAAATTAGGCCGCGAGTTAATTCGTCGTATACCTCTGCGGCGCAGTGTTTATCAATAGCTATATTGCTTCCGTCGCCTACGCAGGCGTATGATTCATAGCGGCCAGTCACATGTTGTGTGTTTGTACCGTAGCATTAGCGCGTCCATCAGCTGATGCGTATTTTTCTTAAGAGATACCATAAGTTTGGCTGCACGATTTGCTGCCCAAATGTATTAATCGACTAATAGACGCATATCTAATTAAGGGACGTATTATTCTTGTTCGCCTTGTGCATGCTCTGTTTTAGATAGTGCCCTTCAGTGTAAAGATTGGTGTACGACGGGACTTGAGAGATCGGAGCGTGCAGGTAAGTTTGGTCGTTGCGCAGCAGCGGCCAAAAGATCCCAATATTGCAGTTCCAGTATTTTCAGTCACGAAATTGTTGTCCGAGCTTACCGCTCGAGAGTACCCTTATCGACGGAGTATCTTGAATGGTACGTCGCCACCGATGACCGTCCATGCCCGGTTATTCGGTCACACCTTTACTACAGGCTTGGTGGCGCCCTTATAATTTCGACGTACCCTGTATATGTCTTAGCAAGCTTGCCCAACGACGTATCGTTTGAACCACGCCCGACTCCCTGAGCGCTTCAGCCGAGGCCTTTAGTCTGTTTTAACGAATCTCAGGGCAAGTGCGCCAGTTTTCCAGGACTGATCCAGTCGTGCGACGCTCATCTTGGATGGGTGTCGTTAAGTAGTTTTGATATCGTAACAACGTTGCCAGACCTTATTGTTTGGCTTCAACAGCGTTTGGCGCCAAATTATTTTTAGTTTGCTTTTAATCGTGTACAATCGTTAAACAAACGACATATCTACCTAACAGCCTTCACACCGAAGGAAATTATGTATTAATCCCCGCTTCGCCAACCGTTCAATAAATGTTTGGTAACTAACCGCAACACCTTCAAGAATCACGAATATGGTTTAGTGTCAAAATGTTACCTTCATTCATAAAACAGTTGGAGCTAGAACACCTCTATTCGACATTGATGTTAGGACTACGATAAACATGCAAACTAAAACGAATTAGGCCCCAAATTGTTGTAGAAGTAAAGGAAGGTCTGGCAACAGTGTAAGGTATTTGACATGTTAGCGATTCCTCCCTCCAAGATTACTGACTCTAGGAACAGTAGTTTATCGGTGGTGGCGTACAATACAAGAAAACCGTATTATGTTCTACAGTAAAAACCATTTTCCGACGACCACTACGAAAAATGCCAAAAATGGCATGACTTGGTGTTACTGAAAGTGACACATTGCACAGGTCACCTGAAAACGTCACGTGGAGCGTGCGTTTTCCGTCTTGAAACACTAGTGCGACATGGTCTCCCGTAGCAACTAAAATGCGCAAGAGCGTCACATCTAATTCGGCATAAAACAGCGCGCAAGTCGCGAAACAAGCCGGTTCAAAAATCTAGTAAGCTAATGTTACAGAAATAGTATGACAATTTAAGTTGATGTTTAAACAATAATTGTTTCATTTTGCAGTTAAAAGTGGTAAATTTGGTATATATTATAAAGAATCAAATATTAATTTATTTGATTTTAGGTGGTCGTCCGAAAAGTATAGTGTATAACACGTGCTGATTGGATATTTCACACTTCTGCGAATGAGCCACTTGCCTTCGGCTCGTGGCTCAACTATCGCATTCGTGTGAAATATCCAACTTTCGACACTAGTTAGACAATATACCATTTCAAACAGGATTTTTTTATTTCATTAAATGTATAAACAAATAAATGTCAAAATAACGTTTTGTTTTTATTTCGCACGCCAATGTGTTGTTTTAAGTATCAGGTCTGCCAAAGTAATATTTTGAAAACGTTACCAACCTTCGAACTTCGAAGAAAAATCACAACCATTTATGATCACCCGGAATTGTAGGTTCGAGTGAAACAATATTTTTACGGAAAAAGTTCCCCATCACCCTTTTTTGTTTTACGTACCCTCTGGAAATGTGTATGTAATTGTCATTCCCATTGTATAGATTGATAAAACTATGGTCGTAGTATAACAATGATTATTTTATTCGTAGAGATTTCAACCAATCAAAAGGCTGGATTTAGTTAAGTTATCTTGTATAATTTCGATTATACAAAATCGATTATACTATAGTAACTTCACTAGGCAACGCAATACATAACTTTTGTCAACTTGATGTTATTTTCATGGAGATGACTTTCAGCTAGGTTAATTCAAACAAATCGAGCTGCCAATAAAATATTTATTTGATCCTAATATTAAAATTTACTCACAAAATAATCAAATCGAATACAATGCGTACTTCGAACAGGTTATACGTCTCAAACTTCCTGCACAATAACAAATCGTGTCAGTTTGACAGAATAATCCTCCCGCTGACGCGGTCGGACTATTTAACCTGTCAAACTGACACTCTTTTATTATTGTGCAACAAGTTATCGACATATAACCCGATAATATCGAAGTACTTATAGTATTACTTCTGAGAATAAAATATACTTGTCTACCTATGCCAAAAGAGAATGATCTACATAACTCAACAAACACAGGAGCTACAATAGGTTATACAATTCACCCCGAATGCAGATTCGCACTTTAGGGGTTGATTAGGGCAAAATCCTGAAATACGTTTTTCGACATTTGTATTGAAAACTTTTCAAGCAAACACCAAATCGATATCTTATCGGGTTTAAGAGATATTAAGGAATTCGTGAAAACACAGTTTACCCCTTTTAGCCCCTTAGTGGTAGAATTTCGAAAAATACTTTTATCTACGACAGTGTGTAGAATTGCCTTTTAGTTGGCAGTTTTAAGTTTGTAAAACGACTGTTTAATAACATGTTTCTATTAGTTTACGTCGTCAGTAGTAACGTATTTAAAAGATTTCATTAGGCACGTTGTAAGTAGCAACGTGTTTTAAAAATTTTAAAAAACGCAAAATTACGACCGGTTGCTGGTAATCCTAATTTACATTAATTTTTTTTTATATTACCGTGTTTTCTATATTCTATCGTAGATAAAATATTGTACGATACACATGCGTAAAGCATCTTTAGTCACTCGCGGGGCTTAAAACGCTCGTTTCCTCGCGTTTTAACTCTACCCCACTCGTCCCTAAAGAGTAGCTTTACGCACTTGTATCGTAAATTACTATTTTCGACGACTGACATCGAAAGTAGATTTTTCTCACTGTCATTTGACAACAGAAAGTTGACATTTGCCGCTGAGCGTGCGTTTTCATCACTTTGCCGCTCGCCGAGCGTTTTGGGTTTCCGCGTTAACAAAATAGGTAGCCACGTCCGAATGTTTCCTTGACAACGCCCGGCATTTGTGGAAATAATCGCGTCACATGTCATATAGACTGCGCGAGTAATGTTAACTTGATTGTCAATTAATTTTTGCGATAAAACGAAATTTTATATTTTCCTTTAATAATATGCTCAGTCGTCGAAAAAATAGTATGTATATTTTGAGCTAAAAGTGCGCTTGCCGCTTTTGCATGATTGCTGGTTTCGACTTCGTCTCAACCAGCAATATTCATGCGCAAGCGGCAAGAATGCACTTTCAGCTCTTAACATACAATATACTATTTTCTACGGTCACCTCTAAAACTGACTATTAAGAGCTCACTGTCAATGCGAAAAGTTAGCGATTCACACAATTTTTCCCTAGTAACCATTATAACATCGCAACCACGTAAACAATGTCTTAATGAAATAATCGCGTCACTTCATTTTACTTTACGCATCGCCATGGCTAACATGATTATTATTGTAATTCGTCATTTTTCTGAAACTGGCTCAAATTATTGACAATTGCATCACAGCGCGTCCATCATCACGCAACAGTTTCATTGAGTTTGAGAGTTTTTGTGAAGTTGAAGATGGAATCTGAAGATAATTGCACCCCGCCTGAAGTATTTGAAGCGGCCCAAACAGTAACCAATTAGTTGTTGCCGTCCAAATCGCACGGCCTTTATGAGCGGCGGTACGACTTCATCAAATGGTGTGAATCGAAATATCAATTATTTAACTATTTTGTCATTTATTTAGGACCGTAGAAAAAATGTTGTATGTATTTCGAGTGTAAAGAGCCATTTTGGTATTCGGTTGCTTTTTCGCGCCTCGCTACCGCTCGGCACGAAACTCGCATCCTCATACCAAAATGGCTCTCTTTACACACTAAATACATAAATATCTATTACCTCATTTTATATCGAAATGGACCCACAGCGAAGCCAAAAATCATGACTCCATACCCATTTTCAATTTTCCCTTTTTTACGCCTTTGTGAAATGTCAATACTCCCTTTTAAGCCCCTTTCTAAATATTTTAAAGACATGTAAGTGACAAAAGACAGTATTCTAACTCAACAAATACAGAAGATATGAAGGTTTCTATAATTCACCTAGAATGCATATTCGCACCTTTAGGGATTGATTAGGGAAAAATCCTGAAATAAGTTTTTAGACATTTGTATTGGCAACCTTTGCAAGACAACATTAAGTCGATATCTCATCGGGCCTAGGAGATATTGTGGAATTTGGGAAAACACATTTTACCCCTTTTCACCCCCTTAAGGGCCGAATTTCGAACAATTCCTTGTTAGCACTACCTTACATAACAAAATAAATCTTCCTTCCAAATTTCAAGTTCCTAGTAGGTACCAGGGGTTGCAGATCTGCGTTGATTAGGCAGGGCTTTGACTTTTGTTTATAGAGGGTGTTTCAAAACAAATGCGAAAAACTTAAGGGGCTGATTCCTTGTTCAAAATAAAGGATAGTTTATTATATAAACATTGGGTCAACAGTCAACCATTAGGGAGATATCGCACTGCAAATATGGCTGAATAATTAAATGATCAGATAATACATTTTTGATTAAATTAGTCGTATTTTGTATTCAAACTAAGTGAGCAATGTCAAATAAAACAACAATAAGAAACGTCTTAAAAACTGATAACAGCCAACTAGATTGTTTTTCTAAAATAAATTTCTTTTTCTCGACATGCAATGCTTTACGTTTTATTTTTTTATTTGGAAACGGTAAGTTTTAGGAAAAAATTGCAAGAGACAAAAAAGTTTCCAAATAAACCAATTGATATTTTTCCATGTCATTGTGTAAGTTTTTCTTAAATTTAGTTAAGAAGAATGATAGCGGTAGTCTAATTCAATCCCCTCTACTCTTTTTAAAAAAGTTGGGAAATATGCTAAAAATGTGTTTTTATAATAGTAATAATTCCATAAAATTTTATTGTTCTACCTCTTTTCGTTTTTAAGATAACAAAGAAAAACATGATTTTCCGACATATTTGCAGTGCGATATCTCCCTAATGGTTGACTTTTGACCCAATGTTTATATAATAAATAATAAACTATCCTTTATTTTGAACAAGGAATCAGCCACATAAGTTTTTCGCATTTGTTTTGAAACACCCTGTATAGTTCGTCATACGTTCGAGAAATAAAAAAAAAACTAATCCTCAGCGGGCTGTGAAAATTCAAACTTATCAATAACATGTTAGTGGCACTGTAAGTCTATTAGTCCAGTAAAGTTAAACATGAAAAGGGGGTCGTGCTTGCAAAAGGTCCGGTCGTTCTGAATTTTTTATATGTTGCTAGGACCTAAACCAATATTAAAAAACCAGATTTGCAATTTCCAAAGTGCTGTGCGAGGGGCGGTGTACCCAAAAAACCATGAAATTTTCTGTATTTTTTCAGTTTTTGCTCAATATCTCAGTGAAGGAAGGGTCTGACCGGTATAGTCATTCTACATACTTTTAAAGTAGACTAAATTTGCTATAATTTGAGACTAGGGCGAGCTCTATACAGCCATTGGTTCCCAAAATACAGTTCTTCGAAAAGTGAATGCGACATGTTCACAAAAGGATCCTTCACCATTCGCCGGTCTGACAAGTTTTGGTCTGGGTTGTGGTCAGACCTAACAATTGAACAGAAGCTGATGCGATCCATGAAGACCTACGGTGGGTTGACCCAAGGAATGGGAATCTCCGACAGTGTGCTGGCAAGGAGGACAACAGGAATGGTGTTTATGGTGAACATATGTGAAGAACTTGAAAATTTTTGCAATATCTCATGTCCTACTGGAGAGCAACATGTAGACATGAGACCTTCTCGAATAATCCGAGATAACAGTGATGTGGAAAAACTCAAAAACTGGTTTGCTCTCCACCCTCCATTTCCCAAAACTGACAGTTTGCTTTCTATCAGTAGTGGTTTACTGACAGGTTCTAAGATTAATTGCCACACGGCCCAGAGAGTTGGAACGGAGGGAGTGATAGAAATTGTGGGGCAAATGTACGACAAAATAGTAATAAAACGGAAAAACAAAGTTACCACGCTGGCATCGATCACTTCATCCGTTAAATTGCCGGACAATTTTCACAATTTTCCAGCGAGTGTGTTTTGCAAAGCAATCTGAACAGGATTTACAGGATGACTTCAAGTATGCGTTAGCCCCGTTCCCGATGTCTTTGTTCAATAAACAGGGGATGCGTAAGGGCACAAAATCCACTCTGTACTCTGCCTTCACTCCTCATTCCAGCCACACGCCGATAGATGCCAGCACTCACGTCGTTTTGGATGGTGGCTACCTCTTGTACAAGGTCGTGTGGCAGCGAAAGAGCACAATTCGAGCACCTTTAGCGCGTTATACCACCTACGTCCGTAACCACTTTGGGAAGGTCTCCATCGTTTTTGACGGCTACCCCAAAGATGCTACAAAAAAACACCAAAACAGCGGAACGACTCCGGCGCTACGCAGCTCATTCCAGCTACGAATTGACGTTCGATAAATCCACAGTAATTCAAATTGCTCAAGAGCATGTATTGGGCAATGAGAACAACAAGCGACGCCTAATAACTCTTCTTTCAGAAAGAGGGGGTAGAAGTGGCTGTTGCCGAAGAAGATGCGGACCGAGAGATCGTCATGACGGCGCTTTCAAAAAGAGCAGTAGCCGATCGGGTCGTCATAGTGGGAGAAAATGTCTACCTGCTTGTTCTTCTCAATGGTTTAGGCGCTGAAGGGACAAACATCTACCTTCAGAAGAGTACGAAGGGCGAAGCTGGTTCCTGTCACTATTCTACGACCTCCTACAACCACCAGGACTCCCAGCGATCACCAGGGATGGTACTATTCACCCACGCCTTTACCTGGTGCGATACCACCTCAGCACCGTTTGGCGAAGGAAAGAACAAAATCACCACACTCCTGAGCAAGAGTGAACCACTTGCTGAGCAAGTGCAGGTCTTCCTTCAGCCAGACTCCGCCCGAGGGATACTTTGGATTTCCTGAGGTATAAGACGTTTGTTACTTCAACGAGCATAAACCTCGCCCGTTTGCGAACGACGGAAGATGCCGCAGGCCACCATGCAGCAAGGTGCTACCTCCAAGTGCAGAAGTGGCGGGGAGTTAACTTGAATCCCACTGGTTGGGAGGTGGAAGCTGTCTTCTCAGGGACTCAGCCCCATCCCCACCACCATGGATCCCGCACCTCCTGCTTTTCTGAGAAAAATTTTATGTAAATGCAAGAAAGGGTACTCTGGGAGCTGCTCGTGCAAAAAGGCTGGGCTCCACTGCTCAGTCCTCTGCCAGTCATGCGGTGGCAAATTGTGCATTAACGTGTCCCGGATGTGGAGCTGGGCGCCTCTCCCAGCGTCTATCACAGCCAGCGAGACACCATCTTCGTGCGGGCCCAAGCCCGGGCCATCTAAGATAAAAAGAAAGGCATGATTTGGCAACCAAAACACATTATTTATATTAGATTTCTTTTTTGTGTAAATGTAATTTGTCCTTATAGTAGGTACCATGATGTTTGTACAAGCATTTTATTATGTAGGTATATAAAACAATGTTTGATGATGACATAATTCCCGATAGGTATATTATCTTTTTATTTTTTCATCAAACAATTTTTTAACAATAACAAAAATGAATAAACTGTTTGTTAAATAAAACCATAAAAAGACGTGAGAACAGTTTATTTGCATTTCCCCCCAAAACCCACTTATGACTGTTTTTGTTTATCTGCCGTTTTTGAGAGAACCGCTGGGCTTACAGGTACCAGTCTAGTCTCAAATGAAAGCTAATTAAATTTACTACAACTTTATTTCATATAATATTTGACGTGTGATGCGTATTTTAGAAGATATTTCACAAAATAGGAGACCATTTCGAAAAAATTTCACTTTTTGGAAAAAATGGCCTATTTTCGAAGAACTGTATCTTGGGAACCAATGGCTATATAGAGCTCATCCTAATCCCAAATTGTAGAAAATTTCGTCTACTTTAAAGCTATGTAGAGTGACTATACCGGTCAGATTCTTCCTTTACTGAGATATTGAGCAAAAACTGAAAAAAGTCCGAAAATTTCATGGTTTTTTGGGTACACCGCCGCTCGCACAGCACTTTGGAAATTGCAAATCTGGTTTTTTAATATTGGTTTAGGTCCTAACAACATATAAAAAATTCAGAATGACCGGACCTTTTGCAAGCACAGATGTACATCTTGACTGGACTATATGTCAAATTCGAGTTAGCAGGTTAGGTTTAGCGTCAGTCTGTATCAAATAACCATATATTTCATACTACATATTGCTAGCGCCTATGAGTTGGGAGGTCACAACATAAGTGAGACAGACAACCAGCTCTTCTACACACTTTGTGAGCTGTGCGCAAGCGTCGTCCAGCGAGGTGAAGAAGTGAACCTCATAGTCAAGTTTAAAATTCGCTTCTAAAGGCGGAGTTCGAATTCTCAGGCATGCGCATGAGACACGTAGTACTCATAGACTATGGCTGCGCCGTAATGTTTTTGCCCGTTCCCAGACGCTACTTGCAATATAAAAGTAAAAATATATGCAAATAACAAACAAAGCCTAACCTACTAACCTCAAATTTGACACATACTTACAGTGCCACCAACATATTATTCATACTTTTAAATTTTCCATAGCCCGCTGAGGATCAGCTTTTTTGGATCTCTCTATACAGGGTGTAGAAATGCTTTACGCACCATAGGGATTTCAATGGTAATTTTTCATATGAAAATATTTGCTTCCCTAATTATTTTAGAGCAAACTTTTATGGACGTTTTTTGTAGAGAAAAAAATTCTCGATCTATTTATGCCAGCATTTGTCATTTTACATTTCGGAAAACCGAAAATTTAAAGAAATAAAATGACCATTTTTAGACAAATCAGTGGTGCCTTGAAATTATTGAAGAATCTCAAAGCATCAACAAATTAGTTTGCTGTTTATTTGTTTGCATCTGTCAAATGTGGCGGCAACCATGGCACTTATTGCACCTGATGCTGATCTGCTTCCAGCATACCACCACTTCACAATTTGCACTGATTTTTGAAAAAATGGCAATTCTAGTTTCTTTCATTATTAGGTTATCTGACGTAAAATGACAAAAATTATGGCATAAATGAATGCAGAATTGTTTGCTCTACAAAAAATGTATTTACAAGTTTGCTGTAAAATAATTAGGGAAGCAAATATTTTCATATGAAAAAATTACCATTGAAAACCCTATGGTGCTTAAAGCATTTCTACACCCTGTATACAGGGTGTTAGGTAAACATGCGGCAAAAATTCAAGGGGTTATTCCTTGGCCTATTCTAAGAATATTTTGTCGGATGATGATTTCCGAAAAAGCCTTTTGTTTCGAAGATACAGGGTGAACAAAATTTGCGACAGTAACATTTTATTATCAAAAAGTACATGTAAAGTTGCTCAATCTACAATAAATGTTCGAAATGACTTTCTCCAGCCTGGATACAATTTTTTGTACTTGATAAGCTCATTGGCGTACGCCAAACTTTTATTTACATTAATGATTTCAAAAAATATCGAATATGGTTGTCGCAAGTTTTCGTCACTCTGTATGGGGTTTTTCAGAAATCATAATATGACAAAATATTCTTAGAATAGGCCAAGGAATAACCCCTTGAATTTTTGCCGCATGTTTACCTAACACCCTGTATATAAAATAAGGATGAAATAAACAAAATGGAAATGTTAATAAACATAGATAAAACTAAGATTACGAAACCAAAGAGGAAAATACTAAATGTAATCAAGTTCGACAGGACAATAATTGAAAAACAGAACAAATAGGTGAACGACATTTGAAAACAACAGAATAGCTGGAGAAGAGGGGAAAGCAGACGTAATGGCGGAGATAGATACGAAGCTACCCAACACCGTAAAAACATTAATGGATAGAAGCCATATATGTAATACTTACTATATTGCTAGCGGCTATGAGTGGGACACTTACGAAGGAAGTGCGACAGACAACCAACTCTTCAATGTATAATGGTGAGCTGTGCGCAAGCGCGGCGGCGTCGTCCGCCCAATGGGGAAGTGGTCAAGTTTAAAATTCGCTTCTAAAGGCGGAGTTCGAATTCTCACGCATGCGCACGAGACGCGTTATACTCTTTTAAGTGTAACCATGTCGGCGCCGTAATGTTTTCGGGCGTTCCGAGGCCCTACTAGCAATATATGTATAATACATATATGATAGAAGCAGAATAACAATTATTCAATTTCCTCAATAATGCTTTAACCGCCCACACTAAGCACACAATATAAAAACAAAAATGGGTAAAGAATTTATTTGATATCATACATAATAGCTTCTTACAGTAAAATCAGAGAATATAGTAACGTCATCAAAAGTCTAAATACGTAAATGAACTTAAAACTGAAGCTGTCAGATAAACTAATTAAAATGCACCTTATCATAAACCAGTCAGATACATTATTAAAAAAACCTAGCGAGGCTGCATGTATCCATGCTGCGGCGAGGGCTGGGCGTAGTTCTTGGAGTACGGATTTCCCTGTGCTTGCGTTGGATATCCAGCAGGTGGAGGTGCATTGAAGGGGGGCTGCGATGGATACTGCATGTTAGGTTGGGAGGTATTTACATACACATTGGGATTTGAAGGAACCTGTGAATGCTCTGTGGGTGGAATGAACCTGCAAAAAAATTAAAATGAGGACATAAGTCAACTGCTCTTTGTGCTAAGCTTACCCCCCTGTTGATGAGTATGTGTAAGGTTGTTGCGGATACGGAACGGACCCGTATGATGATATTTGAGGATATCCTAAAAATGTGTGAATAAGATCAACTACAGAGAACTTTTATAAATTTACCTGATGTTGGGGTACGGCCATAATAATCAGAAATGTGGGGGTTCTGACTTGCGACAGTAGCAGGCATGGGTGGCGTCGGTACCACGGGCACAGAGTGTGGACGGTTCTCGGGAATCTCATGGTTACTGTGAGGGCCTTGAGGGACATCCTTTGGCTGTTCGACGTTCTGCTTTTTGTCTTGCAATGGATCAAATTCGCTGGGATTCACTTTGTTTACGAAGTTTTCATTTGAAGGGGGTACGTCATTAGTAGGCTGCTCAGACTCATCTGTAAACCATGACTTTATTTTTATAAAATTAATATTTCGATGCTTTACTTTGTTCAACAATCGTTGAGTTTGGCAATGGTGCCACGTCTAACGAATCCAACAGTTTGTTTACTTGATCCCTAATGCTCCTTAGCTGCGTTTTTAATCCAACTACTTCTGACGGCGGTAGGACACTTTTGGTTTTCGCTTCGCTGGTGGCACCGTCAGTGCAGTGCATTAGAATAATTAACTTTAGCACTCGACTACACTGTATTGCAAATGAAAGATCCGAGCTATCGTTTATAGTTATGAGGTCTCCATCTAACAATTAAATAGTTGTAATTATACATGTAAAAATTGGGGAAAACTGAAGAATCCGAGGAACATTCCCCTGCTATTGTTAATATTAATTATTATTAACCATGTTTCTCTAGTAAGCATAACCAAAATTATAAGGGAAGCAAGTAAAAGTAGGGGAATTTGCCCTGGATTCTGCAGTTTAGCCAAAAATTGCAAGTCTGTTACCTTCGTCTTTGTATTTAATGGTGATATCATCGCTAGCACTAAGTTTTCCATTAAAAATTCTTTGCATCATTAACACAAGTTCGTCGTACGTTATCGCATCGTTATGAATTGGAGTTCGCCTTATATCGTCCCCAAGCTGTACTTTGATTATTAATTTACCACTTAAATCCAGCTCTGCCTTCAAATCCATCTTTGTTCGTCAGTCCGGTAGGGGCTCAATATTGCTTGATATATTCCTAAAACTACCTAAGGGTCAACGATTGTTCGAATTTTTTACAAGAAGCACCTTTGTGTGGTATTTGTACTTTGTTGCTTGAGAATTTGTGTAAACTATCGCCGAAAACACGTCATTTGACAGCTTCAAACGTCAAACTTCGGCGCTGCCAATATTTCAACAATTACTTTCTTAGGAAATTATCACGTGTAAAGCAGGTTTTACATTGCGATATTTTGACATGTATTGAATAAACTTTTTGGTATAATATAAAAACGTCTATGTCAATATTCATGTAGGACAATATTATCGCAAATAAATCACGATATTTTTGAGAAAATCAGGTCCTAGAACAATAAAATACATGGCAGTGGCATAACACAAACTTAACAGATTAATTAAGTAACGTCAAAACACGATAATAAAGTCGCTTTAATGTAAGGTATTTTGAAGCTTTACAGAGGTTTAATGCAGCGTTTGCATTCATATCGAAGTGCCAACAATTGGACGCAGCTAAAGGAATTATAAAGCAGTACAAGAAGGCACAGATTATGTAAAGATCATATAAGAAGCACCCCGAAAATTACTGAAGATACAAGAAGGTGCTAGTAGCTTGTTAATCAGTGTTTATTAACTAAAAGTGAAAAGTGCGACCAATTGTGAGGTTATAGTTTCCCCAATGACATTTACAAAAACAATAAAAAAATTAAGGTCAAAGAACGTAAACTTACAGATAAACAATTGTAAATCATGTTCCTATGGTGACCTAGAGAGTCGCTTGTTATTGTTTGTTGAGGAAGCCAAGCCGAAAGCTTGTGTGATGTTTGTCTCCCCGATTTTTATAAATTTGTTGATAGAAGTAAATATTTTATCTACGACCACTACTAAAAGTAGGCCTTTTAGCGCTAGCTTGTTTCACTAAAAGTGACGTTTTATAGTTTACCGTGTTTAAAGAAATCAGCTGTTTACTTTTAGCACATGTGCTAAAAGTGAAGCGAGGTTCAAAACTACAATTTCGAACTGCAAGTGAAGTTGTAAAGCTATTCTAGTTGCTTCTTGCATTACAGGTAAAGCGTTTTTGAAATAATTAAAGCGTTATGTAATGAATACAGTCATATGTGGAGTATCAATAATTACATTTCGAAAGTCACCTTGACAGCACGGGCGTGGCCAAACAATCGCCACCGCGGTGCAGGCCTACTATTCATTAAGACATAAATTAAAAGCGTCGCAGACGTGAACCTTTCTTAAATCGATATTTATGGATTAATAACGGTAAAATTAAGATCGTAGATAAAATATTGTATGCAACGCGTGCTAAAAGTCGTTTATGCGCGAGACATGTTATGAAACTCAGCCCTCGGCTTCGTTTCATAATTTTCATGTCTCGCGCATAAACGTCGATTTTTAGCACTTGTTGCATAAATAGCTATTATGCCCAGTTGGGCTTTTTATTTATTTGCCTGTGTGCGGAAGTTAGCTGTGGTTAAATTGGTAGTGTTTCGGAGTGTAGTTCAAGAGTAAATTAGACCTGGAGCATAGCCTGTGCGAGATAGTCTTCGGAGCTGAGATTCTACAAGATTTGGAACTGCTGGAAGCAAAAAGCAAAGTGCAGCACCTAGAGGAGAATTGTTTTCGTGATACAGAAGCAAATAGCAGCAGCAGAGGTATTGCCAGGAAGCAGAAATAAGCTTGGCGTCCTTTTCAAGCGGAGCCGGTGCGAGTTCGCCTTTAGAACTTAGATTCTATAAGATTGGGAGCTGAGGGAAGCTGACAACAAAGTGCAGCCTCTAGAGGAGGTCATATTCGTGGTCTATAAGCAGGTAGCAGCAGCAGGAACCTTTCCAAGGAGCAAATACCAGCTTGGCGTCCTTTCGCAGAATCCGGAAACGAGATCGGCGTTCCTTGAAGAAAAAAACAAATGCAAGTTGGCGTCGTTTTGCACTTGAAATTATTATAATACCTTAGGTAAACTAATTATTTTGGGATGAATTGGTTACAGGGCTACCCCTTTGTTAAATTTCCCGGTAATCCTTTATCTAATAGACTTGTCTGTCCGTTCGTCCGGGAAGCTGTTTCAGCAGCCAAACCGTAAGAGATAGAGAAAAAAGTTATGAAAGTTATATGTTTGGAATAGTCATGTCAGCTCAGGAACCGAATTTCAGTCACGTGACACTTCTGGTTTTCGAGAAATCATAAAAAAGACCGTTTTTCAAATAGAACGCGTATTAAATAAAAATGTTTCAGCAGCCAAACGGAGCTGCGACCCTCTGCGCCTTAAAACGTCGATCGGTTAGGCAACCACTTTGACACCTTCCAGGTCTGGGTACAAGTTTTTATTTAATACGCGTTCTATTTGTAAAACGGTTTTTTTTGTTTTTTTCAATGAGACATTTGTCTCACTGGAGTGCTTGTATCATATAATTTTAAGTGAGCTGAATCCAATTTTGTCTCACGAAGTAGATTCATGGGCTCTCGTGACGCCATTAATCACTAGATCAAATTATGTTGGTATCATAAGCTTCTGGATATTATTTTTGCAGTGAGGTCAGGTTTTATGTTGACATTTAATTATTTTAAATTGTAGTTCCGGTTATTATAAACTTGAAATGCGGTTTCATATTGGTTTTAACTAGGTAGCTATTGTATTGAGAATAATTTCAGTTCATAATAGCCAGACCTACAATTTAAAATAATTAAATGTCAACCAGTCAATATGAAAACTAACCTCACTGCAAAAATAATATCCAGATGATTATGTACCAATACAATTCAAACTAGTGGCAATGCTTGCTGACAGTGCTTTCTCTAGATTGCATTATCATATGAAAAAAAAATGGACTATACCTAAATGACCCTTAAAAATGAATAATAACAAATTCACCTGACAGTAAAACGTACGCAAACATAATATAAATTCTAAATAAATATTATTATTGAGTGTTCAGTTTCAAATTTTGCTTGGATGTTGATATTTTGTTATGCATGCGGCAGTATAAACATTTTCAATTTTTTCAGAATTCTGGCAACATACACTTTTCTTTTGTTTTATTTCATTACCCCCAAGAAAATCCCTATATTATTGCCCTTATTAAATATCCTCCCCTACGTCTCTTTTTTTTCAAATGTTTTCTACTTGTGTGTGACAATTCCTCACTTCTGAAGACATTGTGTGTAAAGCCAAATTGCCAACATAAGTATTTACGACACGACTTAGATACGAAAAAGTACTGTTATCTCCATATAAATTCATCTATATAGTGTCTATCCAAATTCCAATTACTTAATTCAACGATAAGAATCGGGAAGAAATAAAGACACAGCGATTGCCGAATCCCAAAGCCCCTTAACGAGTTTATCGGCAGGTGTTTTAGGAAATCGGTGAATTGTTTTTAGCTAGTTCCTGACTCACTTTACCAAAACAAAGCCAGATCAGTCGGACGGAAGTGACCTAACGACCGTTTCAACGCTCACGGCAACCAAATGCACAACTTCGAGAAGCAAATTATGCAATATATCATATGGTGGATGAAAAGAGTACTACAACTAGCCCCTCGCAAAACAGAAGCAGTGGTGTTGGTAGGCAGAAATACTATAAAATGTCTAACGACGAGGATTGGAGGCGTGAAGTACATATCTCGGAATGATGATGGGAAGAAACATGTCAAATATATATCCAAAAGGGCAAAACAAGCAACTATAGCATTGGGCCGCCTGATACCAAATCTAACAGGGCCAAATATGGGTCGTAGAAAACTCTTAAGCTCCGTGGTAAACTCCATTATTTGGTATGGAGCACGGACCTGGAAGAAATTCATGTATCAATAGACCTGCAGAAGGATGTTAGAAAGCGTACAGAAGAATATTGCCATCATAAGTACAAGCGCGTGTCGAACCGTGTCAACAAGGGCGATACAGGTCGTAGCCGGAACAATATCTATCCAACTGCTGGTTCTGGATCGTACCAACGCAGGCGACCAAAACACGAGAACCGGAAAGGGGGTAACCAGAGACTCCACAATGCAATGCTGCCAGAAGAAATGGAACCACAAAGCTAATATCCTAAATCCCTCGATGGATGGGTAGAAACTTCGGAGAGGTCGGGTGCTACCTAACCAAATTCTGGACTGGGCAATAATGCTTCTAAGCATATTTAAACAGGATGAAAATAAGCGAAAGTAAAGAATGCATCTACTGCGGAGGTGTAGATACGGTGAGGCGCACAATATTCGACTGCACAAAATGGTCAAGAACAAGGCGGGAATGCGCTCCGGAAATAGGGAAAAACCTGAACGCAGTTAACATAGTACCACACATGCTCGACTTCGAGGAGGAATGGGTAGGGTAGCCATAGAAAAGATAATAAATAACATCATGAAAATCAAAGCAGGTAAACGAAGTAACTGATCACAAAATGAAGAAGAGTTCCCATAAAAAAAGTTAGACACAACAAAACGTTGCAGTTTACAGATAAAGCAAGGCCGAAAGGTTATCCTACTCTGAGTGTAGAACTAACGGTGAGGTTTTAATCAGTTTGCGTCTGGGTTCCCTTCCCAGGCGAATTCGACACTCCGAAACTAGTCCGGATGTCTTTTGAAGATTTTCCCTTTCCTTCTTTGAGAAACAAAGATTCTGCAATACACCAGAACCCAATTGAAAAGTCTGAAATGCTGTTCGATACGAAATATAAGGAGCAGATTCGCTCAAATAAACCAAGTAATGTAATATCGGGAGTGGAATGTCAAGTAAATTCGTTCTAGTGTTGCAATAGACACCACATACTGCAGTCGAATGTCAGCTATCAACCTTCAATATGTACAAAAAACTCAGCCTGACAGGTAAACATTGCGTTTAAAAACAGGTGGTTATGTAAGTTACCAGAGCTAATTTAAAAAATAACACTTTCAGAGGGGCTCAACCAGATTAAGAGACATAACAAATAACTTCGAAGTCAATTTTCATATATCGTAAATAAAACCCGATGTTTTTAGGTGCTCTTTGTAATAGTCCGATAAAATTATCGGTAATATTCAGTGCATTAGAGAAATCACAAGTGATGGGCTGTTCACGTTGTTCATTCTTTATTTGGGTTGCCAACACTACCATTGTCACCCGCAGACGTAGAATTTGGCAACCATTCTTTGGAAAATACCACCACAATACGACGCAATGACACTAGAATTCCCGATCGCAACTGCAAGCCACTATGAAGTCGTGCTAAATCGTATGACAGTAAAACGCATAACTTTACAAAGCAGATAAACAATACTCCGAATCTGAAGATAAAACTTCAGATCAGCTAAGACAACTTCGAAATATTATGCGAATTACGTTATAACGAGCATTATCTGTCAGTAGGGACACAAGAGGCACAGCTAACTTTTTACACGTCAAATACCTAACCTTCAAAAATCAACAGATAAGTAGCTATCTTAACTGAACTGGTTAGTCAGCATATTCCGTTCAGAAGACCAGGAAACTGCCATTCCACGATAACCGTATAACGGTTTGCCCTCCCGAATTTAACTTTAGTCTGGTAATTAATTCTGGTCATTTGCTTGCGACGTTTTAAATTAGGAAAAGTTCAAACGCTTATAAAGTTTGCACCTCGGTTAGCTCAAAACCTGAGAAAAATATTTACTCAACTCAAATATATGCGATAAGGAGAACACAGTATAATTATCATTAATATATTGCGTTTAGATATTTACAGAAAATAACCATTATTTTTAAATTAACATGAATTGTACATTATGACAATAACAAATTCTTCTGGGGGGGGGGGGTCGTGTTTCTTTGCTCCTTGGTGGACTGCAACCCACCTAGCAGGTCTGCACGGAATACGGTTATATCCGTCGTTGTACCAAAGGTAGCAAGTAATTACTGAAGGCGATGCGCCAAGTATATAGATTTTGTCCTGTATGACGGATTCCCACACCTCAAGGCCTTGTAGGTTAGGGGTTTGTTTACATTTTACATACATACATACATAATCTGTAACCCCTTATACCGTTACAGTGTCGGGGTGCCGGGCGCACCGAGCCGCTGAAGGTGTGTGCATTTTTAAATTCGGCGGAGGTACTTGAGGTAGTGGAGCCAGTCTGGCTAGAACACTACGCCCGCTCTCCAGCTGGTCACCCATCCAAGTTCTGACCGAGCAGACTGGTGCTTAACTTTTGCAAGTGCCGTGAGAGATGCATCACTACTCAGCCGTACTGACATTTACCGGACTGGAATTATATGCGGAATCTAGGGGTTTTAACCGATACCTGGGACTCCTGAAGTGAGTGAGGGTTGGTGCTACTGGTGTTCGTGCTCCGGGAGGACAGTGCGCTGTTCCCGAGAATGACTGAGCCTCAGAATCCTCCAGGTAAAATTTGCAGATTTTAGCCGAGCAAATGTATTTGACAGCTCGGTCTTTGGACACAGCGAGAGACTCCAAGCTCGGGCTCCGGTCGCTGGTTTCGCCCTTTTGGGCTGTAGGAAGGCGTCGACAGACGTATATGGTTGTCCAAATAGGTAAATTAATTAGGGCAATTATTTTATTCTCGCCGCCGTCAGGCAGAAAGTGCAAAATAGTTCCTACAAGTCTGTCTAGGAATAAATAATATTATTCTCCTTGCATACGGTAATAACGTGAACGTGGGGTTTGAGAATTAATCAACAATACATCAGGAGACCGGCAGACACAGCCACATGCTGAAGTTTAGGTTGGAGACCAATAGACACGGTCACATGCTAACGTTAGGAGAAGGTTTAGGGATAAAGGAAAGTCCAAAGACTCAAGTTCTTAAAATGATCCAGAAACCTGCTTTTATATCGTTCGGAGCGCTTTATCACTACGGCCGCTTCGGAGATCGTACAGTAGGAGGTGGCGCGGGGGATGTTTCTTCGTAAACTCGCGCAAAGCGGACAAGAATCTGCTATCACTACTCCAATCGCTGGTTAGATGTAACGCCTGATAACGCTTAAAATGAGCGATGCGCAAATTAAATACATTGTTTAATGTTCATATTAAAAATGTATGCAGATTCTAGCAATACAACCGTAGTAGAAATCATCATTTACATCCGTTTTATCTTCATATAGTAATTAAATACGTTTAGGACAACTCAGGTAAGACATAGCTTTAAAAATATGTCCCAACTATAGGCTAAAGTCATAATATGCGCAAGGTGACAGTAACAATTATCATCTTTATTTTAATAAGTCGGCGTAACCACATCTAGTACAGCGGAACAAGGATGGAATTCCTTGGTTACTCTAATAAGTACTACACAATGATAGCTATTCGCATTGGTCCACTTCTGCAGTTATCTTTGGGGATATTGCGTTTCATGATTCAGGTGAAAATCACGAGATGCGCGGCGCCACGCAGCTCGCGTTCACGACGCAATTAGGTTTTCTTCCACTGCTCTCTCCCAGCAAGTTTTCTCTATAGAAAGAAGTCCAAACCGTATAAAAGCATGAAAATTCGGCCAGAAACTAAGAAAATTTTTTTCTCCTGCTTCCAGTCAAAAAAATCTCAGCCCCAGGCGATGCTGAAGGGCCCGCAAGCTCGAGCCAGAGAAGATTTTGGAGCGCCCGCTAGCGAAGTCCTGAAGCCGCACTCGATCCCCGCAGAAGAATCAAGCTCCAGCCTGGTAACTTTCAAGTCCCGCCTCGCGTAGTACAGACCATATCCTAAACTAGATACGCCTGTGCCAATTACGCACCGGCGCCTGCGCTGGCTCAGCGACGTGCCTAGTCACCGCCGAACATTCCCGTAAGATCTAGGGGCCGTCTAGCTGTGCTAGCTATATTTTCCCAATATCCCAGTGCGGAACCTACGCTTCTAAAATTTGTGACACATCGTAGTGTCTAGGTGGCGCCGTCTCGGTGCACTAGATACGTATCTTTCTTAAAGTTTCCCGTGTACAACCCTTGCTCATAAAAACTCCAAATATTGCCGTAGAACTTGACTAGTATATTTTGCCAGATTCGCCAAACGGTCCGTATATGCATTATCTGCCTGAAAAGCGAACGTAGCAGCCTTCAGCGAAATTAAAAGAGTTCGAGCGCAAACCTCGTATGATTTATTACAATGCAAAAACAATCTGCAAACGCCCAGGTCACGAAGGCATACAAATCTGTGGTTCTCAGACTAATTAACCTCCTCGGTCCATACGACACCAAGTTTCAGCACAAATTGTTTTAATTTCAGCATAAAATCGTCCCTCTTGAGTTCAGCGAAGACGAGGTTCAGTCGGGCATCGCCACCTGCTGACAGATAGCGAAATCTTCCCGAGTCAGCTCACAGTATATTTACACATTGTGTAAATATACTGTGGTGTGCAAGAAAATCCGCTTGTAAAGTTTCGGGAATATTAATTACATACTGTACAGATATGTTGTATTTTGACAATTATTTTTACGAATTATTTTGAGGTATAAACTTAAAATTAATAAATGTTTTATTTTGACTGTTTTTTTTTGTAGTTCACGGACTATGACACAAGCTAGGTAGGGCAATCGCAACGAGGAAAGTAAAATAAACCATCCCGTTGCGTTACAGTTTTATACTTGGTTAGGTTTGAACGATTGCAGTTTTGTGCATTTATTGTTTTATCATTAAGTCTTTCCGCACCACACGTTTTTTGCACGATTAATGCTGTTTAACGTTTTTATCATTTTCACCTTTAACTTATATTTGCTTACTGAACGACTCGTCAAATGTTGCAGGGATAGTAAATGAAAAATGATTGAAGATATACAATTAAATAAACGATCAATAGAAAAGTTGTTCAGTTTGGTGAACTCTATCACTGGTTATAATTATTACGTGGGCTTCTATAACCACCTGTATATTTGTAGCTGTTATTTCCTTTTAAATACGTCTGCAGTGGTGAAAAATAGTGCGGTAATGAAGCTCTTACTTCACTTCGAATGAGTAGGATAAGTGACATTTATCTCCCGAGCGTACATACATATTATAAATGTTGCTACACGGTCATGTGTCGTCATTTTCTAACATCGAATTACGTTCAATCTCGATATCGCTGGATATTTAAATTTAGCGCCAAATGAACAGGCATGTTTTTGGAGGCAGATTCTCCGCATTGCTGTGGGACATTTCAATTCTGGCCCAGGGTGAAGTGAAAATGTTTACATTTGTAGCGTTCTAACGTTGGTGGTACTGTAATTCTGAACCGGCTTCCACTTTTATTAATGTTCTAATTTTCCTCTATGATAATTAAGATATGGGGCGCATTCAAAATTAAAAAAATATTGAAAAAGTAGAATTATATCGTCAATTTTAATTAGACTTATTTTTAATTTTGTTCTGATTTGAGTTGGATGTCAAATACTTTTCAGTCAGTGGTGCCAATAGTGTATTATGAAAATAAAACAAGTAACCCGGCGTTCTGCTAATAAACGTTAAATAAATAAGAAATTCTGTACCATAGAGCCTTGCAATCAGTCAACAATTCTCATATAAATGGCAGAGATTCTACGAAAATGTAAGTAACTTCTACTGCCTAAAAGGCAATGCTACTGTATAACCTACAATTTCAGCGCCTACCAAATTAGGGGGCCAAAATGAAAACGGCACCGAACCTTCGGCCCCAATCACGAAGAAGGGCATCCTGACGTCTTTCAAAACCGGCAAAGCGATGAGCATTCCAGATTCGGATATCGTAAGTGGTGTAAACAAACTAAAACTGTAACTAACGTTGACTCGTTTGCAGCTTGGTCGGTGCAGGTTCGTCTCCGAGTTTGAGAAGCTAAACCGAATCGGCGAGGGCACATACGGGATCGTTTGTAAGTTTAAGCTTGTGCTACTGTAAGGGGTAATAACTTCTAATGTGCAGATAGGGCCAAAGACACAGTATCCGATAAAATAGTCGCCTTGAAAAAGGTCCGCATGGACTTGGAGCGCGATGGCATTCCTGTGAGCAGTCTACGCGAAATCCAGGTTCTGCTGAGTTGCCGGCACGAGAACATTGTGCACTTGAAAGAGGTGGCGGTTGGTCGTAGCTTGGAAAGGTTTGTTGTAACTGAGCGAATTGCTATTGGCGAGTTTTAATTTGAAAGTTCCAGCATCTTCCTGGTAATGGAATACTGCGAGCAAGACTTGGCTTCACTGTTGGACAACATGCAGACGCCCTTTACAGAATCGCAGGTTAAATGTATTATGATTCAAGTATTGAGAGGTTTACGTTATTTGCACTACAATTTCATCGTACACAGAGACCTAAAAGTGTCAAATCTATTAATGACGGACAAAGGATGTGTCAAGATAGGTAGAGCTTCATGCCAATTTTTAATTTCAATCGTTTCATACGTGTTTTTCAGCCGATTTTGGTCTAGCACGTTGGTTTGGAGTCCCCCTTAAGCCGATGACCCCACATGTAGTCACCTTGTGGTACAGAGCACCAGAATTGTTACTACAAGCTCCCACCCAAACCACAAGTGTGGATATGTGGGCTGCTGGATGCATTCTGGGCGAACTTCTGGGGCACAAGCCGCTGCTCCCTGGCCGTTCCGAAATTCAGCAACTGGAATTGATCGTTGACCTACTTGGTAATGATTTTTTCGTAAAACAGTGTAACGGGTGCTAAATTAACGATGCATTAGGAACACCGTCGGATGCAATTTGGCCTGGTTTCAGCAAGCTGCCTGCTCTGCAGAACTTCACGCTGAAGCAACAGCCGTACAACAACTTAAAGCAGCGCTTCCCTTGGCTCTCAGCAGCAGGGTTACGCCTGCTAAACTTCCTGTTCATGTACGATCCGCGAAAAAGGGCAACTGCCGAGGAGTGCCTGCAAAGTAGCTATTTTAAGGAGGCTCCCACACGTAAGCAGTTTCTACAACTTTTGTAACTGTTGCATTACGAATTGTGATTGTAGCATGTGACCCCAAACTTATGCCCACGTTTCCACAACATAGAAATATTAAAGGCAGTAAAGGCTCGGCCGCAGCAGATAATACTGTAAATACCGGTGCTGGGGATCAGACTAACAACTTACCTGCAATTTCTGATTTGGCAAGTGTTATTTGATTGAAGTGGTTAATCATTATTACTGATGGTATTTTGTAGCTGGGATCGCTTGTGAAGAAACGGAGAGTCGATTAGGTTGTTTCGGAATTCTAACGATAAGGACATCATTCAATATTGAAGGATATTATGGGGATTGTGTAACCTTTTAGTTTAGTCAGTTGTGTGATTGTACAAATGTAATGCAGTAGTTGGGTAGTGTATTTCAAACAATAGCACCTGTCGGATTGTGGTTTGCTCAAAATCACATTAGTTTGGTTATGAATCCCTTCAATATACCAGCCGTGATTTGTATTAATGTTTAAGAACTTATTTGTACAATAAATATTTTAAACTGCACGGTATTTGCATTGAATTTAGAGTAATAAAATTACAAAGAAAACGGCTACATAATTACCACCTTGGCAGTCCCAGAAATCACTGGCATTAATCATATTGTAGCAGAATTATATTTTTTTATTGGATTAAGAGAAAAGAACTATAAAAATCCATTTTTTAGAAACCTCTGGTGACCAATTGTAACAGCAGCAGAGCTTGTTTTGGAGTTCTTTATCAACACAATTTGTGTGCATTGCATCTAACTGTAGTACTCTTATTTACAGGCTCCAAAAATGTAAAACTTGCTCCTCTTATTTTTAAATGTATTTCAGTTAGGACGAAGGTCTAGGTATGCGGCGTACCATGTATCATAGGAAGGACTTGACTGTGGTACATGTCTATGCTGTAGATTTCGCTTCCAATCTATATATGTCAGTAGCAGCGCTTTTTTCTGTTAAAGATCTCTACTTTTTATCTTCTGCGCAATTTAAATGCTGCTACTTTTGACGGAACTCCCACAAATCACTAAACTTTTATAGCTACCGTACGCACATGTTAGCTTTTGTCAATGTTTACAGCGCCTCTGGTGTTTGGAAGCGTAATTAAACCAACGAGCGGCAATTTTGAAATTTATAAAGACCAAAATGCACACAATTGTTGCTGAGAATTATGCTAAGATCAAACTCAAAATAATTAGAAAATACAAGCAATTATAAATAATAGAAAAAACATGAATATCGAGAAGTGTATTAATGTATGTACGTTAGAACAGGTGTCCCATAATGAGCCGTCATTTTAATTTTTTAATAAAACGCATTATTTAGTGGAAAAGTTCTTAATTTTTTTTGTTGAAACAAACCTGATAGATAGGCAACTTACATCGCATAAGAGCTATATAGGTTGCATACTCTTCCAATGAAATTATTTAGATATTTTAGAAGGCTAGTGTTCGCATTGTAAGAAAAATAATAAAAGAGAAACCACTTCCTGTTTTTTTTTTGCAAAAAGCAGAAAGAAGCTTCTCGGCGTCGTCAGAAAAGCCAAGCCATTTATAAAGTCCTAGCTTAAAAGGGATAAACATTGTGATTGTAAGGTTTTAATTACTAAATTCTACAATATATTAAGAAGTAATAATTTTTCAGGCAAATAGGATTAGTCCGTTGGGCAAGTTCTTTCTAGAAAAGCGGTTATTAGTTAGCTGGTAGGTAGAAAGGAAGATAATTCATACAAATCTTAATTAAAAACGTCCTTGGTTTAGCTTTTAGGCCTCCTCTCTAGTTCCTTGCTCCTCATAAGTCACTATCCGTCATGATAGGGTAGAACGATATCCTCCAGGGTGGTTACCAAACCATATGGAGAGAACTGACCGGTAAAGGAGGACCTTATTAGAATCATATTAATTGTTATAAAATAAAACGTACCGAAGAGAGCCACTTCCTTGGTTTGGCGATGGGGGTCTTCTAGTTACCTAGGAATTCAACTCTATGGGAAAGGTTAAAAGAGCCAGCACCATGAGTTATTTGTGTTAACCATAGGTTAGTTATAAACAAATTTAAGAATCGTTAAATGAAGTTCAAATCATTCGTAAAATATAATATGTCAGGTTATTACTAAATAAGGGCATAGGCCACAGTATTAACAGCTAATGAATTAATAATAATATAATAAGATAGTCGAAGAAGCTGCGTGGCGCAGATGGGTAAGCGCCAGGCTTGCATTAAGCAAGTTCTCGGTTCGAATCCCGCGGGGGTCGGAATTTTTCCGTATCATTGGCGATTAGAATCGGGCTCAGTGAGACCATTCACAGTTGAGCACCAAATTAACTGTGCTCTACTCAAAACCACAGACCTAAGAGATAGAGTAACAAGGTCAACACAACACCAAACACACAACTCACACAATGGTTGCTGCGCAAGCACCAAAGGCGCGCTCCAACTTTGTAACCCGAATCCGGGGCAAGTTGAGCATTGTACCGCCAGATGCCAGCGCATAAAGCACCAGCCTCTACACCGCAAGGTAAATGAGGTTACAGATTATACATACATACATACATAAATAATATAAATGCACACGCGCCGTCTGAGGATAAGGAGACTGAAATTAAAGATCAATTTTATGGGAATCTAGAGCAACTGTATAATGGGATTCCAAGATATGATATCAAACTGGTTATGGGAGACTTTAATTCAAAAATAGGGAGGGAAGATATGTACAAACCGACAATAGGAAACCACAGTAAACACGAAGAGACCAACGAGAACGGAAGAAAATTAATAGAGTTTGCGACGGAAAAAGAAATGAGAATAGCAACAACATACTTTCAACATAAAGAAATACATAAGGGTACATGGATAATTCCAAGTACCGGAGATACTAACCAAATCGATCACATACTCATTGAAAATAAACACATGCGAAATATAATAGACGCTAGAAGCCATAGGGGAGCCGACGCAAATAGTGACCATATATTAGTTAGAGCTAAAATGAAAAGCAGACAGCCACCAATAGAAAGAAGAAACAATAAACCAAGAAGAAAATTCAAAACTGAAAGACTACAGCAAGAGGAGATAAAATTAAAGTACCAACAGGCTATTCATAATAGTAGACAAGAAAGAGACCAAGGAAATAGTGTGGAAGAAAAATGGAATGATGTGGAAGAAATACTTAGGAAAGCGGCGCAGGTATTGGATGTCAACAAGTTTACAAAAGGGAAAGTATGGTTCGATGAAGAATGTGAGAAGCGTTTAAAAGAAAGAAGGTTTACTAGAATGAAATGGCTAAAGCGGAATTCAACAGAAAACGAAAGAATGTTCAAAGAAGCTAAGAAAGAAGCAAAGAAGGTCTGCAGACAAAAAAAGAGGGAATTTTTAAAAAGTCAATTAACAAACATCGAGACGAAGTATACAAAAAAACAAGCAAGAGAATTTTACCAGAATATCAGAAGTCAGAAGCAGAATTATCAAAAGAAAACAATATTTGTTAAGGATGAGGAAGGCGCCCTGATTGGAGAAACAATGGAAAAACTAGAGCGCTGGAAGAATTATTTCAGGAAGGTACTAAATGGAGATGAAGAAAGAGGGGAAGAGTTAATAATAGAGAGAGAACAAGAGGAAGCACAAGAATTACCTAGTCTAGATGAAGTCACAGAAGTTATAAAAAATCTGAAGAGCAATAGAGCACCAGGAGAAAATGGAATCACGGCAGAAATGTTAAAAGAAGGGGGAGAAATAATACTAAAACAAGTGTACGAGTTAATATTACAGATATGGAAGGAAGAAGAAATACCCAAGAAATGGACGGAGGCGCTATTGATCCCACTACACAAAAAAGGAGATACGGCAATTTGCGATAATTATAGAGGAATTGCACTACTAGACATAACATATAAGGTACTGGCAATATTAATAAAATCCAGATTAGAAAACTTATCAGAAAAAAACATAGGCGATTACCAGTGTGGATTCCGCAGCAATAGATCAACTATAGAACAAATTTTCACAATAAAGCAGATCCAAGATAACAGTTATGAACACAACTTACCGCTAAAAATAATATTTATAGACTTTAAGCAAGCCTATGACACTGTGAAACGATATAAACTGTACGAGGCACTGAAAGAATTGGGGATATCGACAAAACTGATAAGGTTAATAAAAATGACACTAACAGGAACAGAAGGTAAAATAACAGCAGACGGTTACATATCAGAAAGTTTCACGATAAACAGAGGATTAAGGCAAGGCGACCCGCTGGCTACCACTTTATTTAATTTAGTACTTGAGATCATAATAAGAGAAAGCGGGTTGAGAAGGAAGGGAACGCTATATAATCATAAGAACCAGTGTCTGGCGTATGCGGACGACATAGCTATAATGACAAGAACAAAAGAAAATTTAACAGATGCACTGTCAGAGCTAGAGCATGCAGCTAAAGATAAGGGATTAAGGATTAACGAAGGCAAAACAAAATACATGGAGCTAAGAAACAACAAAGCCACAACAACAATATGTAACGAATTGCGATTTAAAGCCAAGGATGGAACTGAATACAAGTTTGAAAAAGTAGAGAACTTTAACTACCTAGGAGTGACAATTAATAGCAACGCTGAGGATAAAATTGAGATTCAAGAAAGAATAGCTAAAGGATCAAGATGTGTAGGAATGTTAAGACATGTGTTAGAATCGAAGAACGTTTCTCGGAATGCAAAAGTAAGGATATACAGAACTATTATACAACCAACAGTAATGTATGGAAGTGAGCTCTGGAAATTGAACCAAAAAGAAAAAGAAACTTTGGAAATATGGGAGAGGAAAGTGTTAAGGAAGATATATGGAGGACAAAAAGTGGGGGACTTTTGGAGAAGAAGAACCAATCAAGAACTGATGGAAATGTATAAGCAGCCAAAAATAACAAACCTAATAAGGGCACAAAGGATAAGATGGATGGGTCATGTGTATAGACTACCAGCAGAACGAGCGGTTAGACAAGTACTAACAGGTGGCGTGGAGGGAAAGCGAAGAAGAGGAAGACCCAGGACCAAATGGATAGAAGCGGCAGAACGGGACTTGACAGAATTAGGAATAAGAAATTGGAGACCAATAGCCGGGAATAGAAATAGATGGAGAAGGATTTGTTTACAAGCCATGGGCCAACTAGGCCTGGAGAGCTGATGTATATACATACATAATAAGATAGTTAATTACCTTCTTGTGGGCCAGGCTAATAGAGATGAGTCGTTCCGCACGGTAAGTTCTTTCGGAACGGTATTTTTTAGCAACGTACTGGAACGTTCCTAACATAGGATGAACGAGTTATGTTGGAACGACGGAATAAAACTGAAACGGTAAAAACGAGAAGAACGCAACACAAACAGACAGTTAGACGCGTCTCGAGAATTTTAAAGAACTCGCTCCTAACGTCGCTCGTTCATTCAAACTATTCTCTCGTAATGTGAAAAGCTTGATAACGTTACTTGAATCGTAAATTACTATTTCACAATAGCATCTAAATTATTTTAACGGTTTTCTTTTGTTATTTATTAACTAAGTTGGCGCAATACTTATATACAATAGAAAATAGATATAAACTTTTCCATGCTTGTGATGCACACTCCGAATTTTAAATTTGGAGAGCTTAGGTTGACAACTTCAGCAGAGCCAGCTAACTTCACTTAAGACTGAAACCCACTCCTCTGCGGGGGTTATTAACTTTAATACGTGTGACTGTAATATAATATTTATTAGTAATGAGCAGCATTGATTGCACCATTCGTATTACCGGCACTACTGAATGGACAACTTTATTTGGAGTTCCTCCTGGACGCTTTTCACTTAGTAGAGCACTTACCACTTGAAACTCGCCGAAACATACTTCATGCACGATGGGGCACCACTTTATTTCAACGTCTATCCAAACTGTTGGATAGGTAGAGGAGGACCTATTGCTTGGCCTCCTCGATCTCCCGGCCTAACGTCGTTGGATTTTTACCTGTGGGGACACCTCAAAACCTTGGTGTATTTCAGTTCGGTCGATGGCAGGGAGGAACTTCTACGGAGAATCACGTTTCACTGTGATCAAATAAGGAACAATGCTGGGTTATTGTGGTGGGTACAGCAGTCCTCAATTCGTCGTGCCCGCAAGTGGGCTTCACGAGTGGGCTTACGAAGTTTTTAACTAAGCGGTTAAAGTTTAACTTTCTATTGAAACTATGTTGGTGACGGGAAAATTCCTCTTTTTCTTATTCAGCTGAACAGAAGTTAGGGGACTAACAGTGTAAATAAAATGACGTTTTTTCGAAAACGGTTAAGATTAGCGACATGAATGAAGAGTACTTAATTTTTAGTCAATAGTTAAACGTTAAACGTAAAAAAACGTTATCCAAAACGTAAAAAAATGGGGTCATAAGTGTCACAGCTAGTCCGTCCCTGCAGCTGTGAATAATTCACAACACTTTCTTGGATAGTAATTTGAAGGGTCTTACCTGGTAGGTATACATCATATTAAAAAAAATTGGAATATACCTGATGGTTCAATAATTATGTGTAAACAAAGTTGTTTCCATTGGAGCTCTTTGGGAGCCCATATCTCCGAAGAGGGGGCGTATACGAAAAAAGTTTATATGAACTTGTAGTATTCTTTTCGCGTGTTTTTTTGATATCCGGGAGATTTCCCACATTTTCCTGGACACCCTGTATACACTGTGTTTTGTTTTTATCTCGTTACAACACATACTAGGTCCAGCGTTTTTTCATGACTGTTTAATGTTTTGATAACATATTAAATACTCGTGAAAAAACGCTGGACGTAATATGTGTTGTAACGAGATAAAAAACCACAGTGTATAATTATTGTAATATTAAGTTAGTTAGTTGCTAGCCACGGACGGTATTGCATCCTAGTATTGGTCGGCAAATAAGTGTTTCATTGTTATTAACCATAAGTTTGCGTTCAGATTAAATAGAATATTTTGTGTTATAAACGTGTAGTTATCTCTACAAGTGGACGCAGCACAAAGTGGCGACGAGGATGGGATACTGAACATAGTGTGAACATAGTGAATATAGTTGAGCAACACTTTTGTTGTTACAGCTAACTATTACTACTACTTTTAACCACGGTAAGTGGTGTGTCTTTTTCTCTCTCAAACACTAACATACAGTGTATCAAAAGCGTGACGGCTTGGAGTCGACTAGGAGGGCTGGAACCCAATACGTAAAACAGACAAAAATCCAGCATAGGGCTGGGACCCAACTATATTGAAACGACTTGCGAGTCGGGGGGAAAATTGAGGCTGATAGCCACTTATTGAGATTCCTTGGGGCCGAAGACAGCGCTTTGAGCAAAGTCAGACTACATTTGAAGAAACTGTTAGTATTTGATTTGTATTTTAGTAGTTTTGTTTATAATGTTAAATGCTGTATTATCAACGGCTGCTTGCAGTTGCGTCATCAATAACAAGCCATAATATTAGACCTTCTCGATAAATCCCGCTGTGAAAACACATTTGTTACAGAACAAGAAGTGAAGGAAACCGTGCGAGATGCGTACAGTGCTATTTGCGTACAAAGCTCGTAATTTCTCCCTTCCTCTGCTAATTATTTTTGGTTGAAGTGCAGTTTGGGTACACATGTAATGATTGGACTTTTCTTCACACTTTTCCAGGCTTAGGACTGGCAGCTAAATTTCTGGCTTTCACATAGCCTTTGTCAATTTTTTTGTCGTTTTCATACTTTTTTCTGTTTTAGTTTTTAGTCAAATTTGACTACATAAGCCAAGCTTTCCAAACATTTTTTAATATTTTCCGTTGTGGAATACCCTTCCAAAATGTTTTTAATTCTGTCGTTTAGCTTACAGTATTGTACTTTCCTTCTTTTCCCTTCATGGTTCAGAATAAGAAAACTGCAGTATTCTGCTTCTTCTTTAAGTTTTGTCAATTAAAGTGTAGGTACATGCTTCGGACTTACCATGGCATTTAATTTGAGATTCCAGCCTTCTACTGTGTTGTTTGTTCTGTGTAATGTATTGTGACAGTTCCACATTGTTTTAGTCCAATAACCGCTTTCCAGCCAATTATCGACAAAATAATCGTAAAACAGTTGGAGAGAATCATCCAAATGTGTTGTTTCTTGTACACATAACCACCCCTCATCAATGGCATCTAATGGAACGTACGTCAAAGCAGCACACATTCTTAGATGTTTTCTTACTTCTTGGTCATTCTCTTAAGCGGCTGATAATCCTAGTGCCTGAATTTTTCCCACAAGCGCTGAGTGTAATGGAAGTTGCATCCATGAATATCTGCATTAGGAAATTCAGTTGTAAGTGCTGTTGCACTGCTATGCTCAAGGAAATTTATAGGTATGGACTCGGGATGCCATGAATGACTTTTCAGTATCATAAATAATCGACGGCAATTAAGGCATTAGCATCTAATCGTTTATCGAAGTACAGGAATGCAACGCGGTGGTATTTTCCAGTTAAAATTATTACACTTATGTAATTACCTGCCACGGTATTTAAACAGGGTTGTTAAAATTACATTTTAAATGAATTTAAATATAATGAAAAATACTTTAAAAGAAAAGTATTTAAATTGTAATTCAAATATAACCTAAATGTGTAATTAAATACCTATATGAAGAAAAGTGCAATAATAAAATGTGTGTAGTACCCAAAATGCACTACAACAGAAAATAATTAGCAGAGGAAGAGAGAAATTAAGTGCTTTGTTCGCAAATTGCACGAAAATCAATTTGTACACAAATAGCACTGTACCAAGGCGGTCTATATTGTTCCAGGCCATGACACTGGTCCTATAAAGTGGCCTTTGGAATGGCTTCTCACAATCTGGCAACACGGCCTTTAACAAAAAATTACTAGTTTTGGTCACTAAATGAGCAATCTGTCAGTGCACTATCCCTGTCATTATGATGCATGCCAGTTAAAAAAATCTATGAAATCACTGCTATTTACATCGCAGTGGGTCACTTCACAGCAATATTCGATTTAAAAACAATTTCCAATGGGTAGGTAGCTCATTTTCCATTGCAAGTAAATTGTTGCTAATTTTGACTTCCTCTAAAACAGTAATTTCTTCAATATAACTTGTGCGGAAGCTAGTGATTTGCAATCGGAACAATTATCTTCATCTTATTACCTTTTATATCTGCTCTTTTAAAGTGCTTTTTACACACAACACTAGCCTTTCCAATCCGCCAGTGTTCTAAATGCAAAATTTCTTTTCATTTTTGTGCTACCGTTCTATTAGATGAAAACTTGAACATGCTAACATATGGAGCAACTGATGAAGCGTAAGTTGACTTGCAGCTTGGTACGTAACACTTCAAAGGCATTTCTGGAACTTACATGAACTGCCTTGTCAAAATAGTTTTTAATGTCAAATATATTTCATACAAACAATAGTAATTTATTATACAAGACGATAAAGTTAAATTTTATCCACGAGTGAATCGTTTAACGTCGAGACGAAGTCGAGACGTTAATGATTCAAGAGTGGATAGAAATAACTTTATCGTCGTGTATAATACAATATTTTTTTCTATAGCAAGAACTTTAACAATTTCAAAAGAAAATAATGACAGTCAATCACATTTCAAAATGTCAGTAGCTAGATTGGGTTGCTACGATAATACGAAGCTGTCATATTTAATTTAAACAAAAGTTAGAAAATTAAATTACTTTATCTATCCTTGATGTTAAAGTGCTACTTTATCTACCCTTGCTGTTAAAGTAAAACTTGACCTTTTGTTTTGAGTTGATAAAAGCACACTTTAACATGTGCTATAGAAAAAAACTTATTTAGTGTGTCTTGGAATGGCCTAGCACACAATCTGGCAACAGAGCCAGTGTCATGGCCTGAAACAATATAGACCGCCTTGACTGTACGCATCTCGCACGACACCAAAGTGAAGTAGTCCTAGTAGTAAATATAATGCTTTCATTAACCAGAACACTACAATATACCTAACTGTTAAATACTAGAATTTATATTTATAATAGCTATTTAGGCAACAAGTGCTAAAAGTTGATGTTTATGAACGAGACATGAAAATTAGGAAACGAAGCCGAAAACTGAGTTTCATAACATGTCGAGTGCAATAACACTTTTAACACGAGTTTGCATACAATATTTTTCCTACGACCTTAAATTTTCTGTTATTAATCCATAAATGTCGATTTAACAAAGGTTTGCATTTATGACAGTTATAATTTATGTCATAATAAAGAGATGGTCTTGACGCGCAGGTGAATGTTTCCGCAGCTAGTACTGCCAAAGTCAGTTATCAAAGGAAATTATAATAGTACACATCTGACTTTATTCATTACATAACGCTTTAATTATTTAAAAAACACTTTACCTCTAACGCAAGAAGTAACTACGAGGGGTCGTTTTTATATTCCCGGACTCGGCTGTTTTGAATTTTGATGCAATTTTCGATTATGTTGTTTTTTAATCACATATGCCTTGGTAACTTGTGTAGCAATTTACAAAACAATTGCAACATTAGTAATTTTATTATCTGTCAGTTTGTGTCGTCGCGCGTTGTATGTGTATCGAAATGAATAAAATCGAATACCGGGCTGTTATAAAATTCCTAACAAAACAAGGAAAACCTCCAAAAATTATTCTTGAACAGATGTTGGCTGTATACGGGGATGATTGCCCTTCCAAGTCAACCGTTTGCGAGTGGTCAAAATTGTTTAGACATGGTCGAGAATCACTGGATGATGATCCCCGTCCAGGGCGCCCTGTTGACGTGATCACTTCATATGTTGTTGAAAAAGCCAAGTGTTTGGTACTTGAGGATGCAAGACTAAAGAAGCGACAATTAGCAGCTTCACTAGGAGTTTCAGAAACCACAGTTTTCAGAATTTTACACGATTACCTTGGGATGACAAATGTTAGTGCAAGATGGGTCCCACGAATGCTTTCGCCATTCCAAATGCGTGTCCGGGTAGAAACCTGTGAACAATTCTTGACGCGCTGTGGAGATGAAATAGATTTAATTATCAATCGACTTGTCACTGGAGATGAAACCTGGGTTCATCATTATGACCCTGAATCGAAACAAGAATCGATGCAGTGGCATGTTAAGGGCTCCAGCCCTCCCAAGAAGTTTAAAGTCACCCATTCTGCAGGAAAAATCATGGCAACCATTTTTTGGGACCCCCAGGGAATTTTGTTAATTGATTATATGAAGAAGGGTAGTACGGTAACGGGAGAGTATTATGCAAACTTGATGCATCGCCTTAGAGATGCTATTAAAGTGAAGAGACGCGAAAAACTGACTCAAGGTGTCTTGTTGCTCCACGACAATGCATCAGTGCACAAGTCCAGACTTTCAAAAGCTGCTGTAGCAGATTGTGGCTTCGAAGAAATTGAACATCCGCCTTATAGTCCAGATTTGGCATCCAGTGACTATTTTTTGTTCCCGAATCTCAAAAAAACACTAAGGGGGACAAAGTTTAGGGACAATGACGAACTTATAGCAGCTATTGAGGGCCATTTTGCGGAAAAACCAAATGAATATTTTTATACTGGATTAAAGATGTTATTAAAACGGTGTTATACTTGTATTCAAAAGCAGGGGAACTATATTGAAAAATAAAATTTTGTTGTTGCTCTAGTCTTTTTTTCATGCCTTGTCCGGGAATATAAAAACGACCCCTCGTAGAATAACTTTACAACCTCACTTCCAATTCGAAATTGTAGTTTTATAACCTCGCTTCACTTTTAGCACATGGGCTAAAAGTAAACAGCTGATCTCATTTGAAACACGCTAAATTATGAAACGTCTCTTTTAGTGAAAAAAGCTAGCGCTAAAAGGCCTACTTTTAGTGATGGTCGTAGAAAACATTATTATAAATAATTAACTAACAAACTCGATGTTTGCAGGTGATGTCAGACATCAGGATAAAACCGTTCTTGTGCGACGACATTGATAAAACTTTACTCAGGGGAAAATGGAATAAATAGTTGCGGTCTCATGAATTGTATTTAGCCTCCGAAGAGATTACCGACGTCAAAAAGAAAAGAGACAAGCTCTTGCATTACAACGGAAGCCAGTTAAAAGAAGTGGTGTATAATCTGCCAGGTGTAATAGAAGAATTAGATCCTGTTCTAAAAAATGACATATTTAAGACGCTCACTGGAAAACTTTCAGAATATTTTTCGCCAAAACAAAACTCCACCTTCAAACGTCATATTTTTAGAAGTCTTAAGCCAGAAGAAAGTGAATGTTTTAACAAATATTCTTCAAAAGTTAGGAATCAAGCCAGCAAGTGTTCGTTTGAAAATTCTGCTCAAGAAGCTAAAGAAATAAATATTAAAGATACACTAATTGACAACTGGACTCCAATAAAACTAAAAAAGAAGTTGCTGGAAAAAGAAATGTCGTGCAAAATACTTTTCTAGATTGGATTTAGCCAATGCATATCACCAACTAGAGCTAAACGAAGAAATCCGCCCAGTAACAACCTTTATAACCCACAAAGAAATGTTTCGGTACAAACGTCGAATGTTCAGAGATATTTCAGCTTCCAAAATATTTCAGAGGGTTTTTGAGGAAATGTTAGCATCATATAAAAATTGCTTAAATTACCTTGATGATGTAATAGTCTTTGGAGGTACCGATGAAGAACATGACAAGTGCTTAAAACAAGTTTTACACGTATTTCAAGATAATGACATACCAGGATGTGTTGAAAAGTTCCTGGCTTTACATAGAAAGAAACGCACTAGCGAAATATGAAAGATATTTTATTCAACGTACTCCCCCCTCAAGCTAATACATATATCATAACGCTTCTCCAGTTTTCTTAACCCCTTCAAATGTTCAAATAGAAGTGGGACGGTTGTCCCTCCAAAAACGCCTCCGTAGCTGCGATGACTTTCTCATTGGAGCCAAACTTGGTACCCTTCAGGTGTTTCTTCAGCTGTGGGAAGAGGTGGTAGCCCGAAGGGGCTAGATCTGGAGAATAGGGCTGATGGTTCAATAATTCGAAGCCAATTTGGTCGATTTTCGTCAGGGCATTGTGAGCGGTATGGGCAGATGCATGCACCGCCATGTCTGCTTTATTAATGCGTGAAATGAAAACTCCCGCACGTACGATTCTGTTACTGTGCATATGCGTTACTGAATAGTTAAACATGCTGCAGTATTGGTTACACGGGCCTCGCTTACTTCACTAGCACCAAAGCCAGGTACTTTTCAGCACAACCTCGTACTATTAAATCAATAAAAATGCGCCAAAAAGTTCAAGAACTTTACTTTTTGGGACACGAGCTTTCCAGGTATTGATGCAGACGAAAAAAAAATTAAGATTGTCGTACAATTTCGACCACCTAAGACAAAAGAGAAAATGCGAAGTTTTTTAGGATTGATGACGTACGTAGGCAAATTCTTACCTGACCTGGGAACTGTGAGGGAACCACTTCCTCAGCTAACAAAACAGAATGTACAATTTCAATGGACGGATGTACATGAAGTAAACTTCAACAAATTAAAGCAGTCTCTTGCCAAACTTATAACGTTGGCGTACTTTGATCCGAAGCAGAAAAAACGTCTAATAGCACATGCTAGTCCGGTTGCTCTAGGAGCAGTTTTGCTACAGTTTGACGGCCAACAAATCCCATAGGCAATTTCTTATGTAAGTAAAACCATCAGCAATGTAGAGAGTCGGTATTCTCAAACAGAGAAGGAAAGCCTTGCATTGTATGGGCAGTGGAAAGGTTTTATTACTACCTACCTTTCCGGGCTTGAATTTGAATTTGTTACGTACCATCTTTAAATCAACTTCTAAACCCCCGGCCAGGATCGAAAGATGAGTTCTAAGACTTCCAAGCATTCAAATTTAGAATTATTCACCAGATGGGAAAATCAAACATAGCAGATGCTATGTAAAGACTTTGTCATCTAACACAGGAACCATCATTTGACAAGGAGCGAGCATTACATTTTCACGGTAGTAGAACGAAAGTCAGCTAGAGCTATGGACATCTCACAAATAATCTCAGAAAGTGAATGGGACAAGCAAATTTCAGATGCGTTGGAAAAGCTAAAACATGATAAATGGGATGGGCTAGCTAGATACAAATGTATATTTTCCTTTTCGATTGGAATTGACAGCGATGGGACCAGTTTTACTTCATGGGAAAAGCTTTGTCATACCGGAGTCTCTGCAAGTCCAAGCACTACGTTTAGCATATAAAGGCAATCTAGGTGAAACAGTTACAAAAAGAAGGTTAAGAGCCAAAGTTTTAACGTTTTAGCCCTGATCATTAATTTCGTAAATTTATGACTTCCATTAATTTCGAAAAGGCTCAAACGTTTATTAATTTCTACCCCGAGTAAGCTCAAATTGGAGAAAATGTTCACTCAAACTCAAATATATATGGTCATAAAAACACAATATATCACCAATGGTATATTATTTTTAACTATATGTACAAAATAACCGATAATTCTTAGTAAAATGAATTGTATATTAATAAAATTAAAAGTTTCCTCTGGAGACGTGTTTCTTCGGTTTTTTGGCAAACTGGAACCCACTCAGCATCTAGGTGTCGGTGGCGGCATCATTTAACCTGGAACGAAGTACAGTCGCTGCCCCGCTGTATGTCTGATGTCCGAAACGCAGCTTCTGAGATAACCGCTGTTTGTTTACACTTTGTGTTCTGCAAACATAAGCAGAAATTAGAGAGATTAGTAGATACCTGCGACTCCGGGAGTGCGTAAGGGCTGGTGCAGGTTGTGGTGGTGCCCTAGGGTGGCAGTTCGATATTCCAGGAGTAACTGTGGCATGAATTTGCACCTAGTGAAATTCGCTCGCTTTAGCTTAAAAATGGACTTGACAGTTCGGCATTCGCTTGCGGCGAAGTCATTTACTCGAGTTTTGCCTTTGGGCGTTAGGGCGTCGTCGGTAGACGTATAATGCTGACCCTCCAAGTAGGTTAATTAATACGGATGTATTGTTCGTGCCGCCTTCATGCGGGACGTACAATATAATTCCTACAGGTACGGTTATTAACAGGTTATAACATTTTAATCGTCTCGTTGATTCTCGGAGTGTTGGGAACGGTAAATCGCAGTGGTTTCGGGTTAACCGGGAGTTGCTTTAAGAGACAGTAGGTTTGTGCTGTCACAATCTAAAGCACGGACAGGCTATGGTGTTTTCTCCTAGGAGACAGTAGGTTTTCTCTGTCACAATCTAAGGTACTAGCCGGTTATGGGGTGGCTTTATGAGACAGTAGGGTAGTGCTGTCATAATTTAAAGCCAGGAGAGGATTTGGAGGACATGAAAGCCCAGGGACTCGATCGGCTCAACTGACTTAAAATGGCTGCTGAGTCTTCTTTTATACTCTTTGGCCGGCTTTATCGCTACAGCAGCTCTGGGTAACATTGAATGGAAGGCGGTGCCGGGGTTACTTGTTCGTGTCTTTGCGCATAGCTGGTACGTATTTTGTTATCACCAGTTCGCGCGCTGGCTAGTTATAACGCCTGATTAGGCGATAATAAGCAATGTACAAATTAAATACATTTTTGATATATATTTATAATTTGCTGCAGATGCTAGCGTTACAGCATTATCAGTTGGTTATCGTAAACTATTATTCCAGATATCAAAAGATAAAATTCCTGAAGTCCACTACGTCTGCAATAATTATCAGCCATTTATTAGAAATATTTTCTTATCTAGGATTACCGAAAATTAGTTAGAGCCGATAATGGACTTCAATTTTCCAGCCAGAAATTTAAAGATTTTGGTCAACAAATAAATGGTGAGGTGGAAAACACACAATCGTGCTATTTTAAACCGTTACAAATCTTTCACGTAATAGTTATTTAAGTGGGCAAGCGTAATAGATTAGCTTTTATGGGCGAGCCGGGTCATTTGCAGGGTGAACGACATAGGAGTGAGTACCGTAATCCGGTAACCCTTAATAATGGCTAATTGCAAGTGAGCCGCTTACGTTTTATTTCGTTTTGCTGAAAATCTTAGAAATTAATATTAGTGATTAACATAAGATGTGTTTATTAGAAAATGGGTGCTTTTAAAGTTGCCAGGCCACCATTTTACAGGCACCGTGCCTGTAAAGGCTCATTTACTGAGTCTGTTCAGATGGCAGTAAACGACCTTTTAACAAGTCATGAGGAAATAAACAAACTAAACTATCGAACCGAACTCCAAAAATGTATAACGATATATGTCACGCTATAGAATGATATGTGAAAGTCGATGCCAGCTCTAATACGTAAATTAAATTGTAACGCTTATTGAGCTAATCAAACTACCGAAAGAAGTGCAACTTTATGGAATCAAAATAAGTGGTAATACCTACTAACTTCTACATAATAAAGTCAAAACTTTACCAAGAATAACAACATATCAGGACGTTAGGTTAGATCACAGATATTACGCTAGAATGTCGATTTCACGAGACGCTAATAGCAGCAAAGCATTCCATTTCTAGAGCCAGTAATATGGAAGGAAACAAAAATTAACCCTCTTGTTAGGGACCACACACATTTTTTACATTACATAGGAATGTTTGTACTAAGTACACACAAATCATAAATCTGCAAATAACCTAAATTCGTAACTTTGTACAAAAACATTTTTTAATCCCACCTGCATTTTACTACCTCTAGGAACATTACTCGGAAAGTTGCCGATTGTTCAAAAGATCGGAAGGTTCCGATCATTTCGGAACTATTTTACTTTTCGGTACACAAAATGAGAAAACGAAATGCCAATTTGAACGGAACGGATTACGGAATGTTGTGTTGACTCACTTGACTGCTGTATGCTGGTTGGCGAATGCCGACGGCTCGCGCCGTGTGCGTACGTGGTATGATACTTGAATGGCACTGGCACAGTGGTAGTTCGTAGATTAATTATTAGATAGTACACCTTACAGACTTCAAATTCAAAATCGGAATGCAGACGATAAATAGAGCATAATCGATTAGAAATCAATACATTAATTTTTTAATTGATGAAACTAAAATAATTACATAAATCAAACACAAATATTAATAAAACTCATAAATATAAACGAACACGTTTATAAATAATAACTAAATATAATAGCTATTTATGCAACAAGTGCTAAAAGTCGACTTTTATGCGCGAGACATGAAAATTATGAAACTCAGCCTTCGGCTTCGTTTCATAATTTTCATGTCTCGCGCATAAACGACTTTTAGCACGCGTTGCATACAATATTTTATCTACGACCTTAATTTTACCGTTATTAATCCATAAATATCCATTTAAGAAAGGTTAGCATCTGCGACGTTTTTAATTTATGTCATAATGAATAGTAGGCCTGCGCCGCGGTGGCGATTGTTTGGCCACGCCCGTGCTGTCAAGGTTAATTACGAAATGTAATTATTGATACTCCACATATGACTGTATTCATTACATAACGCTTTAATTATTTCAAAAACGCTTTACCTGTAACGCAAGAAGCAACTAGAATAGCTTTACAACTTCACTTGCAGTTCGAAATTGTAGTTTTAAACTCGCTTCACTTTTAGCACATGTGCTAAAAGTAAACAGCTGATTTCTTTAAACACGGTAAACTATAAAACGTCACTTTTAGTGAAACAAGCTAGCGCTAAAAGGCCTACTTTTAGTAGTGGTCGTAGATAAAACATGTTTTTCTCTAATAGTGCGATAAATTCTAACTGAAATAATAATATATAAAAATACAGTGAGTATATATAGACTTGGCAAATAAAATTAAGTTTGTCACTAAATTATTTAAAAACCAATAAAAATTAATTTATTTTTTATAGTATACATATAATTAGTTGTCTTATTAAAAATATGTTTTCGAGATATTTTTGATATATTTTTCGATATATTATTATCGACATGCATATTCCAGGAAAGCAGTGGATCCATGCAGACCCTTAGGAATTTCATGCTATTAGGATCTGTAAAACCATGTATTTTTCGTTGACGAAGACCATGACCTGTGTTTCTGCTGAAGGATATTTTCCACAGTGGATTTGAGGTCATTACAGCATGTGAATTGCTTTCGGTTATCTAGGTATGAACTAATCATATTCAAGCTTTCCTTCTGGAAACCGTAATATCACAATTCATTGTTTAATTAACAGCTAAGTGATGTTTGGTTAAACAAATAACAGAGAATTTATTAGCATAGCTGTTAATGAAAATATATAAATCATCAATTTTATTACGAATTGACTATACATTGTATGCAAAAACCGATATGGTACAACGTACAGGTTATAGATGAAGCACGGTGAAAACTGAAACTAAAGTTAGAATCTAGTAATTTCCAAGTTTTGTATTGGTAATACTTTTTACATCTATCATATTGACATTAAATTGTTAACTTTATTTAAGCTAAACGACACAATAAATCGGAGGCGTACTCAACATGGTGGTATGGCGCATTTCAAAACAGAATTAACAACACACACAAAAATAGCGACAATAACAATATTAATAACAAAATAACAGAATTAACAAAATCAACAGCAACAGCAATTTTCACACTTTAAAACACGCGCGAATTCTGGTGGTGTGCAGTCAGAAATCTGAAATAATTTATAGGTTATGTAATATCAATCTTGGAACTCACATCTCGACTTACCGAAACAATTAGCTCTCAAAATAACTGCTGTCTTCTTGGTGCAAATGAAATAAAAAGTCGGAAGTTCGTATTGCAGGGTGGTCGAAATGGGTGGGATTTGCTGATTCTACTCGTTATACTTGCGTTTTCGTTTATTCCAAGCACAAGGAACTTCTTCTGTCCACTTGCATTCATCAATGGCTTCGTGCATAAAGTTTTTTGATTTGCTGCTGTCGTCGTTCAAGTTTGTGACATCGGTCATAAGTTGCCGCTTATTAACTTCCATAATAGCATGATACTTCAAAGTGACGCTGCAGAGATGAGAAGCAATAAGATTGTAAATTCAATTTTATTCAAAACTACTTACCTCACATAACCGTAAAGCATTAATCGGAGTCCAATTCTTGCTTTTGCAAAATTTAGACCATTATTTGCAAATTTTTGAGAAATCTGAACAACGCTATTCCCTTACTTTGCTTTGTACTACCCACGGTCTAAGATATTCAGGTCATTCGACTGGGATTTGTAGGCATACTAAATTTTGTCCTCATTCACAAATATTACGCTAGATGGCGGAAGTGTAAAAAAGGATACGACAAAGCCAACTTGAATTAAATTTAGGTAAACAATAATGGCGGCTCACAAACACGTCAAATATTGACATGTAAAGTGAAGTCATATTTACATTTTTTAAAAGTGTTTGAACTCTTCGAAATGGAATCAACTCGTGAAAAAATGAGGGGTTATCTTGTAGTGTACGACGCCCACTTTGAACAACCGTTCCTAGAGCCAGTAATGCAGGTGGAAGTGAAATTTGACAATATTTTTTGTAAAAAGGTACGAATTCAGCTTAGCTGCAGTTTAAGATTTGTGTGTACCTAGTTCAAACATTCCTGTGTAATTTAAACAATTTGTGTAGACCATAACAAGAGGGTTAATTTATCTCTCCTTGCTATATTACTGGCTCTAGGAATTGTAGTTTACAGTAGCCGACGTACACTACAAGATTACCAAATGAGGATGTAATGATGAAAGAAACAGACTCGAAAAACACCAGTGTACGAGCTGATAACAGCAAAAGTTCGATAGAAGTTGATCAAAATGGGTATGTTTGCAGTTTTGTATAAAATATATAATGCCACTTAGATATAATTATTTTCCGAAGCAATGGAAGATGATATCTAAACTGGGTAAAACTCCAGAAGAATTAACATCTTGCAGGACCATACGTCCTTTGAAAGCACTAGGAAAACTACAGTTGGATAGACAGCAAACGTGGCAGAAACACAATGGACTGAGCAGAAGCAACTTCAGTTTATGCTACGACAGTACTACTCAAACTAGGATAGTAACTGTACAAATCAATTCTCCAATCAATCTGGTTGTACAACTGTGGGACACGACAAGTAATTCAGACGTGGAGATATTACAAAGATTTCAAAACGAAGCACTGCACACGGCACGCTGAATTGTAAACGTTTGCAACATTTATCTCACAATTAAATAGGCCTTGGTGCTACACAGAATTACCAACTTACAGTACTACATTAAAACTCAGTAATACTGTATACAAGGAAAAAATTAATGTGCGGGTTCGATATTTTTGGTGAAGTGCGTCATTTCAAGCCTACAAACCATTACATTTAATTTAGTTTTAATTTGGGTACCCGTTTTAAAACCCATTAGCCTGAAATTCTGTAATTAAGCAACACACAGTGCAGGTGCAAGGTGACTTAGTTAATAATAAAATGTGTCATGATATTCTGGGGCTTCAATCACCACATCAACTGGCGGGCGGCCCACACAGTCGCGGTGCCAGTTCGGTATGCGGTCTACCAAGTATAATATGATCTACCATAAAGTAGCTGGTTCAATATGCGGTCTACATACTATGCAGACCAACATAGGTAAAGTCTTGTGGTTCAATAAGCGATCTATCGTCAAAATATTTATTATGTTTAATTAACTACATGTGCATACAGTAAAAATGGTTTAATTATAAGTATTTATACATATACATCTCTAACATCGTTCAGAAAAGCAATAAACTTATCGTCTGTGTTTTTAAGTATTCTTAAGTATGAATAATTAACCATAATTAATAAACAATTTCAAAAACAACCAAATTGCCGAATAGTGAGCAGTGAAAGTACTTAATTATCCGATTGGCAATTAGTTTATTGCTTTACTTAACGACGGGGTTATAGGGAAACAATGAATAATTAACTACGTATAATTAACAAACAATTTTGGGTTTATTTATTGAACCACATACTTTGCCTATATGTGGACCTGTATATAATTGTACATTAGCATTATGCATGGTAGACCGGATATCGAATCAGATACTCAGTGGTAGACCGCATATCGAACTGGCACCACAGTCGCTTTAAAAATTGGGTACCGAAACCAAAGTTTGAAAGTAGGGAAAGTAAGGCAGTCGTCGAAAGCATAATGCTAACCATATCACCCAGTATGCCGTTAACGGTGTGCCAGATTGACTGGGTTTCGGAAAAAGATATTTCGGCAACCCTGACCCGCCATGTCTCAGATCATATTCCTAGGTGTGGAATGAAACGCTTTGAATTTTACTTTTATGGTATTCTGAATAATTTATTGTAGACACCTGTTTACTAAACCGTCTCCAGGTATAAAAATAGGCAGTAACGTAATTTGAATTTAAGAATTTCTTATAAAAAATTTACGATTCAGAATATCATAAAAAGATGTATACAGCTCGGTTGTTACCAGAACTTTACCTGCTTACACGTCCTTGCACGCAAAGTTCTTAGTAACGGTCTTGCAATGTAAATTACTCTTATATTATAAATCAAAGTTTATAAATCGTTTATACTTCAGGGCTTTCTTGCAAGTACATACTTGATTTCACTCAATATTAAATATTTATTCAGTATCTAAAAATGATAGAATACCCACTAATAATTACGTATGATAAAAGTGAACATTAAATGAAGCGCGTTTTTGAATAAAGGGTTTTATTGTAATTGTACAAATTGTATGGTATTTTATTGTTTTGCAGATACTGGGTAAAAATTATTTTTTGTAAAATCGTACTAAAATATGGTCATTTATGCATTAATTTGCGGGCGTAAATAGTGCCGTTTGCGCCCTAAGGCCTAAAAATAATTTGCGGGCGTAAATAATGCCTTTTGCGCCCTAAGGCCTAAAAAACCAGCATCACATTGGCAACCAACAACAATTTGATTGTTGAGAACGAATCGTGCCATTTATTTTTCAAAGCTTTATGGTGGATTTTACAAAAAATCTTGTTTGCATTTCGGGCGTGAACGGCGATTTTGGCCCTTTGGCGTTTTATAATCCTTCGGCCCTTCGGGCCTCTGGCTTATAATTCCGCCGCGGGCCAAAATCGCCTCCTTCACGCCCTTAATACAAAAATAGCTATTATTTGAAATCGGCATCAAAGTACCTCTAAATCGTCATTAAAATACAAGAAATCGGCAGTAAAGTAATCCATTGTTTTACGACTTTTTTGTAGGTGGCGAGGCGACAGATAAACGTCAATCGACCGAACATAACCTACAAAAGTTGGTTAAAATGTTGTAATTTCACGATTTCTCGATTTCAAATAAAACATAATGCACTCTTAGGCACTGAAGTTCCTTTATATCCCTCATGTGGTTTATTTGCCTTGGCCCTACGGGCCTCGGTAACTAAATCTATATTCTTGATAAAAAGCTTAACTTCAGTGCCTTGGTATACAAACTACTATTTAATTCAGTGACAAATGGAACAATATTTCAAGTATTATTTTTTATGAAATGTTCAATCAAGTTTTCCTAATATGAGATAGTACATATGTCACTGGAAAATTGTATTATTTTCACTTGAGTAAAAATATTAGTATGTAATACATACATCTTTCTTTAATTTATTAAAATAATAAAACTTATTTGACTTTTATTAGCTTTCAATGCATAGTTTAAGGCATGGTGTAAAGAATACAAGGTGAAACGTTCCCGGGATGGGCAGTCGTTCAGAAAATAGAGGGGGGATGTCAACCAATCCCCGATGGTCCTGCTCAGGAAATCCATCACGGCCGCGATCATGGTTTAACCATGGTTACGATCGTATATGTTGCTGGCACTGTCAGTCGATGTCAAATTCGGGGTTAGCAGGTTACATTTTGCGTCAATCTGACACCAACTGACGCAAAACCTAACCTCGAATTTGACATCGACAGCATCTTCAACAATACACTTCAGTACTACCAATCGTGCCATTTGTCGGACCATGTCCTATTGGTTGAATTTGAGGTCCGCCCACATTCTGCGGAACGTTACACCTTGTATTCTTTACACCATGGTTTTGTTACATATTATAGTACATTATATAGAATGATTCAAAATTCAAGAAACCCAAATTATAATAAACAATTACTACATGATAACTGGATAGAAGGAAGTCCGGCTATAAATATGAATTTATTCCTTTGCAATCATACTCGTTATTGGTAGCGTTTTGTTTGTAATTTTATTTATTTAATTAAACAGTAAAGTGCTGCAAAGGCAGATATAAACAATAATGGCATCCTACAAATATGTCAAACATCAATTAATTGACATGTGAAGCGACAATATATGACAAAAATGATTATATAATAGTTATTTACTATACAAGTGGGATAACAGCATCACTTGTGTGTTTACACACACGTATATTAATGATGCATTATCACACATGTATTGTACAAAATTTTATCTACGACTGCCTAAAATTGAGAAAAGTGCATTAAGAGAAATGTCAGATCTGTCATTTTCAAAAATATTTTAGTAGGCAAATGTCATTATGTCATTCATTTGACACCATTTCAATTAGGTAATGAAGTCGGCGGACATCGTCCAATTATAGTTAGGTTCGTACAACGTAGTGTAAAGAAACTTGTTTATAATAATAAAAGAAAGCTAAAAGGTACGAAAATAGTTATCCGGGAAGATTTAACAAGAAAAAGAGTATCGCTCTTAAAAGCTGCATCAGAAAGATATGGTTACAAAAACGTTTGGACGAACGAAGGTATGATTTTTATTAAACTCGGCGATATAATTCATAAAGTTATTACACAACGTGATTTAAATAATATTAATTATGAGCAGTGAACCGACCTACCATAGGCGTTCTTGTTTCACTTAGTGTATAAACGCATTTTCTGCATATGTCGCGGAACTGCTTGAAGGCTGCACATGTTAACGTACGTTCTTTGTTACCAAAAATAAACGAAATACGAGAACTTCTCTTAAACAAACAATTTGATATTTTTGCAATTTCGGAAACTTGGTTAACTGTTAATATTAATTCGGATGATCTATTTATTCAAAACTACAGATTATTTCGTAAGGATCGTGGTACAAGAGGAGGAGGTGTTGCATTTTATGTAAGAAATTTTATTAACGTTCGAATAATTGATAGTAATGACAATATTGAGCAGTTATGGATATCTGCTACAGTTAATTCAAAGAAATTTATCTTTGGTGTTGTATACAGGCCTCCTCAGCTCAACTACAAAATATTTGTGGATGAACTTGAGAACTCGTTCATGTTGTGCGCACCGGTGTCTGATAGTATTTTTTGTATGGGTGATTGTAATGTAAATTTCGCTACTCCTGATACTCCCGCAACAGAGTATTTTAACAATATGTTAGATTCGTTTAACTTAAAACAGATTATCAATGTTCCAACTAGATTAGGGGCAAATCAAAATTCTATATTGGATATTATCATTACATCTAATGTATCGCTCGTTATGAAGTCAGGAGTAGCAACTTGTGTATTGCTATGTGTCCGGTCGTGTGCCTGAATCTGTACCTGCAATCTGTACTTTCAGGGATTATAAACAATTCAACGTTGCTGACTTTAGTAACGATTTGAAGTTACTCTCCTTGCATCGATTATACAATATAGATGACATTAATGGTAAAGTTCAATTTTTAAATTCTCAGTTGTTAAGTTTATTCAATAAACATGCACCGTGGCGTACTGTTAAACTTACTGAAAAACCTGCACCATGGATTACGGATAATATTAAATTACTAATGAAGCTGCGCGACAGGGCGAAAAATAAATTTAAAAGGGGTCAAACCAGGGGTGCTTGGGAATATTACAAGTTGCTGAGGAATTATACTAATTTGGCGCTAAAAAATGAAAAAAGGGCTTATTTTCAGTTTAAATGTGCAAATACTAACAGCACAGTAATGTGGAAAGAATTAAAAAGATTGCAGGTTGGACATGAAAAAAACAAAATAATGAGTTCACACATAAATCAAGATAATGTTGAAGAATTTAATAATGATTTCATTAATAGTATACCGCACATAGATGTTGATAATAATGTTTTAAATTTTTATATGAATAATTCATCAGTAAATAGTCAGTTTAAATTTACACCTGTTAATATGGACGAGATACTGAAAATAATTTATTCCTTAAAGAGTAATGCTACAGGCTCTGATGGCATTAATGCTCACATGCTAAAATTATGTTGTCCATATATTGCAGAATTTATTACACATATTATTAATAGTTGCATTGTTGAAAATAAATTTCCGGACTGTTGGAAGGATGCTTTTGTAATACCGATATCCAAGATTGCACAACCTGTGGATTACAAAGATTTTAGGCCAATTAGTATTTTGCCAACAATGTCAAAGATTTTAGAAAAGGTTATTAACACCCAATTGCGAGTCCATTTACAAAGTTTTAATATATTACCAGAATTACAATCTGGTTTTCGTCCATTCCACAGTTGTACAACTGCATTATTACATATAACAGATGATATTCTAAGAGCACAGGATAATGGCAGTTGTGCAATTTTGGTTCTTCTGGACTATAGTAAGGCTTTCGACACAATTAACCATAATTTATTATCTGCCATCTTGCATTACATCGGTCTTGATTCTTCAGCAATTAATTTAATAAAAAGTTATTTAACTAATCGAAAACAATGTGTTAAAGTTCAAAATATTATATCTAATTTCATAAATATAGAGAGAGGAGTACCACAGGGTTCCATACTTGGACCATTATTATTCACGGTATACACTAGCAACTTCCATAACAGATTAGCGACTTGTAGTGTTCACATGTACGCTGACGATACCCAGATATATCATGCATTTCGTCCTGATGATATTGGGCGTGCAGTTCATGATGTAAATGATGACTTAGATATTGTTTCTCGCCTATCGCAACAGCATGCACTTCTACTAAATCCGCTAAAATCATGTGCTTTATTATTTGGTAAAACAAATGATAACCTGATAGTACCACACATAAAGATAGATAACACTGAGATACCACTAGTGAACAGTGCCAAAAATTTAGGTTTGATTATGGATAAATCATTCAGATATAAAGAGCACGTTTGCAAATGTATTCAAAGAGCATATTATAATTTAAAGCTTTTATATCCACATAGATTATACTTAAATCAGAAAGTTAAAACTATTCTCTGCGATTCATTGGTGTTATCACAGTTTACCTATTGTGCTCCGGTGTATGGGCCAGGACTAGACTGTGAGACATTGCAACGTATACAGCGTGTTCAGAATTCCTGTTTACGTTTTATCTACGGCATTCGCAAGTTTGATCACATTTCTTATAAATTATATGATGCAAAATGGTTAAATATGAAAAACAGAATATATCTCCATAGTGCATTATTATTTCATAATATAATATCAGACAAACAGCCTCCCTATTTATACAATAAGATTACTTTCAGGACTGATGTGCATAATCTGAACTTAAGGCATCGAGGTTTAATTACAATACCGCACTATAATTTGTCTATATTCCAAAGAGCTTACACTTTCAACATTGCTAAAACTTATAATGATATTCCTCAGTCGTTTAAAAACTTATCATCCAAACAATTTAAAGAAAAGTTATTTTTAATATTATTTGAGACACAGCGTTGACAGGTAGCGTTCGAGTGTCTCCGTGATACATTGTTATTGTGTTTATGTATATATGTAATTAATGTTTTCTGGCATTGCATTTTATTTTGTAAATTTTTACGGTATTTACAAGGGCGAAGTGGAAGAATAGCTCTGCTAAACTTCGTCCTTGCGATTCAGCTTTTTGAATAAAGATTTATTTATTTAAAGTCATTACACAACTCAGTTGCGTAATGAAACCATTACATAACTGAGTGGTGTAATGAGCTTCATTACGTAACTGAAATAGTGTCAAATGAGTGACATAATGCGTTACTTATCCCACTGGAGTAGATAATAGTATATTACATACCGAGGTGGGAAGTGTTTCATTACTGTCGAGAGATTAGGTAGTTTACCGAGACGCGTAGCGTCGAGGTTAACTTTATCTCGAGACGGGGATGAAACTTTCCACCGTGGTATGTATACTATTTTATTTGCAATCATCTAATTTTAAAAATAACTACAATTGAATTCTGAATAATAGATATCTTGATGTATCTAATATTTTTGTTACCATGAAAACAACCCACTCAATATTTTGTTACCATGGAAACACCCCACTCTTCAAGTATGTAATATTTTGCGGGGTATGTAATAATTTCCTGGCTAGTTTCAAGTAATCATCTAGTTCCCAGCTGTTGTCATGTCATGAAATTGACACATTACAATGTGATTGCGAATAATAGTATATTACATACCGAGGTGGGAAGTGTTTCATTACTGTCGAGAAATTAGGTAGTTTACCGAGACGCGTAGCGTCGAGGTTAACTTTATCTCGAGACGGGGATGAAACTTTCCACCGTGGTAGGTATACTATTTTATTTGCAATAATCTGATTTTAAAAATAACTACAATTGAATTCTGAATAATAGATATCTTGATGTAGCTAATATTTTTGTTACCATGAAAACAACCCACTCAATGTTTTGTTACCATGGAAACACCCCACTTTTCAGGTATGTAATATTTTTCGGGGTATGTAATAATTTCCTGGCTAGTTTCAAGTAATCAGCTAGTTCCCAGCTGTTGTCATGTCATGAAATTGACACATTACAATGTGATTGCGAATAATAGTATATTACATACCGAGGTGGGAAGTGTTTCATTACTGTCGAGAAATTAGGTAGTTTACCGAGACGCGTAGCGTCGAGGTTAACTTTATCTCGAGACGGGGATGAAACTTTCCACCGTGGTATGTATACTATTTTATTTGCAATCATCTAATTTTAAAAATAACTACAATTGAATTCTGAATAATAGATATCTTGATGTATCTAATATTTTTGTTACCATGAAAACAACCCACTCAATATTTTGTTACCATGGAAACACCCCACTCTTCAAGTATGTAATATTTTGCGGGGTATGTAATAATTTCCTGGCTAGTTTCAAGTAATCATCTAGTTCCCAGCTGTTGTCATGTCATGAAATTGACACATTACAATGTGATTGCGAATAATAGTATATTACATACCGAGGTGGGAAGTGTTTCATTACTGTCGAGAAATTAGGTAGTTTACCGAGACGCGTAGCGTCGAGGTTAACTTTATCTCGAGACGGGGATGAAACTTTCCACCGTGGTAGGTATACTATTTTATTTGCAATAATCTGATTTTAAAAATAACTACAATTGAATTCTGAATAATAGATATCTTGATGTAGCTAATATTTTTGTTACCATGAAAACAACCCACTCAATGTTTTGTTACCATGGAAACACCCCACTTTTCAGGTATGTAATATTTTCGGGGTATGTAATAATTTCCTGGCTAGTTTCAAGTAATCAGCTAGTTCCCAGCTGTTGTCATGTCATGAAATTGACACATTACAATGTGATTGCGAATAATAGTATATTACATACCGAGGTGGGAAGTGTTTCATTACTGTCGAGAAATTAGGTAGTTTACCGAGACGCGTAGCGTCGAGGTTAACTTTATCTCGAGACGGGGATGAAACTTTCCACCGTGGTATGTATACTATTTTATTTGCAATCATCTAATTTTAAAAATAACTACAATTGAATTCTGAATAATAGATATCTTGATGTATCTAATATTTTTGTTACCATGAAAACAACCCACTCAATATTTTGTTACCATGGAAACACCCCACTCTTCAAGTATGTAATATTTTGCGGGGTATGTAATAATTTCCTGGCTAGTTTCAAGTAATCATCTAGTTCCCAGCTGTTGTCATGTCATGAAATTGACACATTACAATGTGATTGCGAATAATAGTATATTACATACCGAGGTGGGAAGTGTTTCATTACTGTCGAGAAATTAGGTAGTTTACCGAGACGCGTAGCGTCGAGGTTAACTTTATCTCGAGACGGGGATGAAACTTTCCACCGTGGTAGGTATACTATTTTATTTGCAATAATCTGATTTTAAAAATAACTACAATTGAATTCTGAATAATAGATATCTTGATGTAGCTAATATTTTTGTTACCATGAAAACAACCCACTCAATGTTTTGTTACCATGGAAACACCCCACTTTTCAGGTATTTAATATTTTTCGGGGTATGTAATAATTTCCTGGCTAGTTTCAAGTAATCATCTAGTTCCCAGCTGTTGTCATGTCATGAAATTGACACATTACAATGTGATTGCGAATAAAAAAATTACTAGTTATTATCTACAAATCATCTTTCAAAAGTGTTGGAGCCCTTCAAAATGGATTCACAGCGTGAAGGAAATAAGGATATCAAAAGTCTTGGAACTTATTTCACAAGTAATTTATTTGCAATCTGTTACATTTGCAACAATAAGCAAAACAGTTCTTTACAAAACTGTTTGACTATGAACACCGAGATGAGACCCCTCATGATCCAAAAACCGCCTTTAAAATTAGTTTTTTCTTAAAAATTATAGATCAAACTTTAAGCTCTCTAAAAAACCGATTTGACTTATTAAATGAGTGTGATAATATTTTCGGATTTTTTAGCGACATATTCAAATTAAGTGACAGCGATCTTTTAAAACGTTGTTCTGTTCTTGAAGAACGACTGACAGATCAGGATAATAAGGATATAGACTCCAATGATTTGTTTAATGAAATTAAAGCGTTAAAGTTGATTTCATTACTTGATGATACTGACCCCTTAAGTATTTTACAATATATATTTGAAAACAATTTAATCTGCACCCTTCCAAACGTAAGCATTTCACTAAGAATTCTTCTGGCATTGCCTGTATCTGTAGCTTCTGGCGAGCGATCTTTTTCAAAGTTAAAAACCATTAAAAATTATTTAAGATCGACAATGCTTCAAGAAAGATTGTGTGGGCTAGCAATATTAGCAATTGAACAAGAAATTTTTGATGGTATAAATTTTAGCGATGTAATTAACGAATTTGCAACAGTAAAGTCTCGGAAAATATCGCTACTACAATAGTTATTTTTTATTTTTCTATTGTACCTAGCTATCATTTTTGATTTTATAACGAAGTTACCTAGGTATTTGTTATCAGAAGTATCTGCATATTTTTTAAAATATCTAAGTATAAGTAGAAAGTAGTACTTATATATATGTAGACATTAGGCAATATTTCTGTTATTTGATCCTAAAAAAAATGTGATTTTTAGTTTTGGGTTATTTTCTAGTATTTATAAACAACGTGTCTGTACCCCATTAGTTAAGTAAATGCTTTAAAATGGGTGTGAACAAGAATTTATTTTGTTATGATTTTATTCTGTTTGTTTCATTTTGATATTTTAGTCTACAAATAAATATGACTTCTAAAGTTCAGTTTTTTGCTTTATTTCAAGCACCTACCTACCTACCTACCTACCTTCAAAAAAATAAATAAAAAAACATGATCCAAAATGCCTTAAGGGGCGCCAAAATCCTTTTTTGCACACAGGCGCCAGTAGCCCTTACGGGGGCCCTGCAAATATAGCTGGAATATTATCGGGGTCCAGCCCCTTGCTTACATCATGGCTACTTAGTAGCTCTTACACTTCCAGTTAGATAGGTAGACAGGCAAACATTCATAAGTTAAACAGGATAAAAAACGAACTTTGCAGTACTATGCTACAAGAGAGGCTAAACTCTTTATCATTAATGTGCATAGAAAGCGACATTGAATTTAAATTTTGAAGATATAACACAGGACTTTGCCCACACCAAATCGAGCAAAAAATCTTTTATTAGTGTGTAGCAATAATTATGACCTATTTTTTAGTTTTCTTATTTCTATTGTGTTTATATTCATTTTATTAGAATGTTAATTTCGTTTCAGTACATAGTTGTATAAAAATAAAAGTAGGTATTTTAAAAATATTTTTTGTATTGTATTGAGTTACTTCCTTTCTAAAAGGGCCCCTTCATTACCTTGGGCCCAGGGCCTCAATCATATAAAAGACGGCACTGATGTTCTGCAACCCGCTCTGTTGATCACAAGTTAGTTTTAATCCTGCAGTGAACAATAACCTCGCATTGAATAATAAGTATGATTTTAAAAATGCTGACTTTATGTTACTATACAGTGCGTTGAAGAATACAGACTGGAGTATTCTTGAACCCATAGTAGATGTTACTAATGAATTTTATAACATTTTATACAACATTATAGACCAAATTGTACCTAGAATCATGCAATCTGACGAATAGAAACAAATATTCTGTATGGTTCACAAAGGGAATAATATCAAACTTAAAGCGTAAAACGGTTTCAGCATAAACGGAAAAATGAGTCTGAATGCCACTTACAGGAATTTACACGTATTTGACGAGAACTAAAACTAAAAATCTGGTGTGATACACGCACACAACTTCCTTTTACAGTGCTCTTATAGTTTGCCAAAAAATTGATTTTAAATTTTTAAGCATTTGTCAAAAATTTTAAAAAATTACAAATTCTACAAAAACGGTGCTCAATAGAGCGTTAGGTGAAGAGACAAATTTTTTCTAGAATTTTAAGCTGAATTCAAAAATGTAATAATATACTGGGTGTTCTATTTAAAATAGGAGTTAAGAAAAAACCTAGAAAAAAACAAAAGAAACCGATTTTAGAAGTATTCAACTGGAAAATCACCTATCTCACGTCAATACACAATAAAAATCTAATAAAAATGAGAAGTTTTAAAAAAAATCGTTAGAGCCGTTTTTGAAAAAATCGCAAAAAACTGAAAAATCACAAGAGTAAACACCTACTTCTGGTTATGCGATTTTTTTCAAAAGCATGCTGTCGCATCTACATAGTACACAACGCTTATATATGAAGTTTCAACACCATACCTCTTTTCGTTTTTGAGATATTCTGTTCACAGACAGACACACAGACCAATGAAAAAAAATATGTTTTTTTGGGTTCAGGGGACTCTAAAAGTGAAGATCTGTTGAAAACTCGATTTAGAATTTTTGGGATAAATCCAATACTTCCTTTATTGTAAAAGGAAGTAAAAATATATAGGCAATTTAAGTTTACAGAACAAAATGAAAATGCTGATAAGAAATATATAAACTTCACACAGCCATGTCAGCAATACCTTATTTATAACCAAAAGCCATGCAATTTAAATAACACATATATTGAAATTGCCTAGACAAAAAAATGTTATTTCTTTGACACGAAGTATTAAAATTCCCTCATATCGAAAACAACTCTGAGTCAAATATCTCTAAAATTCGTGCCAACCGACTAATGAACCCACTTTACCAAATCTCCGTCTCGACTGCGTGGATCTTTTGGTGAAGACCCCAGCCCACTAGATCTTTCCCTCGTATTGGGGGGTGCCTAAACGTGCTGTGCAGGGTATGTATATTTGTATGTGTACACGATTACGGTCGCCAGGAACCTTTCAGAAGTCTTAGATCGTTTTCATACGATAGGTCATCCGAAAATGAAGGCAACATCAACTTTTAAAGTATGGTCGTCGGCAAAAAAAAATTTTTTGGTTTTTTTTTTATAAATAACTGGTTCATAACATTTTATTGTATTACGGAAACAGAGTGATGCTGAGTGTCAAAGTATTCTTGGAAAGCACGGAAGGGCGCTTTTCTTGGGTGGGGGGTACCGTATATTTATGTATAGGTATTAATGTATTATCACTTATAATACCATGAGTAGTCAAAGTTATGTCGACTATTTTTGCGGTGGTGTCACGAATGTCCATTGCGCTTTGGTACGATTAGGACGAGTGCGCTAGCACGAGTCCTAATCCCAAGCGCAATGGACATGAGTAGTGATACCACCGCAAAAATAATCTACTTAACTTTGACTAAGAATGGTATTCGAGGGACTATTTAATGAACCAAACTACCTTTTCAAATTAGTTTTCAGTAAATCTAGCAACAAACTACGCAATTTCTATAGTAACAGAACACTAATATTGACTTTTTCTAATAAAAATCGCATTTGTTAAAAATAGTCACTTGAATACCTTCTAGTAAGATATATCCACTGATATTTTTTTGATTGGTCAAGAAACGTCAGAATTCTGAATTTTCATTGGTCACTTTTTGACAGACGACAGGTGAATTGAATAGTCACTTATAATACCATGAGTAGTCATAGTTATGTCGACTATTTTTGCGGTGGTGTCACGAATGTCCATTGCGCTTTGGTACGATTAGGACGAGTGCGCTAGCACGAGTCCTAATCCCAAGCGCAATGGACATGAGTAGTGATACCACCGCAAAAATAATCTACTTAACTTTGACTAAGAATGGTATTCGAGGGACTATTTAATGAACCAAACTACTTGTTCAAATTAGTTTTCAGTAAATCTATCAACAAGCTACGCAATTTCTATAGTAACGGAACACTAATATTGACTTTTTCTAATAAAAATCGCATTTGTTAAAAATAGTCACTTGAATACCTTCTAGGAAGATATATCCACTGATATTTTTTTGATTGGTCAAGAAATGTCAGAATTCTGGATTATCATTGGCCACTTTTTGACAGATGACAGGTGAATTGAATAGTCAAGACAATTTAAAAATTCCAAGTGACTATTCAATTCATTTGTCATCTGTCAAAAACTGACCAAAAAAATACAAGATTTGAGTTCTTTGAGCCAACAAAAATAGTTACAACATATACTAACAACAACACATATTTATTAAAAGAAAAATTACAACTCAATTTCAGGATAAACAAATGTAAAAAAATGGTTTCAGTTTGATGAATAGTCCATCGAATACCATTCTTAGTCAAAGTTAAGTAGATTATTTTTGCGGTGTTATCACTACTCATGTACATTACGCTTCGGATTATCCGTATCAAAGCGCAATGAACATTCATGATACCACTGCAAAAATAGTCGACAACTTTGACTACTCATGGTATTATAAGTGACTATTCAATTCACCTGTCATCTGTCAAAAAGTGACCAATAAAAATCCAGAATTCTGACGTTTCTTGACCAATCAAAAAAATATCAGTGGATATATCTTCCTAGAAGGTATTCAAGTGACTATTTTAAGCAAATGTGATATTTATTAGAAAAAGTCAATATTAGTGTTCTGTTACTATAGAAATTGCGTAGTTTGTTGCTAGATTTACTGAAAACTAATTTGAAAATATACGGAACCCCCCACCCAAGAAAAGCGCCCTTTCGTGCTTTCCAAGAATACTTCGATACTCAGCATCACTCCGTTTCGCTAATACAATGAAATGCTATGAATCAGTTATTTATAAAAAAAAAATTTTTTTTTGCTGACGACCATAGCTCAAAAGTTGATGTTGCCTTCATTTTCGGAGGACCTATCGTATGAAAACGATCCAAGACTTCAGGAAGTTTCCTGGCGACTGGAATCGTGTACACATACGAACATACATCCCCCGCACAGCACGTTTAGGCACCCCCCCAATACGGGGGATTGATCTAGTGGGCTGGGATCTTCACCAAAAGATCCGCACCGCCGAGACGGAGATTTGATATAGTGGGTTCATTAGTCGGTTGGCTCGAATTTTAGAGATATCTGACTCAGACTGGTTTTCGATATGAGGGAATTTCAATACTTCGTACACTTCGTGTCGAAGTAAAAGTAGTTTGGTTCATTAAATAGTTCCTCGAATACCATTCTTAGTCAAAGTTAAGTAGATTATTTTTGCGGTGGTATCACTACTCATGTCCATTCCGCTTTGGATTAGGACTCGTGCTAGCACACTCGTCCTAATCGTACCAAATCACAATGGACATTCGTGACACCACCGCAAAAATAGTCGACATAACTTGGACTACTCATGGTATTATAAGTAAAGCTGATAATTATATGCACTCAAATGTACGAAAATATGCGCATATATATGCATAAATTTGATTGACTATATGCACCCAAAGTTACAATATATGCACAAAATATGCTCTAATTTTTTTGAAAATACGTAGAAGTATTCTAAATAATGTAAAAAATGTAATTATTTTGTATAAGTATATTTATTTCTCTAATTTTTATTCAAAGACCTCATTCATTTTAACCTTTGACTATATAAATATGGATTGTCAACGCCAAATTAACGTTGAAAGCCAACATAAAAATGAGATTTCCCCTAACACCACCAGACTATTATTCACCCACCACTCGGAAGTTTAACTCTTGAAATGTATTCTATGTTGGCTGATTCCTTATACATTGCTTTTATGGGAAAAGTGTGAGTTGCTGGCAGTTCATGTTTATATAGTCAACGATTTTAACAGGGACTTCCCCTTTCCGCTGCTTATTTTGATACGCGCACTACACTCCAGCGGCAGAAAGTGAAAGTATATATCTCAGTCGCACACAAAAATGTTATTAATAAATTTTATAAAATTGTAAATTTTACAAAAAAATCTCAAAAAGTAACAAATACATTACAAATTATTGCTAAATATAACCAAATATGCAAAATCCAGAAAGTATGCTCAAAAACGTATAAATATGAAAAATATGCAAAATGAAACTTGGATTAAACGATTTGTTTTCACATAATTAGTATACATATGCAGAAAGCTTCGCCGGCATATCAGTTATAGGTAATATGCATTTGCCATATAATATCAGCTTTAATTATAAGTGACTATTTTTCGGAGGTTTATATACTACACCAAATAAAAGTTGTTATCAGCTTGTATAACATAATGCTTAAATGATAATTTAACGTGTATGCCAACTCCACCTCCCCTTGTTGTACGATCAAGATAAAAAAGCAGTAGCCATCTATTGCCACCACATCTGAAGATAGATTAGACGTTAACGAGGTTTCACTTACAGTCAGTGAGTCGTAGTTTGTATCAATTACATGGTCACGAATATTTGTAAAACTTGCCATGAATTATCTTGCATTCAGATGTGCACACTGAAAATTAGAAGCGATATCATTCATGATCAATAGATTCTTTATTTAATAAAACAGAAATATGAGATATAATTAAGTAACTCATTTAATGAACAATTGCAATAAGAAATTAAATTAAAGATACTTATACTGGTAACTTAATTACAGCAAGCAGCATGCTAAAAATATAAACACAGCTTCTTGTGGAATAGTAGGTACACTTACGATCATTAAAAATGAACAGGGTTATGCATGTCAAATTGACTTCACCGACGTTTTGCAACTGCGTGCATCGTTATTTTATTATTACGATGAGGAGAGAGTTAGGACAACACGATTCTGCTTTAGAGACAAGGGAAATTCAGAAAACGTATATCAACTACTGTAATGTTTGTTGCATAGCCCCGTTCATTTTCAATGATTCTTTGTGTAACTGAGTAGCTCATTAAATCTTAAAAACTCTGCCATCAGCAACCAGACATTGGTAAAAACATATATTTGTTGAGCAGAACGTAAAAATGATTGCCTTGCTTTTGTTAGGTCTTCTTTTATGAAAACCAGGGTTCCTTTTATTTGATTTGAAAATTCGTTGTCAGAGGTTATAATTAACAAACTTCCCAATGACTGGGGTGGGTAGACTTGAATTCCTGCGCCTCAATCTATGACTTCTTTCAATTGCGTTCTTGGGAACTTGGATTGGAAGCGCAAAAATTGTAAGAACTTGGTCTGTATCTTCCTTCATTGGAAGCTTCTTTGATCTCTAGAATATTCAGGTTATTTCGTCTTAAATATTGTTCAAGGGAATCTATTTTAAAATCGTGTGTTCGGATAGTTGTGTTTTGAGAAGCACCAGTTTCTTCTACAGTAGAAATACGCTGGTCATGTTCAGAACTGTTGCTTAAACTTCTCCATCAAATTGGCCATAAAATCTCCACACACCAGAATGTTCTTAACAATACGTTGAACCACATCATCTTCGTCGGACTGCTCTTTGATGGAAGCTGACTGACCTTTGCCACCACCTGGCAGTTTATAATCGCCACCCGTTTTTATAAAATTTACAGCAATTCTGTAGCAGAACATCACAGTAATAGTAGGAAGAGCCCAACTTTAACTATACTAAAACTGCTAAATAAGGGTCCGCCCACTGCACTAGCACGTCTATTCAGCTTGACTGCACGTGGATTAGAATGTATTTCTAATCCCTGAAGACATTTCGCACTGCACTAAACTGCCTCTCTTGTTCAAAGATTTCAACATTTGCTGAATGCAATACGACGTAGGTACTCCACAATTGGATATCGCAGCTCTATGTTGGTGTCAGCAGTTTTATAGACAAGCACCTTGTTGGCAACAGATACTTTAGAGTTGCAGCCTAACAAGCAGTAATATTTTCTCAATTAGGATTGAGTTGCTCCCTTATAGTCCAAATAGTGGTTTCTAGGTTAATACAAACAACCTTTTTTTATTGCCGCTTCTTTTGAATTTCGGTATTTGACGCGCTAAAACAGATACTTTTTTTACCAATACACAATATTAAACCAGCATCACAACTTATAACACAAAATATTAATTAAATGTTACGAAACGTCAAACTGACGTTTTACCGCTCTACTCTTTCGCCACCTGTTGGATCCGCACGGAACTAGGACAAAAATTAGCCAGCGCAATCTGCCAAATGGTAAGAAGTCGAATCACCTGAATATCTTACACCGTGGTACTACCATTATCTGATGCACAGTAGACCATGATCACAGAATTAATACTTGTAGCCACTGCTAGAAGACTAATCACCACAAAGAAAACACGAGAGAGGCCACGCATAAAAACTTGCGGAAATATATGTTAGGTAACGTAAACATCGGAGACACGCCTTAAAACGTACGGCTTCGATTTCTTTGCTTCGGTCGTTGGTAGCGTTCAGTAAGCAGATATGAATTCTCTTTATTATTAACCAAAATGGACTTGCCTTTGAAGCTGTGTCAATAGTTTTAAAAAAAGTGGACGTGACTACCTCCCTGGACTTTCCCATACTCGAAACTGTTCATATCGTCTTTATTCAACAGTCTTTACAACATATCAAAATTTCAACTCGATGACTCACGTCTTCACCGTGATAAGCGTTTACACTTTCACGTAAATTGCGGGTAAATATAAAAGAATGTGTAGTTCAAAACGTGACCACCGAGCTTCTGTGGATGGCGCCAAGTGGACAAGCCGCCACTGTGCTAGTTTATGTATTATTTTCCTCAAAACGGCTGTAGCACCGAGGTGACATTTTCTAAGTACCTGGAAATTATATTTTCTAGGGCATACAAAATCGATTTTTTTATTTTAGCGGAAAAAGATTCTTTGACGCAAAAATATAACAACCGTTAAAATAAAAAAATTATTTTTCAAAAATAGAGGGGGGAGGGGGCCGGTGCGCTTACATATATCCACGAGTGTAATATTTCTTTGCATATTCATATGCTCCATTATGCCCTGAGCAATACAGTGAAAACCCCAGCTACCTATCTTGTTTTGTTTATTAATTAAAGGGGTTTAAATTTTCAAACTTCAAAGCTTCGTAGAGGGCGCCACAGATAATTCATGAGATTCTTTAAAAAATAGATCGATAGCCCTTTTCGGGGTCTATCAGTGTATGAAGTTTAAACAAATTCCTGTGGGCAGTTTTTGAGAAATGATTTTTAGAAAATTTCCAAAATTTTGAAAATTTGTAATTTAGGCCCCTTAATATTTTTCAAAACACTTTTTATATCACCTCATGTTAGCCTTCATATACTATTCAGGAAACAAAAATCAATTGAATCGATTCATCCGTTTTTGAGTAATATGGCGTTAAACTCAAAATTTTCAAAAAATCATAGCGCCCTTCATTTTAAACATAGCGAGTTCTGCAAAAAACTAGCAGATTTGTCTTATGACCCTCTATCGTTATCCGCGATAAAATCTTTAAAATTTTAATCACGAAAACAGTCGTACCAAAAAAACATGCGTAACTTCCGCTTCCGGTTTCGGATTTTTTTGAAAAGCTTATTTTGTCGATGAATTTTTGATACATTCCCGCATTCCAAAGCGCATCAAAATCGGAGCAATACTTTCGGCTGTAGGAGCGTCAACCACCCACACACCCACACACCCACACACAGACAGACATTTTTTATAAACCACTTTTTTGGGTTCCTAGAGGCCCAAAACGGATATTTCTGTGAAAATCTCGATTTCCAAAATTTTCACGATTACAAGACTTCCCTATACCTATGGGTATGGGAAAGTAATAAAAAACACAAGTAATAGGCATACTAAGTAATTGTTTTCTGTGATAATATCGCTATTAAAAGTAATGGTACGTTTGTTTACAAAACTCCGAAAATATAAACGTACGAATGCAACCATGGTACTTTTGATCGTGTAAACACGGCCTGTAGTGTTGTGCATTATTATATAGGTATGATGATATACTCCGACCTCGTGCCAGGGGTCAAATTCTTCCGCGCCCTTATCTACCTAGTCCCGCCTGCCAAGGTTAGCTTCGAGGAAGAGCAAACGGACTCCTACAGTACAAGCACAAAACAATAACTAATAGAAGCGAATACCCCATGCTAAACGTTGCCAACACGCCACCATTTTTTCACAAAGCTGCACCCTGGTGACGGGGTGGAAAATTACACAATGAGCGGTAGATTTAAACGGCGCTAGCGAAAAATTTAAATGGCGCGTATAGGCAACCCTCCAATCTCATTAATTTAAAAAATATTTTGTGAATAAAATTTGATTTAAAAAATTATTCATAAACTTTAATTGCTAATGCTGAATTAGGCATTAGCAATTAAAATTTACAAATTATTTCTTAAATACAAATTAGAGGAGTACAACTTTTAATGTAAATAAGACAATTATTTAAGGACAGCACTAGTAAAAAAACTTTATTAATGTAGTAAATACATTCAGCAGAAATAATATACAATACAATAAATATTAAATTCTAGAACAAAAAATAAATGCTTATAAAACAACATCGAATTAAATAAAATATACGTATTATTTATAAACATAAAGAATATATAACAATACTGCGCAGCCATTTTCTGCAGATGTTCTTGGGTAATGGAGGTATTCGGCTTATGCTTCTCCTTGACAAATTGATGATATGTAGAACTGCTTGAAGTTATTCTCCAAAGTAGATTGAAAATCGGTAACAGAAAGAAATGCATATAAATAATCCTGAATAATTTTTATAAATAATATAACGTTGATTATTACACACGACTGTGACATGACTGATATCATCTTCAAAATATAAACGCGGGCAACGCTCTTACATATAATTTTGCCTGTGCCAAGAGTCATCGTGCTGATTGCCCTCAGAAAACTGCCCTCGCAACAGTTTTCATTGCAACCACCACTCAACCCTTGGCATGTGCAAAATTATCGGTAAGTGTACCTCGCCCTTGTTATATTACTAATGAAAATTATTACTGTTGCTTATTTCATTATTTTATATTGCTTATTTCATTACTTTATAAAGGAAACAAATTAGCTGATCATAACATGAATATAAAACTGTATTAGCTTCTATCACATTTGCAGGAATACCTAACGATTACTTCTAATGCTTCGGAAGTTAAAGAACGCGGTACAAAAATTTATGAAAATGCTTACACTGACCTGTAGTACCAATTTCTTGCAGCGAGGAACGCAGGTAGACTTCTTTTTCGTGCTGATCATTAGCACCGTGCAAAGGACATTTATAACTGAAAAAATTTAACTATTTTAGTTAATGGGTACATGGCGCAATAGGTATTACAAAATTAACTATGGATGTTTATTTCGCTATGTCGCTGTAAACAAACTAAAAATATGAATTCAGGAACTGAATCAACAATAGACATTAGAATTAACAAATATTAAAACAAAATATAGGCAATACTTACTGTTAATTAGCAAAACTATGCACTTAACCTCAACAAGCAAACAAATACGGCGTTGGGAAAAGCAAGGTTATGTGACGTCAAAGTCGATATTCTTGTCTGCGACTGCGTATTACGGGTTGTAAATTTCCGGCTCCCCGACCCGATGGGGTGCCCCTCAAACTTTTCTTGTTGCGAATACTGTAGCAGTACATATCTTAGCTTCTACAATGATACCGTTCGGTATTAGTTAAACTTAATAGATAGGCAACTTAAAGTGCATTAACAGTATAAGGGGTTGCCTACCCTTTTTATAAATCTAAAGCAGACGTAATAGAAGGCTCATGGTTAAATTATTAAAAACAATGAAATAACAAAATTTGCTACTTCCTTTTTGGTTGAAAAAGCAAAAGGACGCTTCTCTGTGTAGAAGCGAAGCAAATTAAAAATCCTAGCTTCAAAAGGATACACGCAGACAATAGTAAGGCTTTATTTACTCAATCCAGCATATTATTAAAACATAATAATTTTTCAGGCAGATAGGATAAATCACACAAACATTTTCTTTCTGAAAAGGGCAGTTATTGCTTAACTGGTAGGTAACTAACAAACTAATACATACAAATCATAATAGAGGGTTTTCCTTTATTCAGCTCTTAGAGACTCCTCGATAGCTACCAGCTCTTAGGCTTTTTCACTAGTTCGCATCTCCTGGTTGATTATATCTTCACCATGGAAGAGGGTATGGATGTGCTCCAAGTTGATAAGGAGAGAAAGGAGAACTTAGTTAGAAATTGCTAACAAGTTAGGAAATCAGTCACCAGTCAAATACCATTTCTTTGGTTAGAGGAGGGGTTCTTCTTTGTTGATATTGGAAGATGAAGAGGTCCAAATTCAAGGGTTCTCTGCATTAACCGTATGTTAATCCTGAAAGAATTAGATATTGTTAATTAGAATTAGACCAACGTCATAGCTTGAATATAGTTAAATAAGGGTATAAGCCTTAATGATAATCGATAACAGATTAGTTTCAAAGTAAAAGAATTGTTACTTACCTAGTGTTGATCCTGAATGGGACTTGAATTGGTTTGCAGCTGTCAAGTTAGTATATCAATCACTTGTCAAATAACAAGCTTTTGATCATACGGGATTTTTCTTATACTCCCTGGAATGATATCAGCTAAACTAAACACCGATCATTAATTGTGATTAAGGAATTCGAATGAGAAATACGAGGGTATAGAGAGCTCTTTATATTTTCATCTTACGACTCAGAGGTTATTAGTTAAATATGTATAAGAAATCTCCTGGATACTTATAGATTAATTAATGCAGACGTTTAATTAGAACAAATTCTAACTTGTCAGGGTAAATTAAGATTAGTAAGGAATTGCATAACATTTGTCAAAATTAAAAAGGCATAAACCTTAACAAATAACATATAATCAGTGAATTGTAAGAAAGAATACCCAATTATTGTAAACATCTTAAAATTAACACTTTATAATAAAGTTATGGCGCCCATTTCTGTTGATTAATGAACTATTATCTTTATGTGAAAGTGAAGCGAACTAAAAAGCCCACATTTGTTAAACCCTAATAAAAACCGTACATTGAGCTAGTCGGAGACGTGTGAGCCATCCAAGGTAAGTTACAAAAAAGGGGCACAATACTTAGGTCTCAGTTTCACCCCTGTGAGTACACGTACGTAGTTCTCTTAGGCCTGGGGGAGCCGCATACTTTGCCGGGAGGATCGGGCCGAGTTTTGGCCAAAAGGTTTAGTTGTCGTTAGACTGTGGAAATGCAGCCAGGCTTGAAAGGATTTCAAAATATCGCACTCAGATGTACGTTATTTTTAACTAAGAAGTTAGGTGACCTTTAGTGCTTTGAATTGGTCCAAAATATCGCACTCCGATACTCAGATTTGCTTGATTTTAAACTACGCAGATACAGGGGTTTCGGGAATTTTAAATTATTCAAAAGAGCGCACTCCGATACTCAGAGGTGCGTTATTTGAAATTAAGCAGTTACAGGAGTTTGGGAAATGTTAAATTATTCAAAATAGTGCAATCCCATACTCAGATATGAGCTATATAACTTTCGACAGTGGGGCAGGCTATTTAATAGCGGGTTCTTCGGGAAACTGGTTTGAGATTTACTAGAATATTTCTGGTGATCCGGCCGGCGAAGAGCGGGGCCCCCGCGGCTGGAGCCGCGGGATTGGGTCGGACGGTCGGGATAGTTTCTCGGAATAATTCCCCTCGAGTTCGCGGAACAATTTCATTTTATATCTTGTTATCAAGTTCCCCTCCTTGCATCAAAGCAGAAATGGAAATGCGCAGCGGACGTTTTCTCGTTTCACTCGCGCAGAACGGCGAACTTGCGGCTCGAGCGGACTGGGATTCTTGTAACGCCAAAAACGCGAAAATTAAGCTCTTTTAATTTCAGATTAAAGTTTAGTAGCGCTTAATCATGAGCGAAAGGTTACAGTTTCTCTCGTTTTCCCTTGCTTCGCATTTACGGAATGTAAAATAATCGGATGATATTCATATTTTAAAAACATTCCGAAATGGAACATTCCGATTATTGATGTCATCCGATTATGCCCATCACTAATTTCTACTGCTACACACTTTTATTTTGCGGTGTTGCCTCAGCTAACTCTTTCTCCCCAAAAGTACAGAATCGAAATATATATCAGATAACCAGATTAACAAAAGCAGACTAATATAAGGACCACTAAGCTGAGGTTAACTTTAATTTGATGTTAAAATAAACAAAAGCTCATCAAAATTTTAATTTACTAATAAATAAAATGTCATAAGCACTAACGTTTTGATGGGCTCGTGTTTATTTTAATGAAAGTTCAAGTTAACCTCAGATAAGTGGCAATTATAAGACCGGCTGTAAATTCTTTTATTATTAATTATTTATGATTATTGTTACTAGTTATTCTATTATTAATTATTTAATTAGTAATATATTTGAAAACAAACCTTTTTACTTTCTCGCATACGGTAGTATAGAGAAAGTATTGTAATCGTCAAAAAAAATCGACTTCGAGATTTTGACGAATCTTGACGTTTGAGACCTCCTAGAGTCCGAAAAATCATTTTTCGAATTATGTCTGTGTGTGTGTATGTGTGTGTATGTGTGTGTGTGTGAGTGTGTGAACACGATAACTTAAAAACGAAATAAGCTAGACCCTTTAAATTGTGTACATAGTCATTATTCAAAATTTGTAGATTTCTGTCAAATTTTGGGCGAAATCGGTTAAGGGGAAGTGGCACTTTACCTAAACAGGTAGCGGTACCTATTCAAGTAAAGTACCAGTTTGCTTCGAGATATTTGAACAAAATTTTGTACATACATTTCTTATGTAGAAAAACTACCAGATATTACATTTCAGCATGATCGGTTAACCGGAAGTGGCATTTTACCGAAACAGGTAGCGGTATCCATTCAAGTAAAGTACCAGTTTGCTTCAAGCTATTTGCACGAAATTTTGGACATACATTTATTATTGAGAAAAAATCCCAGATATAAAATTTCAGTATGATAGGTTAACCTAAAGCGGCACTTTACCTAAACAGGTAGTGGTTACCTGAAAATGTAATTTTATCGCTGTATGTATATACATTGCAATAAACTTTTCAAATTTGCTAGAAAACAATTAATTGGTAAAATCTTCTGTGAAAACACCAATAGTTATCAGTACCAAGGCGAATGCGAGTAAGTCTAGGGGAGCACACTCCCGATTTTATTACATAGTTAATTGAATTCGAATCGAATATTACTGAGTAGGTAGTTTTTAAAAGTACCATCGGTTGCATAGAAAACTGGTAGAGCAAAAAAATCTATTTTGAAAATGTTGTTGGTGGCACTTTAAGTCTATGTCATATAGGAGGTTAACAGGTTAGGTTTTGCGTCAGTTTTGACACAAACTAACGCAAAACATAAACTGCTAATCTCAAATTTGACATAGACTTACAGTGCCCCCAACGAAATTTTCAAAATAGATTTTTTTGCTGTACCAGTTTTCTATGCAACCGATGGTACATGGTGAGTAGTAAGAATGAATCGTCAGTCGTACTCACGTGTGTGCGACTAGCCACACCCTTGACTTTATTTTCTAGAATGTGTAAAACTACCTTTACATTTGCTTGTTACTTCTCGGACAGGGATTTTCCAAATTCGAATTACCTGTAACAACAGAACGCGATCCAGCGGTAGCGCCATCTATACCAAACAGCGCTTGCCTAAGGGAGAGCAAAGCCCTTTGTTTGATCTTTTAAATTTCTTTTGTTTTATTGTTCGATAAGCCGCGAGGAAAACAATGGATGCAGGCGACGGAAATTGCATCGGGAACGGGAGCAAACTGGACGACGAACAGGACGCCCTCGGCAATTCAAAGTAAGTTCAGCAAACAAGTTTAAAAAAGCAAACCTAACCGAAACGTTCAGATACATGTACCAAAACTGCGTGGCTACGATGCCCACAGAACGGAACGCCACCCACTACAAAATGGACCACAAGAAGCGGGGGCTCGCCCTGATCTTCAATCACGAGCACTTTGAGATCGGGGGCCTGCGCCGCCGTTCCGGAACGAGCGTTGACTGCGAGTGCCTGGAGGGCCGGCTGGACAAACTGGGGTTCGATGTGCACGTCTTCCACAATTTGGAGTACAGCGACCTGCAGGCTCGGGTCACAGCCGCCGCAAATGTCAACCACTCCGATCACGACTGCTTCTTCATGGCTGTGCTGTCCCATGGCGAGTTGGGCATTTTGTATGCAAAGGACACTGCGTATAAACCTGATAATCTTTGGACGCAGTTTACGGCTGATAGGTGTCCTACTTTGGCGGGTTTGTAGTTCCTACAAAGGTGTGGTACTTTATTTATGGTTGCATTTTAGGCAAACCCAAGTTGTTTTTCATCCAAGCTTGCCAGGGAGATAAGCTGGACGGTGGTGTGACTTTGACCAGAACTGAAACTGATGGTCATCCTTCGAATTCGTACCGGATACCCACACAAGCTGATTTTCTCATTGCATATTCTACAATACCAGGTAACTGATTGTTTGCATGCTCACGTTTTAATTTCATTTGAAGAAGCTACTACCTTAAAAATGTTTCGGACTGTAAGAAACCCAACGTGATCATTTGTTAATATGTCACTTTTATTATTTCTGTCAAAGATAGCCATGATATTTAGAAAACAATAACATTTGAAACTGTAGTAGGCTATTATGGTGTGACCATAAAAATGTTTTGGACACGGACAACTATGGAAAACAAAATTGGTCCAACTTTAGTATAAGGTCTTGTCTATTGCGCATGTCCGCACTGTCAACCATCTGATTGGTTAGTGGGGTTCAGCTGATTCATGCCAATGAACAAGCATTGGTTCCAAACAAGTGTCTTTGTTGACCCATAAGATGCTGTGTCTCGTAATACCCCATCAGATTGTTTTCGAACCGATGATCATATTCATGCCTGACAGTTTCTTTTTTGATCATGCGCTATAGGCAAGACCTTATACTACAGTATTACCACAAAATCAGTCTCGGTTTGACAAGTTATACCAAGGTGTGTGTTTATTAAAATTGGTTTTTAACCAGAATAAAAGTTTTAAAGTGGAGTTCAAGCTCGTGTAAACAAATTTAGACAAACATTTCGGATTATTATTACAAAATGACAACTGCTGATTGCATTGTTTATGCTATCTTTGTCCAAAAATTTTGATGATTGTACGGTATAAACTCCAAATTTGGATTGTTTGTTGGACTGTGCCATTTCCAGTAGCTACGAGCTTTGTTTTCTAATTAACCTTGCTTTTTTTAAATTTTTGGAATAAGTTTTTACATTCTCCATCTAACCTAGCTTTGCAGTCTCATTATTAACCATCACATCATATTTCACAATCATATTAAAGAGTATGAAATTATAAAGAGATGCAATTGTGAATTGGGTTGCATAACCTAACATTTAGTGGAAATACACAAGTTATTAAAACGTTCTCTCTCTCCCAGGCATATTCCTGGAATGGAAAACTTTATAAGTCATTTTTAAAAACCAAAAAACAGTTTTAGTTCCTATATTCAAAAACGGAAAAAGGGCAGCATGCTAGTCATGGCATATGAACTCTTAGCCATTCTAAAAAATAAGGGTCCGAAGTTTGGAACATCTTAGAAGCTATGCATTTTATGAAAAAAATCCAGAGACCTTTTTTGTGGTAAATGAAGCAGCTTTTTACTTATTTTTTTGTATGACTAAAAATAGAAGAAGTTCTAGTTGGACAAATGTCGTGGCCATCTGGAATCTTTCGATTTTTTTGAAATAAGTTGTTAAATACTAATTTTAGAAAAAAGTCAACAAAATTATTATTATTCAGTGCAGAAAATAACAGATTATCGTGTAAGATTTAAACTAATAGCTCTAAAGTTAACAGAAATATGCAAGACTTAAATTGATTTCCGTATACACAGTATCAATATTGTTTTAAGTTTTCAACCATTATGTTCACTATTTGACTGTTGGCGTCAGTAGAATAGTGTGCAATACAAATTATAAAATGATCTGTATTTCAATAAAGAAGAGTACATTGCCGATAAAGATAAATGAACATTCTGAAAATATATCAGGAATGGTGAATGAGTACGTCGTGCTAAAATTATTCTTCATTGTTCTTGTTTAACTATAATAAAGGTATGCTGCTTTCTATATTTTATTCATTTGCAACTTATTATAACTTATGCGCCAGCTAACAATTGAGACTCGTATATCTACAGGGTTAGGTTGTTACACTTTAGATGAATTTAACCATTGTATGGCAAATGCTTGATTTTAAAGAATGACAGATAACCTCAAATATTTGACTGCACTCAAAGCTGTTCGAAACACAGAAAATCCAACGTATTTTGAACACAAATAATCAAATACATTTGGCTAACCCGGAATTTGTTTTCAAGTACAAAGTGATGCCAACCTGCTTTTATTTTTCTTGTGGAACACCAACTCTTGCTTCCGGTCTCCGCAAAACGACGCCACGCTTGTATTTTTTTCCTGGAACAGTTTCAGCTGCACTTTGCTCTTTGTTTCCCGCAGCTCCCAATCTTATTGAATCTTGCTCGCACCGGCCACGGTTGGAAGGGACGCCAAGTTTATACCTTCCTCTTGGCGATATTTTAGTGGCTGCTATCTTCTTATAGACCACAAACAGGGCCTTCTCTATGCGATGCACTCTGCTATCTGCTTCCTGCAGGTCTTCTTCTTTCACGGATCCTTCTGCCCTTTCAGGCGTCGGATTGAGGGTCCAGTCCTTCTTTCACCCAGGTCTTCCACGCTTCCTTATCCCCTGCTAGAATTGTCATCTCTGTTAATGATTTCCTTAAGTCCTCTATCTGGTTCAGCCATCTTCTTCTTGGTCTACCTCTTCTTCGTCTTATCGGTTTTTCCATTTCCATAATTCTTTTTGATAATCCTTCTCTGTTCATCATTGTAATATGCCCATACCAGTGTAGCTGTTTTCTTTCTATTTTTCTAGTACTGGTGGTTGTTCGGTAGTCTCCCTTATGTGCTCGTTTGTTACGTGTTCCCATTTGGTTATCCCCGCAGGTCCAATACTAGTGGAATTTTAGCTCAAAAGGTTATCACACATAGGCTAAGCTCCAGGTCCAATTTACTCTGGAACTGCACTCCGGAACACTACCAAATTAACTACAGATGGCCTCCGCACCCAGGCAATTAAATAAAACTCAAACTGAGTATAAATATCAACAAAATGAATCAAATTAGGGGAGCTAAACAACACACAAGCCTTTGGCTTGGCTTCCCCGGAAAACAGCAACAAATGACACTCTAGGTCACCATAGCAACATGATTTAAAAATTTTTTTAGTAAGTTTACAATCTTTGATCTTAATTTCTAATTGTTTTTGTAAATGTCATTTAGGACACTCTAACTGCACAATTTGCTGCACTTTTCCACTTTTAGTTAAACACTGATACACAAGCTATTAACACTTTCTAGTAGTCTGCATTAATTATCAGGTTGCTTTTTAAATGCTCTTCTTGCATTACTTTATAACCCTTTAACTGTTTTATTGATTGTTGGCATTACGATATGAATACAAACTCATGAACCCTCTGTAACGCTTCGAAACACCTTTGTACTTAAGCAAATTTATTATCGTCTCTTGACGTTACATAATTAATCTGTCAGTCATTATAACTTAGCTACATTGTCATATCGAGCACCAATTGTGATTACAAGCAAAACGCAATCCTGACGATACTGTTTTATTTAATCACTAACCTCTGTTAATTAAATAAAGTTATTGTTAATCATGTTTTATGTACTTATCAATGTTTACTAGTAACTTTTATTGTTGCTAAAATACAATATCAATTCTGGGCCTTTTTGAAACATTTATTAACAATCGTATATTGGCAATGCAACCAGAATTGCTGTAAGCATCGTACCATTCAATAGAAAACTCAGGCGTCGCTTAAGTATTTCCGATTTCTCAGCAGAATTATACAAAACATCACCATTTCTTGACAAAGTTTCTTACTTTTTGTCAATAAGTACAAGCAACATAAGAACAAACACGATATGTAGTTGAGCTTGCGGTAAATACACCCAGGTCAAAGTGGTCTTAAATACATGTGTAAACCACGGAATTTGTCATGAAAGACATTTAAAAATAATTATGACTTATTTTTTGCTATGGACAAAAATGTCAAATAATTTGTTTTTTATTCTCCACAAAAAAGGCCTGCTGATTTTTTTTTTTTAACAAAATGCATAGTTACTAAGATAAGAAGTAGTGCATTTGGTAGAGCGTTAGGCTTGCATCAAGCAAGACCTCGGTTGGAATCCCACGGTAGAGTTCGGTGAGACCATTCACAGTTGGGCATCAAATTAACTGTGCTCTACCAAGTCAACACATCAACACACATACATAACACCATGGTTGCTACGCAAGCTCAAAAGGTGCGCTCCAACTTTAGAACCCAAAACTGAGGCAAGTTGAGCACTGCACCGCTAGATGCTAGCATACAGGACACCAGCTTTTATACCGGTGGGTAAAAGAGGTTACAGCTGATACATAATTACTAATATCTTTAAAATATTTGTAAAGAACTTTACGCGGAACTTCTCTTGCAAGTGGAAGTTTTGAAACTAAAAATTTTGAAAATATCAAAGGAAAAAAGAATTTTATTTTTACTTCCTTTTACGATAAAGGAAGTATTTTAAAGTATGTGTACAGACAGACAGACGGAATTGAGAAAACCTGTTTTTCGTCATCTAGAGACCCTGAAACTTGACGATCTGAAGCAAGACCGGCAAATGGCTCTGATAGACCAAAGAAATTGCATCAACCCATGCAGTATGCAATTTTAAATTGGAAGTTTTTTATAATTGACTGTTAGCTTCTTATAAAGTTAAGAATTGCTTGTAATTACATTGCTGCATAATCATAGATAGACTTCTAAGATGATTAAGTTTGAAACAGATACCTTCTATAACTAAATCGCTAGTCTAGATATCAATTAAATGTATTTTTCGAAAGTATAACTAAGTTCCACTCATACACCTTGAAATGTTAATACATTAAATTTTACTTACATTTTCTAGTTTCATGCTAAACAATGGTAATCTCTTGTACCAATCACTACAAGGTGTCGCAGCATTAGCAAACTACTGTTTGTAACTTGGGTTGTCTTAAATTGTCCATTATGCTAATATTTTTATAAATTAATTAAAAGTCAAAAATGTTGCTACATTGAAATGGTACATTTAAACAGCCCTTACGGTGGGCACCATAACTTAAATGCGGCTTTTTACCTAGCCCTCTACTCAAATGTACTACTAATTTGTATTGCTCTTGGTTCGCTAGCTAAATCAGTGGTAGAAGTATAAGGCTATTAACATCGTCAGTGCGGCTAAGGTAAAGCTAATATTGTTTTGGGTTGGCCCGTTGTCACCTGGAATGCTGAACTTACACATGCAAACACTACCAGCAATAAAAACCTGTAAGAATAATACAAACACAAGAAAATACATATAATAAAATACACAATATAAAAAGTTGTACGCTACATGTATGAAAACACCTTAAATAGGCCCCTAAAGTTCAGCTGTCATAAAGTCAAATGCCACTAGCACGAAATGGAATTGAATTCCGCGCACAAATAAGCTCGGCGAAGCAGTCTATTCTTGAAATACGCTCGTACCAGAAGCGCTGTAATACGAGGTAGTGTGTGCGTGTTCAAATCAAGAGCCCCCGCTGCTTCAACAAAAAACGGATTTTAATTATAATTTATATTTACATTTTTATTTGATGTATTGGGTTATAACCTAATTATTATTATGAATTTCATTATTTTAACCATGTAGCGTATAGTAGAAGACTCTAGTCTTTATATTGCATATACACTTTATTCTCCAAAATGTGCTGTTTGTCGGTATATAAGTATGTTTAAAAGTAATCAATTTTCCATGTGTCATTACATCACTAAAAAGTAAAACTGCAGTCTTTATAGATCTCAAACAAGGGTACTCTGTACGCCTCTGTAACCAGAAGTAAGCTGTACAGATGGAGGACATGGAGATTCGCTTACATGAACAATAAACAAAGTTAGAAACAATAATAATCTTAAAAGAATTTTCTTTATAATTCATACTCTTTAACCATATTAACCGTAGGTTATTACTCATGGCGCAATACAACCCGAGGTTCATGGTTCATCCAAGCGTTCTGTGCCGAGCTAGAAGAGAGCGCGTATGTCCACGACATCCTCACCCTGTTAACATTCGTGTGCCGCCGTGTGGCCATAGACTACGAGAGCAACACCCCAGACACTCCGACCATGCACCTGCAGAAGCAGATTCCGTGCATCACAAGCATGCTGACGCGGCTCGTCAAGTTCACTAATAAAGGGTAAGGTGGCTGCTCCGTTATCTTCTGCCATTTTTATGTAATTAACGTAAACAGTGTGTCTTAGCGAGGACAACTCCATGGACAATGAAGTGATCGTGCAGGAAGTCAGGGTCAAGGAGAAGTCCAAGCACAGCTTCGGGGGAATTTTTTACGGCAAGAGCAAGAACCATTCCTACCAAGTCAACTATTGATTGGACCTGCCATATAGCGCAATTTTAATGAAGTGTGTGCCGGTGCTTCGAATGGTCTCGTGTTTGAAAGCTGTGTGTAATTTTATTCGTATTATTAAATTAGGATTGTAGATAGGCACTTCGTATCTATTTTTAACGTAGGAATTAAATTTACTGTCGTCTGTGCTGCATTCCTCCATTTTAAAGTGCAATTTTTATTTTGATTTTTTAGAGACTGTCTTGTGGTGGAGGTTTTGCAGTTTTCCGTAAAGATGGCTGTTAGTGTAATCCTGTTTTTAATAATTGTAGGAAATGAGTCGAAGTCTTTCAAAAGTGTCTTTGAGAATTTGAGAACAACTTTACTGCCATATAATATCGAAGTCGATGCTCAAATAAGAATGTGATGTTTTATTGCATTATGGGCTTTTGTACTGTAATTTTACATTGTATCCTATTAAATAAGATTAAAGTATTGTAAAGAATGTATAAAATAAATATACTATTTCGTGTGAACTTTTTCATACATCAAAGGGGTAAATAACGCACGTTATACGAAGATGACACCAGAGTCGCATAAATGCAAGATTGCTTACGCTCATGCCTGTGAAACGTGTTGCCTACTTAGTTGCAAGCTAAAATAGCCAATCTATATAGATGTTACAGGCAACTTCTACAATTCAGTCATTTTATGTAATTTCATAAATTGCCTAAAATACCAGTCCGTTTATTTAATGTTTGTCCATATTAAACGTAATACCAGCAAAATTGTAGGCAATATATAGAATGCTTACGGCGGTAGGAGCCACAGAAATTATTCGGTTAAAAATTGATTAATATATCTACCTTGCGCAGGCCTAGCAACCGTGCCATCTACCTTGCTTTAGAAACGCCCTTGGGCGCCCTTCGCTCATTAGGAGCTACAGGAAGAAGAAGAAGAAGAATATATCTACCTTTTATAGATGAAAAGGGTATTGGTGGTCGACACTCCTCAGTTTTTACATTATGTACCCCCTTTTTATAACTTACCTTGGAAGGCTCTCGCGTCTCCGACTAGCTCAATACACGGCTGCTATTAGGGTCTAATGACTGTGAGCGTTTAGTTTGCTTCACTTTCTCATAAATGTATTAGTTCAGTAATAAGAAGAAATGGGCGCCATAACTTTATTATCAGTGTTAATTTTTTTAAGACCTACAATCTGTTGTATACTCAATCTTACAATTCATTAATTATCTTTCATTAATTAAAGTTATGCCTTTTTGCTATTACACATTTTATGCAATTACTACCTAATTTCAGTTTATATCTGACAAGTTAGAAATGTCATTAATTATTAGTTTTAGTTAATTAACCTGTGATTATCCAGGAGATTTCTTATACTTATCTAACTAACAATCTCTTTTGCATTAGATGAAAATATAAAGAGCTCTCTATACCTTCGCAATCCTCTTTCTAACACTTTAATCCCAATTAACAATCTATATTTAGTTTAATTGAAGTTACTCCAGGGAGTATACAAAAAGTCCCTTATGGTTAAAAGCTTACTACATGACAATTGATATATACTAATTTGACAGCTGCAAAACTGCTCAAGTCCCCGTTCAGGATTATTAGGAGGTAAGTAACAATTCTTTTACTTTGAAACTAGTTTGTTATCTAATATCATTATGGCTTATGCCCTTGTTTAACGATATCCAAGCTATGACGGTGATCTAATTATATAAACAATCTCTAACCAATTTTAACTCATTTAGGATTAACATATACGGTTAATGCAGAGAACCCTTGAATCTGGATCTCTTTATCTTCCCAATATTAAGAAGAAAACCCCATCGTTGAACCAAAGAAGCGGCCTTTGATTGGTGAGTAATCTTCTAACAATTAATAAGGTTTTTAACAAAGTTCTCCTTCCTTTTTTATTTCTCCCCTTGCCTCCTCCCAATCATCTTGGAGCACATCAATACACCCCTCCATGATGAACATAGAACTAACCAGGAGCTGGGAACTAGCGAGGAGGCCTAAGAGCTGAACCAAGAAAAATCCCCTGATTAAGATTTGTATGTATTAGCTTCCTAGTTACCTACCAGTTAAATAATAACTGCCCTTTTCAGAAAGAAAATGTTCATTGGATTTATCCTATCTGCCTGAAAAATTATTATATCTTAATGTAATGTTGAATTTATTGATTAAAGCCTTACTATTTTCTTTGTATCCTTTTTAAGCTAGGATTTATAAGTAGTATCGCTTCTCGTCGACTCAGAGAAGCTTCTTTTTGCTTTCTCAACCAAACAGGAAGTAATAATTTTTGTTATTTATTGTTTTAATAATATAACCACGAGCCTTCTAAAATATTTACTCTTGATTTAATAAAAGGGTAGGCAACCCCTTATACTGATTCTGCACTTTAAGTTGCCTATCTATCAGGTTTTAATAATACCTAGCAGTATCCTTGTAGTAGTTAAGCTATGTACTACTACAATTATTAACAGAATTATAACAAAAAAATAATTTATTTCTTCAAATGAAAAAAATAGGTTAATTTGTGATTTTGTCACTATTTGTAACTTTTTTGAAAATCTGTTTGAACACACAAACTTTGTAATAGAACATAGGTTCTAACAGAATAGAACTATTTTTCTATTTTTTAGTTAACTTGAAATTAATTTTTAAAATTGGACTATCTCTTCTTGAGAATAAAAGTTGCTATATCTTCCACATTTCTTCATCTATAGTCGTTAAATTTCGTCATTTCCACCAGTAGATATCTCCAATTAAAATTATGTTTAGTAAACAATGAGTGTTCAAATAGCAACTAAGAAATCATCAATTCAAATGTTTAATTTTCCAGTGCCGAGTACTAAAGACAAGAATAGACGTGGATAAGAAAGGACGGACAGTGCATACTTCAACGGTAACCAGGTATGCTGATTAAAGTAATGGTCGCTTTGTAATCCTTGCCTTTTCTGGTTTATGAGTAAAATTATATTTTGTATCTCATACTGATTTTTCTTTAGTTAAATAACAAATTTTCTACGCAGTTTGCCTTGGTGCAACAGCCACGTTTCCGTGCCTTTCGGTCATAGAATATGTTCTCGGTAATATCAATCAAAGACTGTATATAAAATAACTAATTACTAAACAAAATCACTCAGACATTTAAAGTGAACTTTCACTGAAAAACGTCCGCTATTCGCTTTTATCAGTCTAACAAAGAGAGTAATATTTGCATTGCATTATCTGAATTTGCCCTTAGTGTTTTTATCTTATACATATGTGGACAAAACGTGCCATGTTTACTGCTATAACCAATAAGTAATTGTACTACTTCTTTTTCTCTTATACAGTGAGTTTTTACCACGATAAAGAAAGTTCATCCGATTTCTAGCACTAGGATTGAAAACCAGCAATTGGGGGTTTACGGAAAAACGTGACTTAGCCTTTTGTTGGAAATATTTTGACCAAAAAGGTTAATTAAACTCAATAATATATTTAAATTGCATTTTAGGGCATATAAAAAATTCTGCATTTTAAAAACTGCCAAATGGAGTAATTTTATTACTTAATTGTGTATAATTCGTTCACGATGTTTGTAGACCAAATCAGGCCATGTTAGAGAGACTGTTTCGTTGGTGTAAACAATACTTTTTCTGTAATAAATCAGTCTTTTTAGTAAAAGTTGCATTCAAATGATTTTAGGGGAAATCCTTGATGTAATTGTTATTTCAGGCTTAATTAGGTATGAATTAACAGTACATCTTTTATATGTTAGTTATATTTTCGAATAACTAATAATTATTATAAAGTATTATAAAGTAGCTTAGGCTACTCATAAAACCCAAAAATTAAATGTTTTATTAAATTGTTTAAAATAAATGTAGAAAATATTGTTCGTGATAAATAACATTAAATCAGTTATTTATTCTAACAGAGCCAGTAACTTAGAAAATGGGAGAAAAATTTAATAATGATGTTCTGAAACGTATCACGGAAATGTTAAGGTTTATGAACTTCAAAATCCATGAAGGTTCCAATTTCTTTCTTCGAATTGTAATGTGAATATATTCCAGAAACTGCATTGTTCTTTCGAAATTATTATAGCAGTAATTTATATATTTATTCCATTGTGCTCTTCGGTTAGCCAACTGCCACAACTTCTTGAAATTTAACGAAAAGTAGTTTTCTTCTGTATGTCTGATGTGCATTACAGTGGAACTAATAAATTTAGTGATATTTGAAGAGGGTGTAGGTTTACTAAATATTGCTATATATTTAACTCGAAAGCCTAATGTAAACCCCTTATTCCACCTCCATTATTTCGTCAGTATAATCGGAATCACTATCATTCTCTGATTCTGGTTCCTCTAATGAAATAATAAATGGAGGAATATTTTCAACAAAAAATGTCCCATGTTTTTATTTCATTCCTTCAAAATCAGTTTTTCGCAATGATTATCAAATTTTTGCCACATCTCCGTCGTACATTTTGAAAGACTCTCAGGTCATTAATTAGCAATTCTGTATTTGCACAAAAGTTGAGCATTTACGTATGTGTTTATTATAAAAACAAGAAGTAAAAGAAAGAAAAAAGTATACAGCATTTTTTACCCTACAAAGTTAAAAGGGTTGTAAATACAGGGTGTCTAAATATGAAGCATAAACTACACGGTGCCAATTTGTATAAAACTAAATGTGGAAATTTTTTTTTATATTGACTTACATGTATTTGTTTTTGCATTTTAATAGATGGTACGCGTACTTCACTTATTTCTTATATTTTACTAGGGCTCTAAACATCCGCAATTAACGTACCTTCAAGCTTCTGTGGTATTTTTAAACACTATATGCCCATGTATAATAAATTGTAATTTTATTTCGTAATAGTTAAAAACATTATATGTGTAGCTATTTAATGTAATCATATTTTTTCAACCAAATTTTGTATTATTTCTATTATTACCTTACTTATTGAAAAATACTTAATATAGGGAGAGAGCTGAATAAAAATTCAACTATCTAAGCACTTTTTTCATCATGATAATGACTGAAATTTAATTTGATTCGAGAAATCAATTTAATACTTTTTAATAATATTTCTATTTTGCATTTTATATACAGAGTGAGGAAAAGGAAACAGTTTGAGCTTGTGTTTAGAAGGTCAAAATAAGAAAATAAACCCACATGTTTATGGCCGATTCTCAACCCTTATAGAGATATTAGGGGAGGGTTAAAATTAGGTTTTGTCAATTTACTGAAAACGGGTAAAATATATTAAAATAAATATTAACAAATTTTTCTACCAAGAAGAGGGTTTATACACGAAATGTCTTTAATTTGTAGGTATGGTTTTGACGGGGCAAATTTATCAACTGATATTATATTTTATTTTTTTACAGAAAACCTGTCGATTATAAAAAGCTAAAAGAACTAAAAAAGTTTTTAAGTAAATCAGGCTTTACAGTACATATATTTTTGTAACCAATTTTTTGTCCGTCGAAAATATCTAATAACATTTACAGGGGTTGCTAATTTCAACCCCGTAACGTAATGCATAAAATTGAAAACATTTTTTAAATAAGCCTATATTGGTAGAAAATATCTGCAAATGTTCAATGTCATATTATTTACTTATATTCTGCAAAAAGACCAACCTAATTTTAACCACCCTCTAATATCTTCGTAAGGGTTAGAATCGAACTTAAACATATTGGTTTATTTTTCTTATTTTGACCTTCTCAACACATTCTCAAAATATTTCCTTCTCCTCTAGACTCACCTTGTATGTTACTTGGCAAGCATTTATTTAAATGATTGCATTATTTACTATTCGTTTCTTGATCAATTTTATAGGAGATTTTTAGTCAAAAAGTTGACTAATTAGAGTAATTTAAGTCCTTTCTAATGACCGCTATGTGGTAGAGGACTTACGAGAGGGTTTCAAGATGGTCAAGACAATAATGGCAGTCGACAGAATGAAGCCCTGGGTAATCCTTGGAGGTAAGATACAAGATTTTGAACTGGTTGATGAGATGGGCATAGCTATCAGACTTAGTCTCGCGTTGTGACTGTTGAGATGGATATAAAGATCAAGATGTATCAGACTCAATCACAGGATGTGACTGTTGAGATAGATACAAAGATAAATATATCAGGCTCAATCACAAGGTGTGACTGTTGAGATAGGTAGACACAAAGATAAATATATCAGGCTCAATCACAAGGTGTGACTGTTGAGATGGATACAAAGATAAATATATCAGGCTCAATCACAAGGTGTGACTGTTGAGATGGATATAAAGATAAATATATCAGGCCCAATCAAAAGGTGTGACTGTTGAGATGAATATAAAGATCAATATGTATCAAAATCAATCACAAGATGTGACTGTTGAGATAGATACAAAGATAAATATATCAGGCTCAATCACAAGGTGTGACTGTTGCGATGGATACAAAGATACATATATCAGGCTCAATCACAAGGCGTGACTGTTGAGATGGATACAAAGATAAATATATCAGGCTCAATCACAAGGTGTGACTGTTGAGATGAATATAAAGATAAATATAACAGGCCCAATCACAAGGTGTGACTGTTGAAATGGATATAAAGATCAATATGTATCCGAGTTAATCACAAGCTGTGACTGTTGAGATAGATACAAAGATACATATATCAGGCTCAATCACAAGGCGTGACTGTTGAGATGGATACAAAGATACATAGGCCTATATCAGGCTCAATCACAAGGCGTGACTGTTGAGATGGATACAAAGATAAATATATCAGGCTCAATCACAAGGTGTGACTGTTGAGATGAATATAAAGATAAATATATCAGGCCCAATCACAAAGTGTGACTGTTGAAATGGATATAAAGATCAATATCTATCCGAGTTAATCACAAGGTGTGACTGTTGAGATGGATACAAAGATACATATATCAGGCTCAGTCACAAGGCGTGACTGTTGAGATGGATATAAAGATAAATATATCAGGCTCAACCACAAGGTGTGACTATTGAGATGGATATAAAGATCAATATGTATCAGACTCAATCACAAGATGTGACTGTTGAGATAGATACAAACATAAATATATCAGGCTCAATCACAAGGTGTGACTGTTGAGATGGATACTAAGATAAATATATCAGGCTGAATCACAAGGTGTGACTGTTGAGATGGATATAAAGATAAATATATCAGGCCCAATCACAAGGTGTGACTGTTGAGATGGATATAAAGATCAATATGTATCAAAGTTAATCACAAGATGTGACTGTTGAGATAGATACAAAGATAAATATATCAGGCTCAATCACAAGGTGTGACTGTTGAGATGGATACAAAGATACATATATCAGGCTCAATCACAAGGTGTGACTGTTGAGATGGATATAAAGATAAATATATCAGGCCCAATCACAAGGTGTGACTGTTGAGATGGATATAAAGATCAATACGTATCAGACTCAATCACAAGATGTGACTGTTGAGATAGATACAAAGATAAATATTTCAGGCTCAATCACAAGGTGTGACTGTTGAGACGGATACAAAAATAAATATATCAGGCCCAATCACAAGGTGTGACTGTTGAGATGGATATAAAGATCAATATGTGTCAGACTCAATCACAAGATGTGACTGTTGAGATAGATACAAAGAGAAATATATCAGGCTCAATCACAAGGTGTGACTGTTGAGATGGATACAAAGATACATATATCAGGCTCAATCACAAGGTGTGACTGTTGAGGTGGATACAAAGATACATATATCAGGCTCAATCACAAGGCGTGACTGTTGAGATGGATATAAAGATAAATATATCAGGCTCAATCACAAGGTGTGACTATTGAGATGGATATAAAGATCAATATGTATCAGACTCAATCACAAGATGTGACTGTTGAGATAGATACAAAGATATAAATATATCAGGCTCAATCACAAGGTGTGACTGTTGAGATGGATACAAAGATAAATATATGAGGCTCAATCACAAGGTGTGACTGTTGAGATGGATATAAAGATAAATATATCAGGCCCAATCACAAGGTGTGACTGTTGAGATGGATATAAAGATCAATATGTATCAGAGTTAATCACAAGATGTGACTGTTGAGATAGGTAGACACAAAGATAAATATATCAGGCTCAATCACAAGGTGTGACTGTTGAGATGGATATAAAGATAAATATATCAGGCCCAATCACAAGGTGTGACTGTTGAGATGGATACAAAGATAAATATATCAGGCTCAATCACAAGGTGTGACTGTTGAGATGGATATAAAGATAAATATATCAGGCCCAATCACAAGGTGTGACTGTTGAGATTGATATAATGAAATGATCAATATGTATCAGACTCAATCACAAGATGTGACTGTTGAGATAGATACAAAGATAAATATATCAGGCTCAATCACAAGGTGTGACTATTGAGATGGATACAAAGATAGATATATTAGGCGCAATCACAAGGTGTGACTGTTGAGATGGATATAAAGATAAATATATCAGGCCCAATCACAAGGTGTGACTGTTGAGATGGATATAAAGTAGAGGTTTAAAAAGTTCAAAACCAATTATTTGAATGACTGAAAATGATTTTTTCAACAGGTGAGTGAGCACTCCAGTTCAAGGATGGACCGGCAACTGCAGGATGGCCGAATAAAGGAAAAGCCCCAAGGCGGTAGTCCGGGGACTCCCATCTGGAAGCGGTCGTCGTGGTCCAGGACGATAGGAGTGGGCAGTCACTGACCGTTCATGTGGCAGCATAGTTGTGTCATGCAATGTATCACATATCTTTAAATATATTAAAATTACATGTTTAATTAATAAATTTGCTTTCTAACAAAAGCATTCAAAAGTAAGTAAACATAAAAAAAGTAAATAATGATGCATGATTTTGGGATAAACACGTCGTATCTTCATTCCACATAGTTTCTGCATACAGTAGGAGTTGGGTTGGTGCGTTCATCGCACACTGGGTTATAGCATCTCTTGCACGTTCTCCTTTTCCTCTTTTCTTCAGGTCTTAGCACGTTGTTGGACAGGGGTTGGTACTGGGGGTGGTTATGTACGGTGGCTATTTTTATGCCAAGAATGTTTTCCATGGTGGTTTTCACGAAATAAAACCGTGTGACTAGCGGTTCCTTACTTCTTTTTATTATGGAGATTTTTTAGAAATAAATATCCTACGAAGATCAGCTTTGCAGGCAATTTGTGAATTTTTTTCAGTATAAATGATGCTGCCAATCAAGCAATATTCAAAATGACATAGAAAGGGGCCAGTGGCGAGCGATTTGTTCTTCTCGTAGCCGTGTATTGCGTTACCATTTCATCAACTCCAGCTTTGGTAGAATTATAGTACAGAATTATTTCATATTTCTTGGCTTTAGCCGTGTCATCTATTTCTGGAGATGTGCGCATACTCGAAAGCAACACAACAGCTTTGTTCTTACGTACATAGCAACATAAAGTTCCTTCATCATTCTAACTCATAAAATTTGAGAACAAAGCATAAACAAACAATAAAAAATGAACTATGGCGCATGAAAACAAAGGTCCGCAGCGATAACGCAGGCAAACTATGCACTAAATTGCATGTTAAATACCATATAGAGAACTACCTACAAGGTGTAAGTTTTTACGGTATCATAAAGGTTAAACATAATACCGGCGAAATTGTAGGCATATTATATAATGACCGCTCGGTTGCAGGCAGTATGTATATTATGTTAAGGAAAATACCCTGTTTTTGGTGGGCCACTTCAGCACAAAAACGCATACGGTTTCGTCTAAACAAATTCCTCATGAGCGAAGCGAATTCACAGCCCTGTTTTTAAGATATATTTAAAGAAGTAACATTTTTAAGGATTTTACCTTGTTTTTAAAGGTATAGCAAAAAACATTACAAAATTGTGAAAACTGCCGTGTTTTTAAGGTAACCTTTTCAGGACACAACACATTTTATAATTCAACAGTCATAGAGGTAAAAAAAGTCAATTAAATGGAAATAGAATTAACAAAAAATCAATAAAAAATGGCTATAGATGCCTGAAAAAATAATAATAATATAACTTACTCTAAAAATTTCTAAAGTTCGTTACAGGGATGATGCAGAAAATCACACACCTCAATTAAATAAAAGAAATAATGCAAATAGAATTTTATTTTAACGTACCTACCTATGTAATACATTACAGAGTAAAATGAAATTAAATATGCTATTTGCTTTACTTTAACATAAAATTATAATTAAAAATCCAACTTTGAGCAGCCGCAGTTGATGACGCAATACAACACGTTAAATGTGGGATTTGGTGGGCCACTGATGTTTTTGCCCACGAATTGGGTATTGGAAGGTATCCAATGTAATATGTTTGCAAATGCCACTTTTGCGTTTTCAAAAGTTGTATGTCCATTCTTCATCTGGTATTTCACCAACCATCGACACAGGTGGTCGTCGTTTCCAAAATTCTGTTCTATGGCTACAATCTGGAGTTCATTTGGGCACAGGGCTTTGAAAATGGTTTCGGTAGTCGCTACATTTGGGTTCGTGCAACAATTCACAACATAAACTAAAATTTTATTAAATTATGCATACGATCACAATTGCTTATAATAAAACTCACCCTCCCGTGGATTTAGAATAATGTTGTTGGCATCCAAGACTGGCACTGCCATACTGAGGCCAACAAATCAGAAATCAGTGAGGGAACTCTTTATCTCACACATTCCTAACTTTTTCTACACCAGAAAATTGACCAAATTCTCCTCAAACTGCAATGAATAATTATTAAAAATTTACTTTTATTACCTAATTAAGGTATTAATTAAATGAAATCAACTTGACTGACTATTTTTCACTTCAATCTTTCTTGGGGCTTGGATGCATTTGCAACACGCAACCGAAATACAAGGCTACAGGCAATAACAAGCACAAAACAATAACTAATATAACAAGGTTGTTTCTCAAATCCGCAAAATAAAGTTAAGTCTGAAACCCTTCCAGTGTTGCCAGCTTGCAGCTGTAATATTTCGCTAAAACGATTATTCAAATCCGCAAGAAACCGCCAAAAACTTCTAAATGTTAAGTTTGTATTGATCAAGTAAATATATAGGAAATACAACAGATTTTGTTATTAATATGTATACGTATAACTACAAAATAAGGTTTAAATGCTCATTAATGCATCAACAATCCCGGAAGCATCACACGTTTCTAATGCAATTAAACCGAAAAAAGTGGTAACCACTTTGCAGTCGTTTGCACTATAATAAATTACAGAGCACCCTAATATTTGGTTACAGTCAAATCGGTAGATTCGTCAATTAGGACGCTATATTACAAACTATTACCAATATCTTCGTTCAGCATTTTAATAAAACACGGCGCCAATACGTTTTTTAAATAGCTGTACATTTCGTTCGTCCGATCTGTAAATTTTCTGCTTCCTCCCTTAGAATATATTGACCCAATTATTAACACAAACAAACCTTTGAATGCAGTTCTGCATAGAGGAACCAAATGATCAGTAGAGGACACGGCAGTGTGACAAGCAAAAAAGAACGCAATTCTGCCTTCTGCAATTTTCGATGATATAACAGTTCTTCTCTTAAACGGGATTCTAGGCTGCGTAGTACCTATAATTATTTGGGCTTTATCTTTGTGTTTTTTTTTGCTTTCGCACGACTTTTTAAGTCGGAATATTTATTGCTTTTTAACAAGCAACCACAAAGTTTACACATAGCTACTTTGCCATGAGTGCTAGAAATATCTTATAATTTAGAAAGAGGTACTTATTTAACTATTAATAATCTACCTCAGACATGGACAATGAACATTATTGCTAGTATCCAACAAAAACTATGTCACCCTCACCAAATCAAAGCTCATAGTTATATAGTAGCTTTGCTGAATGCATGTTAGTATTGTTATTGTCATCCGATATTCCCAACGTGCTCGCATAAAAAACATCTAGCGCGTAAAAATTTGAATTCTTCAGTTTTATAACACGTAATTTTTTAAAAGGCTAAACTTTACGTTAGCCGCTAAATATTTAATTTCACCACTAAAACGCCTCCCAATAAGCCAGATTTAACGGAAAAATCACAGACCTGGCAACACTGAACCCTTCCCACACAAAAAACGACAATACTAGCAGCGTTGCCAACTTGGGCGATTTTTAAACAAAAATTGGCGATTTCAACTTTTGGCTTTCTTTCCCATATGAAATGCATTATTGGGCCACTTTTACACCCGTATTCATAGTCGTTCGCCAGCGGATCGCCGGCGACTCGCCAGAGTTTCGTTATGAATAGTATGTTGGCGGCACTGTACGTCTATGTCAAATTCGAGGTGATCCGGTTAGGTTTTCAGTCAGTTTTGACAGAAACTGACACAAAATCTAACCTGCTAACCTCGAATTTGACATAGACGTACAGTGCCGCCAACATACTATTTCAACGAATCTCTGGCGAGTCGCCGGCGATCCGCTGGCGAACGACTATGAATACGGGCGTTAGTTTGTAGTTTGGCGGCAAATTTAAAATGTACATATTGGGTGATATTTGTTAAAATGTTGGCGACTTCCCATCTGAAAAATCTGGCAACACTGAAGACTAGAGACGCGCGCAGTTGTATGTATGTACAGTTGCGGCCAAAAGAAAATGGGACAGTTGCGTCTATTTTCGCGATTATTCCACCTTTCGTCACTGCATTTATATGCGGCTAAATTACTTTATCGTATTATTTTTAATTTGGAATTGTTTGGCATATGTCAAATATTCAATGTTGCAATTTGACGTATTAATAGAAGAAATTTAAGCAGCTAGAATTAGACAAAAATCTGTTATAAGAGTTGTCCCATTTTTTATTGGCCACAACTGTACAAATAGTTGCATACATTGCACGCAGGATTATATTATTATTTTATTCTCCTAATAATTATATTTCAAGAAAGTTTTCATGTTTTTTTATTTCCACATAAGATATTTTTCCGTAAAGATTCAATTTCTTCTTCTTCTGTCAGATTAAATCTAATTATCGCTTCAGGACACCACACTTTTTTAAAGATTATATACCTATAAGGTCCTATATTAAGAAAGTTAAAATTTCAAGGCATTTCTGTCTATTTTAAATGTATTTTGTAAAAAGTTAAAATTTGTTTTCGTCTTATGAAACTGAGTTGAATTTCAAGGCATTGTAACCTGTTCGGATTAAAGTTATTACGTAATAAATAGGGTTCATTGCTTATCGATTTAGAGTTGAAAGAGAAAACAAACAGATGTCAGTCCGAAAAAACCAACAGAAACAATATAAAACGATAATGTGACGAATTTCTGGTATACTCGATTGAAGTCTCTTTGACTAGTGTCTCGCACACTTCCCTGAATATCTTTGATTTTCCAATTAAGATCATACTAATTTTTTATCTAATTAATATCCAAACGGTTTTGTATCAAAGTTTTCTAGAATAACTCTCTTGTTATAAACAAAACCAAATTCCTTTGTTTCTATTTTATTTAAAAGTTCTTTAGTTTTAGTATCTCCTGTAATTCGGTGATATTGTGTACTGATTTTATTATCTTTGTTTTCTAAAATATTATTTATACTATCGGAGCTATAGGCCAGTCATTTAAAACATCGTATGTCGCAAAAATTGCACAGTCCTGATTTTTTGGGATGTTGTTAGGATAGATACTAATAGCGTAAAACCAAGTTTGCAGCTTCGAAAGACCTGTGCTAACTGCGTGGTGCTCGAAAAACCTTTTTTTATTTGGACTTTTTTTAGTTTTTGGCTTATTTCTTTTAAAAGGTGCGTCCTACGGAAAAAGTCGCCCTGTACACTTAAAGTAGACAAAATGTTGTACAATTTGAGTTTAACAGCGGCTTTGTAGGCCTAATACGTCCCGAGATAGAGCGTTTCAAAAATTGGCTATTTTTTCCAAAAAGTTCGAAATTCTAGTTTTAGCTGTCTTCCGAGCAGAATATCGGTTATATACTCATCCTACGAAAAAAGTAATGGGAGATAAAGTTGTAAAGAAGTTACTTAGCTTTAATTTAGGTATAAGCGAAACCCTATACGACCAATAGTTCTCTTGTTACCAGGAAAAAACGAAAAATTAAGGAAATCGGATTTTTCAAGAAATTAAACTTCTGTTATTAATATTGCACAGTTACACCGTCCTACAGAATGTTATAAAAATGACATTACATTTATAAATTTGATTTGTTGTTATATACAGTGTCCGCCAAAAAGTCGGCATAATATGGGAAAAAGAATTATTTTTTATTTTTCAAAAAAAACTTTTTACGTCAATAATGTGTGCTTGTCTAAACACCTATTCAGCACCTATCATATATACCGAGTGATTTTTACTTATTTAGGAAATGGAGTTTTTCGAAATTGTCAAAATCCGAAAAGTAATATGTTTCGGAAATTAAGTAATTATTCATATTTTTTCCGTGCGCCATTTATTCTCTTTCGTAATCCACAACCTTCTCCTCAGGAAATCTAATTCTGTAGTTCTTATTTGAATATTACTATTAAGTCTTGGTATGTGAAATTTTGAAAAATATTTAAAAAATTGAAAAGTAAATTTTTAGCTAAAGTTGAAAAAAATTAGGGGTTTTCTGGTCTTGAGATTGTTCAGTTAGCTAAAAAACTCTAAAAAAATCTCATTTAATAATTACTTCTTCTTCTTCTTTTCGACTTTTTCCTCTATGGGTTTGTCGTCTTCAGCTTCCATAATTGTCTATTTTCCCAGTCTCCAATTTTTAAATCTCTCTCTTCCATATTCTTATTAATTTGCGTTTTCCATTTGAGAGGTGGTCTTCCTCTTCGTTGTCTTCCTTGTGGTGTCCGGTGTAATATATCCTTCGGCCACCTTTCTTCTGGCATTCTCTCCACATGCCCATACCATTTTAAAGTTCTGTTGTCCAACTTCCTAGTGATTGATGATTTTATCCACATTTCCTGCCATATTTACGAAAGCATTGTACAAAGTATAGTTTTATATAACAGGCCTATTACTAAAAAAGCTAGGAACAAAATAAGAACTACAGAATTAGATTTCCTGAGGAGAAGCTTGCAGATTAAGAAAGAAGATAAATGGCGCACGAAAAAAATATGAATAATTATATACTTAATTTCCGAAACTTGGCACTTTTCGGTTTTCGACAATTTCGAAAAACTCCATTTCCTAAATAAGTAAAATCACTCGGTATATATGATAGGGGCTAAATAGGTGTTTAGACAAGCACAAATTTTTGACGTAAAAAGGTTTTTTTGAAAAATCAAAAATACATTTTTTTCTCATATTTTGCCGACTTTTTAGCCGACACTGTATATAACAATAAATCAAATTTATAAATGTAATGTCATTTTGAAAACATTCTATAGATGTAACTGTGCAATATTAATAACAGAAGTTCCATTTCTTGAAAAATCCTGCTAACAAAGGAACTATTGGTCATATAGGGTTTTGCTTATAGTTGAATTAAAGTTATGTAACTGCTCTACAACTTCATTTCCCATAACTTTCCTCGTAAGATGAGTATTTTAACCGATATTCTGCTCGGAAGACAGCTAAAACTACAATTTCGAACTTTTTGGAAAAAATAGCCAATTTTTGAAACGCTCTATCTCGGGACGTATTGAACCTACGAAACTGCTGTTACACTCAAATTGTAGAAAATTTTGCCTACTTTAGAAGTGTATAGAGTGACTTTTTCCGTAGGACTCACCTTTTAGAGGAAATAAGCCAAAAACTGAAAAAAGTCCGAAGTCGAGCACCACGCAAGAAGCTGCAAACTTTGTTTTACACTATTGGTGTCTATCCTAACTACATCCCAAAAAAAGAGGACTGTGTTATTTTTTGCGACCTAACGCGATTTTTGTGTCTACGGTGACTGGCCTATTAATCTTTTTGGACGTTTCATAGTTTAATGTTAATTTTTTTATTTTGCAAACAACTTTACCTGTATTAGTCTTATAGCAATAACTCTTTGGACCTGTTCATACCCAGTCAACAATCCATACGTCCTTACCTAATTCATCGGTCCAATCTCCCAATAGACGTCCTGTTTTAACAATGTTTTTACCGTTATCTGTATATACAATGCTATCTGTATCATAATATACCACACTTTCTTCTAATATGTCTAACATTTCGTACAATCTTAGCCCTGCATTTGCAGTTGTAAAAGCAGCTATGAATATATTGGTATTGAAATCATTTTCTACATAGCAATCTTTATACTTATAATCAATTTATAACATATTTTCATTTAATTCATTGATATGTATATTATCAAGTCTGTCGTCTAATAAAATTTTATAAAATCTCTTAGTATCTGTAACATATTCTGTTGAGCCTATATTTTGTCTCTGACCAAATTTACCCCATAAGGAATTTAAGCATATTTTTGCTACAGCCCTCTTTCCAGTATTATTTTCTATTTTAACCAATTCAATACCTAGATTTTCTTTTACAGCTTTTCTATATTCTTCTTCTGATTCAAAATCATTTCTCCATTCACTTGTCTCTAACTTTATTTTCATAAATGCTTTTACATATGCTTTAAACAAATAACTCGAACTTTTTTCAAAATGCCAAACTTCATCAATAGTTATTATTTTATAATCTTTTTCTATAGCTTTTTGTACTTCATTTGTACACCATATTGCTCTGATAATTCTTTGAGATTCGATAGGATCACAATCACGTATATTCTTATTTAATTTGACACATAATCTACATAATGGAAATGTCAACTTTTTTGCACCAGATTTGGTTTTATTCTTAACAGGTAAAACGGAGTGATACAAATCTTTTGGTGGTAAAATTGCACATTTTATTAATCCATACCATTTTGAATTATACGTAGAAGGTTTGAATATTTTAGTAGGATGTCCAACTGGATAATCATCATAACATTGTACTGTTGGATGTAAACTGCAAATATCTATATATTTCATTTTCTTTCCCTTATATTTCAATTTTGTTGCATTAGTTATTTCTCCAAAGAATGCGTTTCTAGGACTTAGTTCCTCAAATTTTTCAAATTATTTTCAATTCGCTTCATTTCTTCTTTATATTCTTTAGATTTAGTCCAATTGCACTCCCACATTTCTATTAAATTATAACCAGCCTTTTTTATTTGCTCACTCCTTTCTACTGTTTGTTCATAAAGATCTTCCATAGTAGCTTTATTTTTATTATTAATAAAATCTTGATTATAACAATTAAAACATCCATGCCAAAAACAACCATGATATTGATACACTGTATTCATTTTTTCATCAAAACCATCAACTTTTGATCAACTTATTTTTACTTCACCATCGTTTAATGCGGGGTGCAAGGGTTGAAGGCGCTCGAAGACCTAGCCAACCCAAAAGTCAACTTCACCTTCACGTGGTACACCCTGTTTATACTAACGAGACTCTGGCGACCGAGCATAGGCGGGATAACCTAAATAACTGGGCATAGCAAATGATGTTCACTAAAATACTGTAGGTCTGGATGCAAAAAGGTGGCAGCCCCACCACCAGAATCGGGTGCGGTTGGCTGATAACCAGCTTTGCAATCGCAATTTGCACCCTAAACTAAAATTATCAAAGAAACTGATACAAAGACTAGCCGGACGGACTAAACGATGAAGAATTTTGGCATGAAAAAGGCTGTACGAATTGGAATGTGGAATGTTGGCACGATGCAAGAACCCAGCAAAGTAGGCGAAGTTTCAAAAGAAATGCGCAACTAAAATCTGCTTGTACTGTGCCTTAGTGAAATTAGGTGGAATGGCAACAGAGAGTTCAAGCTGGCGAATGGGGATAGCCTGCTGTACTCTTGTAAAGAAGAGTATGAAAACAGAGAGAGTGGAGTAGGAGTACAGATTCATAAAGAAACCAGAAAATCCCTGATGAGTTGGAATCCTATCTCAGACCGAATAATAATTGCAAAGTTTCGCACTAGTGCTAGAAATTTGTCTCTCGTGCAATGCTATGCACCAACGGAAAGCGCCACACAAGAAATGAAAGATAGGTTTTATCAACAACTTACAAACAGTGTCAGCAAAATAAACAGTGGAGACATAATAATAGTGATGGGCGACCTCAACGCCAAAGTAGGCTCCAAGCAATGTCTTAATGAAACAAGCGTTGGAACATTTGGAATGGGACAACGAAATGAGAACCGTGACCTATTTGTGGAGCTATGCACAAACTTTGATCTAATAATTGGTGGAACCGTTTTCCCACATAAAGAGACACACAAGATTATATGGATCTCACCAGACAATAGAACTGGAAATCAAATAGATCACATTGCCTATAGCAGAAAATGGCGCAGCTCCTTTTTGGATGTGAGAAACCGACGGAGCGCTGACGTGGCCAGCGATCACCACCTTATAACAACCACAATAAGAATAAAACTCGCCTCGGTTAAAAGTCGCTATCCGCACTTTAAACGCAAGGTATTCGACTTACAAAAGCTTAAAAACCCCACGATATATACTGAACTCAAGTCCAAATTAAACAATAGGGAAGACTTAAGGCGGCTCTGGAGAGCTCATAGATTTCCATAGCGGGTATGGTAAATTTTCTTTTGCGCCTTGAATTTCATGTCTAGGCAACTTTAGATACCTACACCCTTTGCCTTCAATGGAAATGTCGAAAGCGGATTATATCGCTAAGTACCTTATCTGTTAATCTACTACCTGTGAGGAACCTTCTATTTAAAACCAAGTTAGCCCAATACATCCTTACATTTGTTTTCGAATCACCAAATTAAATAATTTTAACTGAAATCTTTTGATGCAATTGATATGTTGTATCAATAAGTTGAGGACTAATATAATTAACTATTTATAGACAGAATTCTTATGCTTTTCGCATAGGTAATTAGTAGACGAATTTGAAAACGTCAATTACTATTATAAATGAGAGATGACTGCTACGCTAATGATCCTTATCTGTATTTAGTATCAGCTACGGAATTTCGCCCTTTGTTTGTACAGGTACGTATGCCAATTTAACCTGGTTATGACCAAGCAAGTAAACGGTATAAGGCGATCTTGCATTTTGAAATAACGATGACCCTAAAGTTTCCAGAATCAACTATTGTAATTTATTTCGCAAAGTGGAAAATGGAGCATACATATCTTTCGCATAAATAATTTTTAACAAAATACGTTCAAAGCATGAAAGCTTACATAGCTATATTTTTATAGTTTAAGTTCTATCAATTTATCCAAAACAAACTGCAAATACATTGATATACTTGACGTTTTTTTATGATGATTTATAGTAACACCAGGTATATTAAAAAAAAAGTGATTGATAGTAGTAATCAAATTACAGGAAAAAAATAAACTTTTCGTTAAAGAATTCCTACGAATGTAGATGTTAAGCTGCAGCTATATCTTATAATACTAAAGGCAATTTTTTATGTCAAATTGAAACATCTATAGTCAGCGAAGCTCCTGGATATTTTACTAAACAACTTTTTACGCCACGTCAAAAACAATATACTGCAAAATTGAACAGCAAACGTTAAGTACCTATAATGGATTATATGAGTAATAAATGTACAGTTAAAAAACCTCAAATAATTATGTATTTTAGGGAAATCTTTTAAAAGGCGAACTTTTGCTACAGTTGATGAAAACTACAGATTAGAAGTAGAAAATAAAGTAGAAGACATGGATTCTGAAACTTATGAAAAAAATCTGTAAAAGGCTTTACCCAGAACTTACCTCGTTGACATTATGACACTAACGCCCGTATTCATAGTCGTTCGCCAGCGGATCGCCGGCGACTCGCCAGAGTTTCGTTATGAATAGTATGTTAGCGGCACTGTACGTCTATGTCAAATTCGAGGTTAGCAAGTTAGATTTTGTGTCAGTTTCTGTCAAAACTGACTGAAAACCTAACCTGATCACCTCGAATTTGACATAGACGTACAGTGCCGCCAACATACTATTCATAACGAAACTCCGGCGAGTCGCCGGCGATCCGCTGGCGAACGACTATGAATACGGGTGTAAATAATTTGAAAAATCAAATTAAGTTAGTAGTAAAAATTAGGGATGTCGTACCCGGTCTAAAATGAAACCCGGGTACCCGAAATATATAACAAAAAAGTTAGTGTATATCTGAACATCTGAGGTAACTACTATTTCATTCTTTTACGGCGCGAGTTTTAAGGTGTACTCAATTAAAATAGTACCTACTCACCAATTCAAATTGCAAGTCGTCTGTTATTCGTAAATATTTTCACACTTCCAAGTGCTATCAAATTCAAGTAGTACGTGACTTTTTTTGCGAAATTGGTAGAAGCATCAACATCACACAGAGGATGTTTTTCTTACTTCACCCATACTGACGCGAATTAATGGTAGGTACTATTGACGGGTTGAATATTTCCGTGAAGCGAATTTATTGCCTTATATGAAACAAGAAACAACATTATGTGGTATGGATGGGGTGATTCTTGTTATTACTGCATGGTTATGTTTTTCCACAACTTATTCCTATTGTTTTTAAGTTTTAATTTAAATAAATCCTGCAGCAGAGCGGAGCATCTGTCGCCATGGGTTATGGTGTGACAGCTCGGGTGTTATATACAGAATTTGAACGACACCTTCGAATTTTTTTAGCATTTCCTTGACGCGTGCCGACATGCCGATCTGATAATAGTAATTTTTGTATTAAGTGCGCGAAATGAGTATTTTTTTATGGCGCGTGAGAATGTCAATTTTCAAAACACGAATTTTGCCACGAAATACAAACAACGTTTTTTCTACAGCCGTCAGAATAACAGATTCTCTGCAACAAAATCATACGTATATAGCAAATAAGTAGAGTAATATTATTATGTACGTAACGTTTTATATGTGTTGTAACTAAGGAAATGGTGTTTGTAATAATAAATTTAAAATCTAGTGCGTAATAGTTATTTACTATACAAGTGGGATAACAGCATCATTAATATACGTGTTTTTTGTTTGTTTATTAATGGACAAGGTCTAGGCATGCACAGTGTGTAAGTTACAAAATGTTATCTATTCTAGTGGGATAAGTAACTCATTACGTCACTCATTTGACACTATTTCAGTTACGTAATGAAGCCATTACACAACTCAGCTGCGTAATGAAACCATTACGCAACTGAGTTGTGTAATGGTTTCATTACGCAACTGAGTTGTGTAATGGTTTTATTACGCAGCTGAGTTGTGTAATGGCTTCATTACGTAACTGAAATAGTGTCAAATGAATGACATGACATTTGCCTACTAAAATATTTTTGAAAATGACAGATCTGACATTTCTCTTAATGCACTTTTCTTAATTTTAGGCAGTCGTAGATAAAATTTTGTACAATACATGTGTGATAATGCATCATTAATATACTTGTGTGCTTACATACACGTATATTAATGATGCTGTTATACCACTTGTATAGTAAATACTATTATTTCCGATCTAGTGTGTGAAACGCAATTTCACGCACACTTATTGAAACGTTAATGTCACTTTTATGTGTCAGTTGTAGAAAAAATCATTTCACGCACAGCATCGATATTTTTCGCGACAACAGAGGTGGATGAACGACCTTCGCGAAGATAGTCATCAAACGTTGGTCTTCCACGCTTGAATTCTGCGAACCATTTGTAAACCGTAGTTTTGGATGGTGTTTCATCTCCAAATAACGAACTAAGTTTTTCTACACATTACTGCTGTGTTAAACCGTATCGACATTCATAAAAGATCATCACTCGAAGATCACGATTCGAAATTTCCATTTTTCACACAATTAGTATTCTGTCAAATTCTGTTGAAACGAAACTGCTCGGTTTGAAATCGAACTGTCAACTGAATTATAGATTAATAACGTCAAATTTTACGAATATGACAATTGCAGGACGCTGGCAATGCAAGGAGTACTCGATTCCGCGAACTTTAGCATTTAGTGTAAAAAATAATATATGAACCACTGTTAAGAAGACTATTATATACTTGCACTTGTTTTGGTTAATTGGATTTTGATCATCATTGAATATCTTGGAGGTGCAACTCTTCTAGGATAAGCTCGAAACAGTTAGAACAAACTACATGTAAATCTATAATTTAATTATTGTTTTATTGGATTTAGAAATGGAAGCTGAGTAATTATTTAAAAATAACTAATGTATTGCTTTTTATTGGGAATTTCACTAAGTCAACACCCTTTGTTGCAATTTTGAAAACATAAGCCATTCACAAAAACAAAAAAAGATTAATTCTGTCTTAGCTGACAATTTCCGTAAATTTCTAATTTCTATACAGGTAGCCGACTTCTGCTAATAAAATAATAAGTTTCTGGTAAAAAAATGTATTACAATGTTGTTTAAAAATAAAATAAAAGTTTTCCATACACTATTACACAAGATAATTAATTTTGTCATTGTAATTATACCGAACTGTTACTCAAATTATTTTTGCATAAACTAATCCCGCTCAGTTGTATATCAGGTAAAGTTAATGACCTGTCAATCACTTATAATCCTCAGGTAGTCAAGTTAGAGATTGTCATTTGGGTTGCCTGAATTTCGAATATATCCTCGAAACCTCCTCCATGTGAAAAACTGAATCGACGATTTTGTATAGTATTTTCACGATTTTAATTGTAAATAATTATTTAATAAAAATCCCTCTCGACAAGTTATTCTAAATTGCATTAATATTTTTACTTCGAGACAAAATTTTCAATTTGTTGGCGTAATTTTGTTATATCAACAAAACGTTAAAAAGTAATTAATCTAAATATACGGTTATCTAATAACTATAGGAAAAAAATAATCTGGAAGTACCAATTATGTTGCAATTACCAACATACTAAAGCAAAGAGAAATTTTCTAAATTAATTCCTATTCTTGTAATCGTGAGCAATAGTTTATCAATTTTGTGCTCTGATTCTCACAGTTCGCCGCGTCTGTCCTAAGAAGCCTTAAACGCAATTCAGAATGAGGAGGTTGAGTCAAGGTGGGATAAAATTACAGACTTCTTACTGAAGAGCGAAGAAACATTGGGAACAAAGAACATCAACAGGAAACAATGGATAACAGACACAACCTGGGATTTAATCACTAAGAGAAAGAAAACTAAAGCAAAGCTTAACAGCTGCACAACACAAACCAGGAGGGAAGAACTAATAGAAGAATATAACAACCTGAACAAAGCTGCCAAGAGAAGCGCCAGACAAGATAAACGAAAATGGTACGAGGACATCGCAGTTAAGGCAGAGGAAGCGGCTAAACATAATAACATGAAGGAACTATACCAGCTGACAAACAGGCTAACTAACAAAGGAAAGGCGACAAATACGAACATACAGGATAGGAATGGTAAACTATTAATATGTGAAGATGAACAAATGAGTAGATGGGAAGAATATTATACCGAGATCATCGGAATGGAACCTGAGGAGGATGATGAAGGGATACGAAATATTATCGAAAACGGGGACATTCAACCTGTAAGAATAAACACAAATGCTCCCACAGAAAATGAAATTAAAAGCGCTATCAATCGCTTACATTCAGGCAAGGCAGCCGGCCGTATACCTAACCTTCCGCCAGATATTCTCAAAGTAGATAAGGATGTCATTGCAAAACTTGTGCACCCTATTATTAAGGAGGAGTTTCGATCCGACCGCGACCGTGAACACTGCAAAGTGCTGCTCGCTCGGATATTAAACCAATAGTGCGATAGCGATTTTAAAACCAGTGCACAGACTTTGTTACCTACAAAACAAGATAAGTGCCTACTTTATATAAATATCTTAACACTAACTAAACAAGCAGACGGGCGTCTGCCCGTACTGTTTGATACGTAATTCCCAATCATGACATCCACTACCAATGAGATTTCTGAGTACAGAAATCTCACAGACAACTCACATACTAACTTTACCCAACTAACCGACAATTTAATCCATGATTCACCAATGAATGAGATTCAAACTCAACCTCAAAAAACATATGCAACATGTGCTAACCAAATGAACTTCCCGAAGAAAGAAGATGCAATCATACTGAGCGTCGTCGACGGAATTAATTTAAAAGATTACATTATCGCAGTTGGCAATATAGTCCAACCAAAAAATATTATTTTCGCCTCCAGGATATCCAATAATCGAATATGCATCTACTTATCTCGCAAAGAAATTGTTGACATGCTGATAAATAACCACAAATTTATTGAAATAAGAAAAAACCAAATTCCTCTGCGCCGACTTATCACTCCTGCTCAAAAAATTGTCTTATCAAACGTATGTCCGTCAATCCCACATGATATACTGGAAAATAGCCTACGCAGTCTCAATTTAAAACCCATATCACCAATAACCTTCCTAAAAGCTGGATTAACCGATACCGATTATACCCACATTTTAAGTTTTAGAAGGCAAATATTCGTAGAACCACCCGAAAACCTGATAATTCCAGACTCAATACTTATTAATTTCGAGAGCACAAGCTATAGAATATTTTTATCCAGCAACACAATATGTTTCAATTGCCATCAACCAAACCACATAGCTGAAAAGTGCCCGAAACGACAAGAAACGATAAACACACCACAAACTTCCAAACGCACACTATCTGACACTACAAATCCATCGACACCAGAGGAAGAATACCCACAACAAACAAAAAATACAGAAAGAAGCATACAAGAACAACCTGAACATATAACCCAACAAACACATGAAAGACCGTCCCAATCAGCAATTAAAATCATCAAAGACCCTAAAACGAACAAAAAAATAAAAATACACAAAAACAACACACCAAGCGAATCGGAACCCGAAACAATATCCATGGAAGAAATCTTACTACCCATACGTAAGAAAATGGAACTAACACCAAGCGACTACTTACTAACCTTTAATAACCTCAAAGATTTCCTGGAAAATGTCAAGGGCTCCAACGACCCTTTGGGAATTTCCAGACAATTTACGGAAGACCCTCTTGCGTTAATAAAAATGATGAAATCGCTATACACTGAAATCAAACAACGATCTATGAAAACGAAATTCACAAAATAACAAACAAAATGATAAACCAAATAGAAGTAGAAATGAAACAAAACCGACCAAATACTCACAATTCTGACTCCGAATACTAACTGTACACTTACATACCTAAATATATTACAATGACTAATACGACTCAAACATATTTACTACAGTGGAATTGCAACGGGTTTTACAAACGTCTAGACCATATTCAACGTCTAATCAAGTATTACCAACCGAAATGCTTGTGTATTCAGGAAACACGTCTGAAAAATACCCAAAAAGGAACTCTAAACAACTACATTACTTATCGAAAAGATCGTCAAACGGGCGGAAACGCTAGCGGAGGAGTCGCTATTCTAGTAGATAATGCTTATCATTCCGAAGAAATCACAATCCAAACTAACCTGGAAGTAATAGCAGTCAAACTATTTTCACCCTTCAAATTTATTGTATGTAATATATACATACCAAACCAAAATATCACCTATCAGGATTTAAAAAACATAACAAATCAACTACCATCACCATTCATAGTAACTGGTGACTTCAATGGACATAATCAGCTGTGGGGCTGTACAAATACCGACCGAACAGGAAGAATAATAGAAAACCTCATAGATCAAGAAAACATTCTACTATTAAACAACGGTGATGCCACACATTTTGACTCAGGAACTGGTACCTTTTCCGCAATAGATCTTACCTTTTGCGATCCAAAAATCCGACCAAATATAACCTGGGAAGTCATAGAAGACCTACACGACAGTGACCATTTTCCAATAAAAATAACATTGAAGCACAATAGGACACATACAAACCTCACACCACAACCACAGAGATGGAACTTTAAGAATGCCAATTGGGATCTTTATCGATCTTTATCCACACCCAGTGAAACAGAAATAAGCCAATCACAAGACATAGATACAATAATAAACAACTTTACTACACTAATATACAACGCCGCAGAATCTGCAATAGGAAAAACATCTAACACACTGAATAGGAAAACTGTACCATGGTGGAATCAAAATTGTAAAAAAGCGACAAAGGCCTACAAACATGCCTTAAACAGATACAAGAAGCACAAAACAGTAGAAAATCTAACGAAATTTAAAGAACTCCGAGCTATAGCCAGAAGAACAATCAAAACAACAAAGAAACAATCATGGGATAAATATGTATCTTCTATAAACTGCAATAGTACCCCAAAAGAAATGTGGAGCAAAATTAAAGCAATAAAAGGTACCAATACACAATTCAAAATAAAAGAACTAATAGATAACGATAACGTAATAACATCACCCGTAGAAATAGCGAACAAACTAGCCAAGACATTTGAATATAACTCTAGCAACCACCAATACGACTCCGAATTTCTGAAATACAAAATTAACAAAGAAACGGAAAACATTAATTTAGATGAACAACACAAGCACACAATCAACCTACCATTCACCAACTGGGAACTCGAAGAAGCCTTAGCATCTTGCAAAGACAAAAGCCCAGGCCCTGATGAAATTCCATTCCAACTAATAAAAAACTTAGCCGAAAACTCAAAACATTATCTACTACAAATGTACAACTTCTTATGGGAAACACACAGCTTTCCAAATATATGGCGAACGTCAATAATAATACCAATCCTAAAACCAAACAAACAGGGAAACCAATCATCGAGTTATCGTCCAGTTGCTCTAACTTGCTGCCTTAGTAAACTCCTGGAAAAAATGATAAACAAACGACTGATATGGTATCTTGAACACAACAATATCATCGACCCTTCACAGACAGGTTTCAGAAAAGGACACTCTACCATAGACAATTTAGTATCGTTAGAAACTGAAATACGAGCAGCATATAACAACAAACAATTCCTAATAGCAACATTCTTCGACCTTGAAAAAGCATACGATACCACCTGGAAACATAACATCTTAACAACCGCAGTACAACACAGGTTATTAGGAAATATAGCTTACTTTATCAAGAACTTTCTCCAAGAAAGAAAATTTAAAGTTAGAATAGAAGGAGTGTATTCAAACAGTCATACACAAATGAACGGTGTCCCCCAAGGATCTGTAATCAGTGCCACCTTATTTCTGTTAGCAGTCAACGACGTAGGAAAAAGAATTTGCCTACCAACTAGAAAATCTATTTACGTAGATGACATAGCAATATACAGCAGAGGGAAAAACATCACCAATGTGCAAAGCCATATACAAGATTCGATAAAAAGATTAGAAGAATGGACGGAGACAACCGGATTCAAGTTTTCAACTTCTAAGACCAAGTGTATGCTCTTCACTAAAAGACAAACGTACAATATTCCAGAAATCACACTCAGTAATATTAAGCTGGCGTATGTGAACTCGATAACATTTCTAGGCTTAACGTTTGACAATAAACTAACGTGGAGGGAACACATCCAGAATCTAAAAATAAACTGTAAACAAAGATTAAACCTGCTGAAAACCTTAAACCGACACCAATGGGGGGCCAACAGAGAAAACTTACTTCGGATCTATAAATCACTAATAAGATCGAAAATCGACTACGGAAGCCAAATTTATATCTCAGCAAGCAAAACTTTATTAAAAACTCTAGACATCATACACCACACAGCAATGAGGATAGTAGGAGGTGCTTTTAAAACTAGTCCTACAAATAGCATACTATGTGAGATAGGAGAACCACCACTACAACTAAGAAGACAACAATTAACACTCTCATATGCGACAAATAGAATCACAAACCCTTGTTTCAAACATAACATCCCGACCCGTATAACAACTGACATTCCAAAAACATCAGCAGACTTTAATCTTAGAACACAAAATATCCTTGAGCACGTCAACCTAAATATCCCAAAATTAACCCACACCAAGCAGAGCAAAACCCCTCCTTGGACAAACAAAAAACCAAACACTATTCTCACCCTGACCCAATACAACAAAGACAACACGCTTCCTATAATTTTTAAACAAAAGTTTGCAGAACTCAAAGATAAATTTATAAACTGTACCGATATATATACCGACGCGTCAAAAAGTGTAAATGGAGTGGGTGCAGCTTTCATTGTAAATGGGCAAGACTACCGGTTCAGACTACATCCACTAGCAAGTATTCATACGGCAGAGCTATATGGTATACTAGAGAGTGTAAAGTTCATCGCAACCTACAAGAACAATAATAAATTTGTAATCTACAGTGACTCACTTAGTGCCATCAACAGTATAACAAACGCATACTCCAAAAACCCTATTGTCCAAAACGTTCATGAAGTATTAAACAACATTATACTGCAAAATAAAGATGTGACACTGTTTTGGGTACCCTCACACATGGGCTTTCAAGGCAACGAAGAAGCAGACAAGGCTGCAAAAATAGCGACAACAAGCACTGATACTAAGATGTACGAAGCTATACTACCCCATGATTTTAAACGAGAAATAAAAAACAAAATTCACGAAAAATGGCAAGAAATATGGACAGAAACAACCAACAACAAACTGAGAGACCTGAAACCGACAACACGACCATGGGATATCCACACCAATAACAGAAAAGAACAGCAGTGCATTACCAGACTTAGAATAGGCCACACGAAAATTACCCACCAATTTCTTTTTGCCAGGCCAACAACGGGTCCAGACATCTGTGATAGCTGCAATGAGCCAATAACCGTCAAACATATAATCATTGACTGCCAGAAATATGATGACACGCGAAGCAACCTCCACCTTCCACAACATCTATCGGAGGCTCTACACTTTGGCAAATCCAACGAAAAGAAGATGATAAACTTCCTGAAAGTGACTAAGTTAATAAACGAAATATAAGTAGCAATAATAATCTATATACTGTTAAAATAACGCGACGCAATGAAATGTAAATTACCAAAAGTTCTGGCGCTAATAACCTAACAGGTGGATGCGCCGAAACAATTAAATAAATAAAATAAAATAAATAAAAAGTAGAAAATGTTACCATAGCATTTTCTACCATATGCTCGATGTTGCTACAGTCAATACCTGGCTACTGGATAGGAAGATAAAAACGCAATTGGGGAAAACCCATAAAATCGTGCCACTGCTCACCTTCAAAACTACTTTGTCTGAACAGCTATGCAGCAGTGGAATTCCATCATCAAATAAAAGAGGAAGGCCTAGTGCTAGTGAGATAGAAGCACCCAAGAAAAGAAAATGTATGGAACATCGACCATCTCGGTTTGTTCAAAAGGATAAATTTTCGCATTCGCCGGAATGGACAGAAGTACGAGAACGATGTAAGAAGCAAGATTGTAAGGGCAAATCCAGGGTCAATTGCCAAAAATGTAATGTTCACTTGTGTTTTTACTCTGAAAAAACCGGTTTTACTACATACCATACCTAAATGCTTATTGCGCTGTAACGACTTAACTTCTATATTCTTTTTTTTGTATTAAATAAACCATAGTAAAGAAAAATCGAAATTGTTTCAATAGACACTGTTCCCAAATGGGCACGCAACTAAAAAATGCAAAAAATAACATACCTTTTCAAAATAAAAGCAAATAAGCAATGCTTATTCATTTAAGCAGTGACAAAGAACCCAAAAACCTATTTTATCCGCAAACGTCAAAAAAGTGACAACTTTTGTGTCTTTATCGACAAGGTAAAAGTGTCACTTTATGGGGTTAAGCAGATAAAATAGCAACTTTTCCGTACTTTATGTGCCTAATCACACAAAATACAAAAAACTCAAAACATTTTAGCGAAATTTTTACATCGTAACCACGGAAAAATTGTATTAGGTATTAGATTATTTCATTCATTTACTTGCTAATAATTACTGTTACTCTTTATCAATTTTTAATTTATCTGAATACGTTTTCGGATAAAATAGTATATGTTATTCGGAGTAAAAGTGACTTTATGTGGCTTAGCTGAATTATTTGTCTCACTAACGTTCAGCTAAATAAACTTCAGCTTCGCCACATAAAGTATCACTTTTACTCCTAATAACATAATCTACTAATATTTATAAATTTAGAATAATTTATTAATTCATGCAATATAGGGTTAAGTATTTTCAGATTAGACGCTAATATCTTTTGAAACTTATATTCCTGTATTTGCTAACCTCCGTTTGCGAATAGTATTTGAGTGAAATTATTCGACATGAAAAACCTATGGATAAGTTAGTCTTGTTTAAGTTTTTTCCTACTATTTTAGAACCAGTAGCGTCTATCACCAACAGTGTTTTAGGTTTTATCGAGTTCTTGTTAGGAAATTTTAAAATTGAGGCGTGAAACTGCTTAACGCAATTGTTTAAAATAACGTTTTCTTAACACTTGCGACATCATAAAATTACATCAACTAATTTTCGGACTGTAAATACGAATCTGAAGCAAAAACTTTAGAGATATTCCAGACCTCTTAAACAGCAATGCACTGCTATAACACCCTGTATAGTGTTTTTGATTCTATGTAAATTATGTCCTTATTTAAATACTTAAGTATTGAGTTTATTTATTTTACTAGCTCCGGTTCAACATATCACTCTCAACTCAGGTTAGCTTCATTCTTTATAAAATATAATAATTTACTTGCATTTTCTACTCTATGCTATTGTCTCGATTATCAAATAATTATACCTTATGGTTCATTGGTGTATTAGAAACAATATTAAATAACACTTTCGCAACTATCAAAGTCAAATTACTCATATGAAAGATTAGTTGAATACTTGTCCGTACAATTCGTATTGTTTTAAATGTTGATAAGAGTACTTATGATAAATACCGTATTCCTTCACTATTGAAACTGATTACTGTTTATTTAACATAAACCTGATTACTTTCACTTAATTGGGTTGGTCCAATACCCCTGTCCAGTCATGCAAATGCAATCAGCTTATTCAGGTGCCTCCATTTGTAACCTCAACAAAGATCTCTGCTCTGCAACTAGGTGCTCTAAAGAATCGCTGCATCTAAATCCTCAACTTGTTCAATCGGCAACCCATACTGTCACGATGGATAGAACACTCATGCAGGCTCGCACAGCGACCTGAAACAAAACATCTCTCCTTAATAGTAACTCCTTTGCAGCTTATCCAAAATCAAAATGTTACAGATGTATTCACCCCAACAGCAACTCCACCAAATCTCATCCAAATCAAACCTGTACAGATGTATTTATCCCAACAGTAATTCCACCAAAGCTCATCCAAATCAAACACAGTTGCATATGTAATATGTATGGACTTCAACAGCTATTACTCCAACGCAATCCAACCAATTATTTCAGGTACAGATGTATTTACCCCGATAACGACTTCATCACAGCACGTCCAAATCAAACCCGGTTACAGATGTGTCCAACTCGACAACGACTTGAAATGTAGCCCAACCAATCAACTCAGGTTCAGATGGATTCATCTCACCAATCCCATTATTCTTAATTCTTCTTCAACTAGTGAAATTGTAACTTTTTTCATATTATAGTTGGTTTACAATCTTTTTATTTGCCTTTATTTTTATTTAATTTACTCGTTTACACCCTTTTACACTATTCCAATAATAAATTCATTTTATAAAAGGCTTTTATTATAAAATTGTCTTTATACTGTTGTACAGCCATTACGATTCCCGTATGATAATAAATCTATCAATAATGCCGTAAACGAAGCAATTAAGATAAACCAACCCCCAGTTGGTATAAATAGAGTGTGAGAACAAACTTCAGTCAGTAATCATTTTGTACTCGCTTTATGTCATTGTATCAGGAGTGAACTTATATTGTTTGTACATCTATTGTGAAACTGTTACTTGCATAATAAATAATTAGTTCAACTATTTGTATTATTGAATTCGGCTAGCTAGCCTACAGTCCTCGTTAGTGAGTGATTCAATTCATTAATTCAGTTGTGAATTAACGTCAAGTGCTAGTTGTGTGCACAGGTAGCTGGCCTACAACCTTCCCACCAAAGGTTCTGCTCAACTTCCACGAAGACAACCCCAGGAGTACGGAGCCTCCCATTAAAAGCTGCCCTGGTGTCAGAAAATTCCTGTAATCCCCGTGTTGTTTACTCAGTTCTTGGGTATCCAACAATACCAAATTTTATTTGTACATTTTTGAATTAAAAATTAGTTGTTATTGTACAAATTACAGTTCACCATAGCAATCTACTCATATATTTTTTTAAACTAACACTCCTGGATTAAATTAACATAAAATTTATTTATATTAATTTGACACCTCACGTGAGTATTAACTCAGCCTATAACTTTCACATTAAATTAAACTATCGTATAGTTTGTACTAATTGTTATTTAATTTTAATTATGAGTTGCTCTCTCATAATACGAAACAACCATCCATATAACTCCAAAAATCATATTTTTAATTGATATGTTAGAACCTTTTTCTGAATCTCAAATGTATTTCCGGATTTGAATTTAATCTGTAATTTATTAAATAAATTTCGAATGCTTATACTCTTCTTTTACCATTAAAATTCACGTTTGTACATTTCAATAAATATTTACTTTAGCATTCCACAATTAATCCCTAGTTATGATTAACTTTCACAAACAAACTACCAGTTTTGAGATGCTACCACAGCAATACATTGTACCTCTAGAAGCCACATGGTCAACTTAAAGAACATCCTATGCAAACGAACATAAAACGTATCCCATGCGTGTACTTATCGGGGATGATTAATTTCTTCTACGTTCTAACTAAAGTAAGGCGGTAACTACAACCGTTTTACTTGCAAAAAAATATATGGCTAACGCAGTTGAATTTCTAGGTAGTTTTGCTCTAAAGGTTTGTTTGATTACACGCCCCATATATGTAATGTTCAGTATTATTGTCATAATACTGTAATACTTCAAAAGCCAATCAACAGTTTACTTTTAGAAAATAACCAAGCAAGAGACTACTGTTCGATACGACACGCCGAAAATTATGTAAGCATGTTATTAGTCTTTTATGTCGTATTTTAAGGTCACGATCTGGATATAGCCTAGATTTTTACATGTCATGAAGTTTTAAAACTACACTTTTCACGACAGAAACAATTAATTGGCAATCACGGAAATTCTGTATTTTTAATTGCTATAAATTGTATGTGTAATGAGCAAAGAGTAATATCAATTAATATTGCAAGAATTTTTTAATTTCCTTTTTTGAACTCTTTAAATCCATATTTATACTGAACACAATCTTAGTTGTTCAGTAAAGTTGTCTATAACGGCAACATACAAATACTGACATGCTACATCGGTTACTATTTCAGATTGCCTTTACAAATATAGGGAAAATTTTATTAATTTTATTTTATACCTTTTTTACGTTATCTTCGTTTAAAGCCACTGAAAGACTAATTAGCACGACCTGAACAATTTATGGATGATTTGTTATGGATAGCCATTGAATATGCATTAAGATTATTATCTTTAGTTTTGGTGCTACAAACTTAAAATATAAAACGCTCCTTAATTATAATATTTAATGTCACCGACAGCTAACAATTTTTTTCAGAACTTCAGTAATCTTTAAATGGTTATAAACTTTACCATTCTGGAAAAACTCTTTAAAAAATCAATCATGGAATTGCTTTTCTCGTTAGGCGAAAAGCTTTTGGCACCGGTGAACCTGCGGTTACGTGCACGTTAGTGAATGAACATCGTAACTTTCTAGTTCTACCTCCATTCTCAATCAACTTTTTTCAAATCACGTTATTGTGTAGTTGAGTGGGCGATACTTTCTTGCTGTAGCTCTGCGTCTGCGGTTAAATATATTATGCAGCTGAGCGAAACCACACACAGGGGCAATAACGTTGCATACTGCATTGCCAAACACGTATTTTACATATTTTACTTAGAATTTCGTAATGTCAGCTGCTGGTGGGTAAATGCTGATGTACTTTTCAAGTGCAAATTGCGGAGATATAGTGGAATTTGCATTTTGGTAGAAAACTCTGACTCTTTCTTTTCGGTTTTGCAATTTAGCATTGTATATATATACAGTGTGTCCCCGGATAAGTGAAACGACTCTTGTAAAAGGTAAACATTTTTTGATTTAAATTTAAATTTTTTGGGTTTCAGCCCTACCTGGTTAAAGGCGAATTTCTAACATAATTTCAGTTTTGAAAAATCAAGTATGCCTTGGAAATTTTCAAAAAATCCATTTTTCTGTAAGGTAAAGTGCCCTTTATGTGACAAGTACGACAAAAAGTTATTAAGAATAGTTGTTTGGAATCAACATCTAGGCCCCTATACCAAATTTCAAAATCCTCGGTCAACTTTGATTTCTCACATTTTCTTTCAAGTTTATTTCCCAAATCAAAGAATTTTATTTTTAACCAAGAAAATTTGAGAAACCATAGCAGGGCTGAACCACAAAAAATTAAAATTTAAATCGAAAATTTTTTACCTTTCACAAGAGTTGTTCCTCCTATCCGGCTATCCGGGGACACACTGTATATGTATAACGACTCTGTGTTTTACAATTTGTCCATCATGTGTCTGGGAGGTATCGTTTATGATTATTTAGAATTTATGAAAGAGTAGAAGTTTGCAGCTTCCTGGAAATTACTCATTAACAATTATGTCCTACAAAAATGCTAAATGTTACCCTGGAGCTGCTATTTGAAATTTAAATAGCCAACAGGCCTCAATATTAAAATTCATAACTTGACATACAATGATCAAAGGTTCGATAAGCCCAGTTAAGAATTATTCGCACTGGTTAGCGTATGAATAGTACAGCTGTGCATCGACAACAATTTCCCAGAAATAGAAATCAAGATTCCTGTTTAATAGTGTAATGGTCTCGTTTAATTCAATGGTAAGGTCATTATGGCCAGCAAGCTTCTTACGGGCCTAGAAAGCTGCTCAACATGATTCATCATCGTCCATCAATTGCATCAGTATCGGAATTCCAGCTTTCTTTTCGCTGCCATCTCTCGAGAGTGTGGGTTACATTTCGTCGTAATGATATTCAGGTTATCCTCTGCGAAACATGGGTGGAATCGGAAAATATTCGATTCTGGGTTAATGGTTAATATATCGACACCGTGAAAGATGTCACGTACTGGCTGTTTGCTGAAACTTAGAACAAGCAGCCAAGATGGATATTGTAGCTTAAGAAAATATTGACCTAAATTGTTCAGAAGAGTACACTTCATAATTTGTATTGGAGTTGTTCCAAGGCACGAATGTTTGATATTTTCTTGGCGTCGAGAGGCTTCCAAAAGTGAGAAGTTTTAAAAGTATATCTTTGCAAAATAGGTCATTTTAATTAAAAAGTTTCGTGTTCAGCTACATTTTACCGAAATAATGATAATTTAAACGTTAAAGATTGATTAATATTTAAAAGTACAATTTAAAAAAAATAAAACTAGTTTTATATATTAGTTAAATGTTAAATTATAGTACTTAATAATCATTATATATATCCTTCCAATTCTGTTATAAAGTAGATAATGAGAAATATTAAAAGCCAATCATTTTTTCTGGATCTAGGAAATATATATCTTAACGAAATTAAACAAATTTTTACTTAACCTAAACGCGTTTGTTTTAAATGTTGGTAAAAGTGTATGAAGCTGAATTCTGGAATATGGGTTCGCAGACAATATACAGCGTCATTAAAAAATTAAAAACCCTTAATTAATCATCTGAAATTAATAAGAAGGGCAAATATTTAAGCTTTGCGAACGGAAAGCAGCTAAATAAAATTACGTTGAGGAAAATCATTTATTTATCAGTTTTTTCGTTGTAAAAATGCGTCCCTCCTGGAGACTAGCAATATATTACCAACGCCATGTTTATTACACTAGCAGGTTTCATTACCATGCATTTATTATAATAACTAGAATATATTTAACAAGAAAATATGCTTCTTTCATATCTGTAAAGTAACGTTCTACTTACCAAATAACTTTTTTATATTTATACAAATTTAAATTAGGACCGAATTGCAGTATAGCAAAGTAATTTTGTTAAAATTATTTTTACATACTATGTAACCTAGCTATTTACTCGTTCTTAAAATACAGTGTTACGTGCGCAGATATAGAATAGCAGTCATTCTAGAAAACTGTGAGAGGACGCGACTTATAGGTTATAACAATGGACATAAACATGAACAATTACTATTACACGTTTAAGTTTTTCGTTTGAATGTGGTGATTTCTATATGCAGAAATGTTTACCGAATGTAAGGAATGGTTGCACATGCAGGCATATCAATAGCTAGATTAAGTGTCGACTTTCAGCTGCCACTGCGGACATATTAAGTTACACACAGGGCCCTGGACTTCATAGGTTTTTGCTTTCAGTGGATTATGCGGCCACATAATTTACAATTTTCTTACAGGGAACTGGATATATTTGGTCATAGACTAATTTGGGAATTCGTCACCCAGACGAAAGCCAAATAGGGTTTAGAGTGGCAATTTACGACTCTGGGTGTTAGTCATCCAGATCGGGAGCACCGAAAATATTATAATACAATCTAAACTGCGGTAGAAATACTGCGTCATAATGAAAACATTGTGATTGGACAATTACCCAGCGGAAACGCTGTGATTGGTTGTATGGTAGAAACACCATCGGTATTCCCGAAAAGGGATTTCCACTACTGGCTGATATTTAAGCAAAGGTAGGTAAAGGGACATTGGCAGGTAATCATTAACTCGACAGTCAGGGCACAACGGTTTGGGCACCTTACTTTACTCCTATTACCATTACCTTTAATTGAGTACGTGTCGGTACATTCGATCAGCGGGCGATCTCATCACTACAGCAGATTCAAGGTTGACCTACGCAATTTCCCTCACCGATAATATCCTCTCCAACCATCAAGTCTTTCCTTGCACTGACTAAGTCGCAGTATTACTATTACAACATCAACTGAAGAGTAGCCAATTTCCCATTACAGTATGCCCAATTTGAGAAAGTTAAATGTTCCCTTATTTGGTTTTGTACAATTAATTTTAAATACGAAATTATAGCGTTTATTGGTTTAATAAATGTATAAAGCCTTTTTGGCGTTTGATTTCATCAAAGTATGTGTGCGAGTTTACTTAAATACAAAACTTGCAGTTACGAGGGTTATAAGAACCCTAACGGTCCACAGGTTACGAGAACCTGTTTAACTAATTCATAAAATTTGTGTAATTAAAACAAAGTGATGTACACAACGTAGAGGGTTATAGATTACTAGAGTCTATCGGAAGAGACCGGCGTGCGCAATTACAACACCACAAGTCTGTCTCGTTAAAGTTGGTGGTTTCCTATTAATATCAAGCAGATACTTATGTTCTGAGGTCAAGTCAATTATTCAACTATTGATAAAACAAAATTCATTATAACTGAATGTACATCCAGTGTGTTCCACCTTATTACTTTACATTTCCAAATCTTTACTATCTCTACGCCCTTCTAACAACGGCAAACATCCTGTATAGCAACGCTATACGCCGACTCAGACCTGAAAAACTTTCTTACCATCGATGTTAGCTACTAACTCTTAGAACTGAATCTATCTATTTTTTATTCGACAAGGCTGGCCGGCACGCTATCGGCTCTAAAGCCGCCCTCTGTAATAGTCGCTCAGAGGCGAGGGTTGAATTGTACTGTTTTTGGCCTCCAACGCCGCAGTCTAAACTGCTCTACTTTGATTTAAGTTGATTATGTTCAGCTGAATGAAATAAATGGGGCTGTAAAAAGCACAAAAAACGATGTGCAAGATATCAAGGTGCAAATGAAGAACTATGGCGAAGAGATTAGGGGTTTGAAAGAAGAACTTTTAAAGAAAGAAGTACAATGGGAGACGGAAAAGAAGGAGCTACGTAAAGAAATTGGAAGGCTAAAAGAAAAAGTAGAAAACCAGGAGAGAGCATGTAAGAGAAATAATATTGTTATAAAGGGGGCAGACCTTAGAGGACAAAACTTGAAACAAGAGGTTACTAAGTTCTTACAGGAAGAAATAGGGGTGGTTGCATCTATAGCTGAAGCGTTCCAAGTAGGGAAACGGGAACCACAAATAATAGTAGCAAAAGTTGAAAGATGGGAACAAAAAATGGAAGTGTTAAAACAAAAGCGTAAACTTGGGCCCAGGAAAATATACATAGATAATGATCTCACCAAGGACGAACAAAAAATACAGGCTGCGATAAGAGAAGTGTCAAAAAAAGAAAGAAATTAAGGCAAAAACACTAGAGTTGGATACCGCAAATTGAAGTAAATGGAGTTAAATATCTGTGGTCGGACGAAGATGGAGGAGGTTTGAAGTGTATGGAGGGGCAAAAACCAAAAAAGTAAACAACACGCAGAGAGCAGAACCAAATCACGAAAATGGTTATAGAAAAGGAAATGAGACTAAGAAAGGAAATGGAGGGATAAGATAAAGTGAAACCTAGCAAAACTACAATAAAAAATGTACTACTTCTTGGCCAATGGAATGTACGGACTTTATACGAAACAGGAAGACTAATACAAGTGATTAAGGAAATGGAAAGATATAAGCTACAGATACTCGGAGTAAGCGAAACACATGGAATGGAAGCGGCGAGGTTAAAGAAAATGGTTACAGCATCGTGTACTCAGGGCAGAAAGATGAAGATAGGGTACACCAACATGGAGTGGGGATTATCCTAAGTAGAAAGGCGAGAGATGCACTTATAGAATGGTGTCCGATAAATGAAAGAATTATTATGGCTAGATTAGATTTCGGGGAGCAAAAGATGTCAGTACTTCAATGTTATGCACCAACTGAGACAACAAGCTATGAGGCCAAAGAGGAATTTTATAACCAACTAAGTGACATAATGAAAAAAGTAAACAAGAAAGATATGCTTGTGCTGATGGGAGATTTAAATGCAAAAGTAGCGCAAGAAAAGGAAGGAATAGAGCAAGTTATGGGAAGGGAAGGCATCGGTGAAATGAACGAAAATGGGGAACTTTTTGTTGAATTATGTGGCTTGCATGGCCTCAAAATAAGTGGAACAATGTTCAAACATAAAAACTGCCACAAGGTCACGTGGGTATCACCGGACAGAAAAACTGAGAACCAAATTGATCATATATGCATAGGTAAATCATGGAGTATGCAACTTTTAGATACCCGTAACAGGAGAGGTGCCGATGTAGGGAAAGACCATCATCTTGTAGCTGAAAAAATCAGAATCCGCAGAAGGGAAATGAAACGAGATGACGGAAGCGGTAGGAGACCAAGGTACCACTTCACAAAACTAGAAAATGAGGAAATCAGAAAACAATTTACTACAACACTGAATAAGGAAGCGAGCAAAATTAATTTCAATAAATCCATTGAAGAAACATGGAATGGGTGTAAAAGTGGTTTCATTAATACTAGTAAAATAGTGTTGGGGTACAAGAAAAATACGAAGAAACACTGGATGGGTGAAGATACATGGAGAAGTATAGAGGAAAGAAGAAATGTGAAGAGAAGGGAGCTAAGCGAGAAAACAGAAAAGAGGAAAAAGAAAATACAGGAAGAGTATAAGAAATTAAGCCAAGAAATAAAAAAGAAAATTAAATTAGACAAACGAAGGCATGCAGAGAAAATAGAAGCAGCGCAACTAGCCTCAAGTTATAAAGGAGGTCTATGCAAATATAAAGAAGCTGTCAGGAGCAAGGACACGTAACATACCTGTAAAGGATGAACAAGGACAAATCCTGGCTACCGTCGAACAACAACTACAACGATGGTCTAACCACTTCAAAAAAACCATGAACATAGAAAGAGGGCAAGTGGAGCTACCGCAAGAAATGGATGTGCCGGAGTTAGAAATTGATACAAATCCACCAAGTATAGAAGAGATTAACACAGCGATACAACATTTCAAAACAAGGAAAGCGGCAGGCGTAGACCAGATTACCATCGAGACGATAAAAGCGGATATGAATACAGCTGTCGAGATGCTACTCCACTAATGGAAAAGGTTTGGGAGGAAGAGAAATTCTAAAGACTGGAAGGAAGGATTAATAGCAAAGGTACCAAAGAAAGAAGATTTGAGGATGTGCGACAATTGGAGGGGTATAAGCCTGCTTAGTGTAGTAAATAAAATTTTCTATAAGGCGATTCCAAACCGACTAATAAAGGTGATCGATAGAAAGCTTCGAAAAGAGCAGAGTGGGTTTAAAAAGGGGAAGTAATGCACTGACCAAATAAATACATTAAGAATAATAATAGAGCAGGCAACCGAGTATAACAAGCCTCTATTCCTGATGTTCATCGATTACGAAAAGGCCTTCGATTCAGTGGACAGGGATTTTATATGGGTCACCTTGAAAAATAAAGGGCTACCCCAAAAATTTATAAATTTAATAAAAGAGGGTTACAACGGGTATAGATGTCGAGTAATACATGAAAACCAACTATCACCAGCCTTCGAGACCAAGACTGGTGTCCGACAAGGATGTATTATGTCACCGTTATTGTTTCTTATAACGTTGGATGAGGTATTGGTTAAAACAATGAGTGGGAACAAAAGGGGTATAAGGTGGAAAATGCAGGAAACATTAGAGGATCTAGATTTTGCTGACGACATTTGCCTCTTGTCACATACGAGGCAGCAAATGCAAGAGAAGGTAGAGCACCTTACAGGGGAATCGAAAAAGGCAGGGTTGAAAATAAACAAGAAAAAACGAAGATACTGTGTGTAAACGTAAAGCACGAGGGAGATCTACAAATAGACGGGGAGGCGGTGGATGAAATTGATGAGTTCACATACCTGGGTTGTGTAATGTCGGGCGAGGATGGTGTTATTAAAGATATTACGGGAAAAGTCAATAAAACAAGGGGGGTGTTTATAAGCCTCAAAAGAGTGTGGTGCTCGGACAAGATTACAAACAGAACCAAAATAAAGGTTTTCAATGCGATGGTGAAATCGGTACTGCTTTATGGATCAGAGACATGGTGTGTCACAAATGTAATAAAACAGAAGCTACAAGTTTTTATAAACAGGTGTCTAAAACATATACTTAAAGTGAGATGGCCAGAAGTAGTCTCGAACGAGGAATTATGGAAAAGGACAGGGCAAGATGACATCAACATAGAAATAAGAAGGAGAAAGTTGGGCTGGCTAGGGCATACTTTGAGAAAGGACAGAGAAGAGGTATGCAGGAGGGCACTTGAATGGTACCCTGGTGGTAAAAGAAGTAGATGGCGACCCAGGGAAACATGGAGAAGAACTATAGAGAACGAGACGAAGAAGAGCTTTGCAGAGCTTGGGTACCAGGTACAGACAAAGTTGGAAAGATTTCATAGCTATCCTATGTCCCGCAAGAGATTAACGGGAAGCTGTTTATCACTATGTCCCTTAAAGGGAATAACGGGAAATATTATTATTATTATGTTCTTTGTAAACGTTTGTTGAGAATTAGCGCCAGTTTAGATATGTTATTCTACGATAGGTGATGGATATTGTAAGATATTTAAAAATTGACCGTTTTAGGCAGACTTAAGTTTTAATGCATCTCCAATGAAAGTGCAGAAACGCCTCAATATTGTTTTTCCCGAGCAGTAATATCCGAGAGAATACCTGATATGGGTTGTCTTCGCGTGTAACGTGACGTCACGAGCAGGTACAATTCTTAAGAATTGTTTTGTTATCATTACACAGCTGGGGTCATCATAAATATATTTTATACGCGTTATCTTAAAGCAGTCTTAGTTTTCAAACTGCAGATCGTGTAACTTATTTCTGAAATCATTTACAGTTGCGCTAATCTTTTAAGTGATATCACTATTTTAGGATAAAATCAGCATGGCGCAATTGGATAAGCGCCAGGCTTGCATTTAGCGAGTCCTCGGTGCGAATCCCGCGGGTGCCGGGGTTTTTCCGTACCCTTGGCGATTGGAATCGGGCTCGGTGAGACCATTCACAGTTGGGCACCAAATTAACTGTGCTATACTCATAACCACAGACCTAAGACATAGAGTAACAAGGTCAACACATTACCAAGACACACACCTCACACAATGGTTGCTGCGCATGCACCAAAGGCGAGCTCCAACTCTGTATCCCGAATCCGGGGCCAGTTAAGCGTTGTACCGCCAGATGCCAGCGCATAAAGCACCAGCCTCTACACCGCAAGGTAAATGAGGTTACAGATAATACATACATACATACATACTATTTTAAAAATTACGAAAGAAGGTAGGTCGTACCGAAGGAAAATCTTCTCCGTGAGAACTCATGTATTTGTCGCCGTATCTTTGAATTAGTACAATTTATATTGAGTATTGCAAACGAGCATTTTATCTTCAATATGGACCTCTTTTTTCACTGAATTCCGGCACCACATTTTTTATTTGTAGCGAGTCCCAGACGAATGTTCCCTTCGCGAAGGAAAACGAAAAACTGATAAGTATGCGTTAGATGATATTATAGAAAGATTTTGATATACTTTTTAATGCAACTGCTATAGTTTCCCGAAAAACATAATAAGTTAGTATTTTATAGCAAATACATGGAAGAGCCCTTAATAATGCGAAATTACAAAAAAATAATTAAAACTGGGTATGAAATATACAAATAATATTGATCTAAAGAACTTTAAGGGTTGTTTGTATATTTTTAAAATTTCACATATTACACTCAAATACTTCTTACTCATAAATTAAGCTGCTTATAATATATTTTTTAAATCATTGTGTGTACTTGGAAGGTATTTTATTTGTTGCTTACTTTAACGACACATCTTCAGGTATAAAAATATCTAACAAAAAAATTTATAAATTGTGTAAACGCATGCGTTGTTTTGATGTACCTAAGTATAAAAGATTAAAATATAACTCTGCTACAATGTTTCTGCCTCTTATAGCACATAAAATAGATGCTCACAATGTCGTGAGTACAGATATGATGGATACTCAGCAACGCGGCTAGCATTAAACCGAACCATATTGCTTTTCGTCATAAATAAAAGAAGTAGTGTCATAAAGTACCTAGGAAGATAATTAAGTCATCCAGATAATAACTCTACTATTAAAAGCTTTCATAAAGCTGCCAGCAGCTTTGACCTGTAAAAGCTTGCTACATAATGGTTCACAAAAAAACTCCGCTGTTCCATTAGCGCCAATCTTTAAAACAGTTATGACTTAAAAAATAGCTTCATACATTATGCAATTATTTCAAGTTATTAAACTTGCGCAAGCAATTTCTAGGAAGTCTATGTTAATTTCTTTTGTTTGTAGGTTCGACTAGTGCAGAATAAGGAAGCATCCTAGACGTTATTAAACGTAGCGTATAAGCTCTTTTGCTTTCATTAATTTCTTGGAACTTAGCAATAAAAGCTTACTACAAAGCTTTAGTTCGAAATTATGTAGATGTAAATCTTTCCGATATTTAGTAATGCATATTTTTTAAAGTTAACCACTCATCGCTAGTCCGAAATTTCCAACCAAATGAATCTAAAGTACTGTAAGCTATTATGTCCACTAGCATTTTAGGTTAATGCAGAGCCACAATACGTTTTGTAAGAAAATCAGATAAATGGCAAGGAATTTTCTATCAAAGGAGTATTAATTGTGCATTAATGAACATATAGAGCTTAGTTTGCTTCGGTAAAGTAGGACACTTTGTAGTCGTGCATTTACCATATGTCAGGATGATTAATCCTTAAGCGATGTTTACAATAATAAGTATATGAACTACTTTTAAAGCTGGTTAGGTTGCATTTATAGAGGTCGATTAAAACTGTTATTGACTTGATTATTGTACAAACAGTGAAAGTACATATGGATATGCATGATTCCGTTAGCGCGATTAAGCAGTGGAGAGATTTACTTAATTAAGTCGAATATCAAACTTAGACCATTTGAAGACATAATAAAGCCATCGTTAAAGTTATATCCGCCCTAGATCTTAAACAAATGGGAGTATAATATTATACGTGGAAAAATTTCCAAAGTCAATTTTTAAAAATAATGTGTGATAGTCACACAGTGCAATCTAAATTTATGTAAAAAATGTCTTCTCAACAAATCGTTGTTAAATATTTATTTATATATAAGGCATTACAAAAATGTTTACTTTACGTGGGCAACGTATTGCCGCTTGAATAGCTGTTAATAGATGTATCGATTTCTCAAATCCGACCATTTCAAAGAGTAGTTACTGTAAGTGAAAATAGTGTAGCAAGCGTGAGTGTGTGTATCTTTATTTTTTTGCACGGACTAAAGCCAAATGTATCTATCGTGTTTACTTCTATGTACTACACTTATCTATAACTTTCAAAACTGTAATCTTTTGTTCTTTACTTTGCGTTTAAGTTAATTATTTTAGCCACGATTTTTTATCTAACTTTTCCTGAAAACTGCTGTGCTTGCTCTAATATTAATGTTTTTAGGTAATACACCAACCACACTTCTAGGACAAATTAAAGGTAATTCAAATGCTTAGGTGTACAAATAAAGGTAAACGTAATAAGTATGTGGCGGTAGGTACATTTAATTGATGTCAACTTGCTGCTTTTAGATTTCGCCCCTGGGCTTCTGTGTCTGCTCTGCTAAAAGCGTTTACAACAATTATAATACTAAATGTGCATATGTCAGGTTGGTTTAATGGAATAGTTCGAAGGCTACCAATCCCACTATCCTCAGTTCGAATTCGAGACCTGACACTTCAATTACTGTTACCCTATACGTACCCCACCACATTTAACTCCCGAATTACACTCCTTAAATGTACTCATCTACCTAAATACACTTATGTACTTAAATGCACTTGACTTAGTCTTTATATCTGTACACCACTTAAGCGCACTTATCTTCATCTGCACACCTCCACATATATTTATCACATTTACCTTTACCTGCATACCTGTGCACCTGCTTTGTCCTCAATCCGTCTTAAAAGTATGGTTGATATACTACTTTTTGTAGTGTCCTGGAAAAAACTGAATGTATAAAGAAAAAATTGCTTAGACAGTAAGAGCTAAAGAAAAAACCTTAACACCGGACGTATTTTGATTAAAAATTAAAGAAAGAATGCAATATGAGAAGAGGATCAACAGAATAGTATCACCAAATGAAGAATGAAGTATTTTGTTACTTCCTGCTGTTGGCTACCAGCATGCTAATACAGGACCTTATTGACTGTGATCCGAAAAGGTCCCTTGTGGGCGATACCAAATCATTTTCGCTGATTGTTCAACCAAGAGCTTCTTTTCCTTTTTCCTTTGATAAATATTTCTAGTAAACGAAATTTGTACCCACCCCTCATTATTTTGTTTAATGATTTCCATGAGTTCCGATAGATAGGCCATTTTGTTTATCACTTCCCCGTTTACTCTAATACCGTGCTTACTGTCTTTTGGAACCTCACGGAAGATATCTTCTGAGTAAAAAACGAGTAAAAGCGGATACAACACGCATCCTTGCGCAACTCCTCCCTCAGAGAGCTGGTCTTCCACTCAAACTGGTGTCTTTTGTTCTCACTGAGGGTTTACAATTACACGAATATTTTTTCTATCAACACCGGCTTCTTTCAAGTGCCCACCACCTTCTTTTGCTGACATTTATTGAAAACCTTGGTGTAGTACACAAAACATATGTATACATTGCAGTTGCCGTCTCTGTATCGTTGAATGAGGACGCATGGCAAATAAAGCGTCTCGGGTACCGAAGCCATTGTATAAACCGAATTAGATATCCAGAATGTTCCTTTCAAATTTTTGGTGCAAAGGAGCATGTATGAAATATTTTCACTCTTTTTTTCATCAAGGTTACTGTTGTTAAGTCGTCGCAAGCGTAGGCAGTTGGTTTTTTCGGAATAGTGACAAATGATACGTGTGTTATAAACTTTATTACATACTTCTGCTAGAGTTTTGATATAGGCCTTGTTACGATTCAATAGCGCATCTATTTAATTCCAATGTCTGCAGTACTTATCTCATATTGTTACGCCGCATTTACTCATCTATTCGATGTCAATGTCTATGGTACTTAGTTCATATTTCGCGCGTTTGTGCCACGCCTACTTTTGGCTTGCAACTCGGAAAGAAAAAACGTAATTGTTACCTCGACGTTTTTCCGGCTTTCTTTGTTGCCAGAATGAAGCCAGTTTGAGCGTCTGCAGAGTGTTCAGTGAATGTATGGGCGTGCAGTTGGATTTTTGTGTAATGTTTGCCCGCCCGTCTGCGGCGGAGCTGCATTCCTGAACCATGAACTAGAGACGTTTCAATCCCACGGCATTGTCTTATGAATCTACGCTTGCTGACTTACTTCTTCGCACGTGACCCAGAAAACCTTGGCGTAAGTGAGGAAAGCTTACCTCGGGCTGCATTTAAATTCACCTGTGTTTTATCATGGACTATTTGCTCATTTATAGCAGTCAGTGAGAAACCGTGGGACAGAGTTTGCAAAGATGTTAGCTTCTATTGCATTTGGTTGCGGACGTCACCCAGGGCATGACTTGAACCGTTCATACCTACAGTCGTGGGCTGCTCCGTACCTGTTGCGTGAATTTTATAGAACGCAGGAAGTGACTCCATTTCGGAACGTACCTAAAGGTTAAAGTTTCATGTTTGTATAAACATGTACTGCCGACCAGTGCTCGCTTTGAGCCCCGTTCAGGCACTTTGACGCTTGGAATTCCGACGTATACTTGGGAATATGCAGTGCGCTTCGCGAGCTTTGTACCTGGACACACACAAAACGTTTTCTCCCAATCCACACCGCTGTATCATTGCCTTGCAGGCAATTACCTTATGTTAATGTGTACTATAATATTGTAGCGCTGCATTGTGAATTTGTAAGTACTATAATTTTTGCGTTTTTCTGAGAAGACAGAAGACAAGAAAATTTACCACTTGATAAGCAATTACTAGACGTTGGTAAAAGAGGGTAAACCATTCACCAGATGGGATGCTAGGAAAAAGATTAACAATGTTGAAGGAAAAAAGGAAATTTTGAAGATAGGGAGTAAAGAAATATCGATACAATATTGGAGTTCAACATTTAAGAAGGCGAGGGAAATCTGGTTTAACCATGAGGTAATTTTGGATACAAGAGTATTGATGAAATAAACTACAGGCGAATATGAACGTTAGTTTTATATATTATGTGTATACCTAACGTCATATTCTTTTCACCTTTTTCAATAAATATTAGAAAGTTGCTTAGTATAAATCTTAATCCTCTCCGCCTCTATGGCTTGCGTAAAATACACCTAACATTCTTATTCGTCCTGTAGTTTTATTTTCTGTAATTTGTTGCCCATTCTCATCTCTGCAGATGTTTCTATGCGGCATATAATATCTTGAATTTTTGTTACCTTTTTATAGAAATTGAAGCACTTATTTTGCGCATTCGATTACAAAAAAGGGTGCCCGAATGGCATCTTGCTCCTCTGTATAAATTTGTATTTTCTTGCTATTGTTACCTATCTTCTGGATACTAAGACATGATCAGTCATTAGTGTTCCTGGGATTATCCATGCTCCGTTATGTATGTGCAAATGTTGGAAGTATGTACTGCTTATACTTAGGTTGTACTATATTACTTTTCTGTGTATCAGACTCACTAGGAATGATCATTACGTCGTGCTTCTTACTCTTTCCACTCTATTTCAAAAGTTGTTCTTTCACCTGACTCTTCTATTGGAGTGTGAGCACTTACACAACATTTATCAACTTTCTTTTATTCTTCAGGTCTTTAGCTTATTGTATCAGCGACTAGCACATTTGTTTTGAATATTTTGCTTAAAAGGAATCCTCTTGTTTTATGTCATTAAGCTGTTGTTTAGCGCTGTACATTACTGATATAAATAATACACAATAATAATTATACCGGGTGTCTTAAAATGAATTACATCTAGTATGCTTTGAATTTCCCATAATGCAATCTAAAATTTGACTTGAAATTGGCAATACTGTAAGTCTATGGCAAATTCGAGGTTATCAGGTTATGTTTTGAGTCAGTTTGTGTCAAAACTGACGCAAAATCTAACCTGCTAACGTCGAATTTGACATAGACTTACAGTCTTGCCAATTTTAAGTAAAGGTTTGGATTGCATTATGGGAAATTCAAAGCATACTAGATGTAATTCATTTTAAGACACCCGGTATTATGTATACAATATATCCTAATGCGGCAATTGCAATTTATTCGTCAGAATAAAAAGTTATACCATGAAGCTATCTGTATATGTTTGTATTACAAGATTTAGGTTCGAATTTATTTTACATTTGGTTGTTACGTTGATGCTTCTGTCGTATCCTTTAGATAACCCACATTTCTTTTCCCTTCAGTTACTTAATGTAACATTCTCCTCAGTACATGTTCTTTACTCACCGTTATAAGGCGTAAAAGGGTTAAACACGTTATAAAGCTACCTTTCACTATGTTTGATTGACTGGATTTTAGTACTATTTATTCTACTAGAGAAATAATAGCATTTACAAACGTTCGGTACAACAATGCACCGAATCTGCTCCTTGAAAAAGCTCAATACTTTATAGGAGCTCACATAATACCATATTCAATGATGGCAGAAAATAAGTACCTTAACTTTAAACAAACATGTAGGTTAGGGATTTTAATACAGTTTCAACTTTGGTTCTATTTTTTTCAATATACCTGTTTTAATTTTCTGATATATCTCACTCTTTGTTAAAATACATCCGTCACGAATCCTTAAATCTTTAGAAAGCATACAAAGGCGCAAATTTGGTTCTTTGGTTACATGTATCTTTATGATAAAACTGTCGATTTTTCTTAATGTAGTAATTCCATGAAATCATATGCGATCCACTGACCTTTTCAGTTATTCTAACATAAGTACATGCATGTAAAAAGCTTTTGCTATCAGTACTTTCTCGTCACACTGCAATGACTTTTCGTTTCAATCAAATATCTGTGATATCTGCTGTTATAGATGACCAATAATATTTGTGAGCTAGTATTGAACTAATGCTATACTTGCGACGCTTAATATGAGTTAATATACTTAATTAGAAATAGTAGTGTTGTAATCTCATAGATTGTTCATGAAATTTTTTGCCAATAGTATGCTCAGATGCCCATGGGTTCGTTGTACTCAATTGTATAATTACAAGAATATCACAAGGTAAAAAAAGTAACTCTTATAATGTGTTTAGATATATACAAAATAAGTCGTAATTAAAAAATGTTGTACATAAATATAAATTAAAACTCCTTCTGGTCTTTTGTGTTGCGTGTCCCTGACCAGACTGCAGGCCAAATAGCACCTTAGTTTGGCTGGGTTGTTGCACCCTCTTAAAAGAAGTTTGAATGGAATAGAAATTAGTGCACGTTGGTTTGAACGACCTAACTCCGCCGGAATTGAAGTGGATCTGACAGATTATATTTATGCCATCAATAAGATCACGTGAGGTTGTTATGATTTTGCGGGCGGACAAATTCGATTGAATAAAGTGTTTTACGGTACCTGCGATGTGTGCAATTCGGATGCTAAGCTCGGCAAACAGCGGGGCTCCCTTGGTATATAGGTTTGGGACCCCAGGAATATCTTAAACCCGGCCTGTTCCCCTAAAGTGAAGGGCGCCTTTTCACGACTTAGTTTTGCAGGAGCCGTTGGAATATCGTTTCCGCCCTTCAATGCTTGGCCGGCAAAGTGTAACCTGCGTTTGGTGAACTACCAGGTTGGCGTCGTTCGACTAACAATGCTGTTACTACAGGTACGCTAGCATTTTAATAAGTTTTTAGGGTATAATAATCTTGGCGAAGCCGGTTATTTCTAGTCAACGTACCCCCGGCCAGGAGCACTACAAAACGGGTTCCTGTTACAAGGCAGAACTACAGGTTCAGATTCAGGGGGAAGCCCTACGAGGTCAGCTAGGCCAGGAAAGTATTAGGAAAAAGGAAGAGAGGGGGGCCTATAGCTGGAGGTTACGATCGGGATCTCAGGTCTCAAGACTCAAGTGTTTGAAATGGATACTAAAGTTGCTTTTATACTTGTGGTTATCATTGCAGTTGCTTCGGGTAAGTGAGTGTAGCGCGGTGCGTGCTTGTACGAGACCCGGAGCACCGCTGGTGGAGATCTTCTTATCCTCTGTTCGAGTGTTGGGGCTATCTAACCCCAGATTAGGGCAGAAGTTATCCATGGACAATTTAACTACCTTACTTAGTGTGATAAATACACATTTGTGCTGAAGCTAGCGTCACATTGTAACGTCTGCATGGTTGACGAATACTGCTATAATTCATCGGAATTGTAAAAACATGAAACCTATTTCAACATTGATGATCAACTTCGTGGACATTTGAACGTAATTTTATATTTTTTCTTACAGAAGGAAAGCTGGAACGCCTGAATGAAGTCCAACATTCAGTGTATACATTACTCCTACCGCAGAGGATGTAGAAGCTGACTGTGGCTCTGGTGATAAAGTGGGCAATGATCCTCACAGATTAACTTATAATCAGTTGCAGCTTGAGGCCGCGGTAGATCCAAGATTTAGACGACAATGACAAAGTGACATTCCAGCACCCCAGAAAGGAAATAAACATTTTAAATCAGAAGGCCCTAGACCCGGACACTTACATCACGAACTAAAGAAACAGTGCCTAGAATTTGCCTTCGCCTTTTAATCAAGGACATACGATTATTTTCCATGTGTTTACCTCTAGGCTGTAATATTTTCGAATATATATTTTACTTGCAAGCTACTACAAGATACTAATATGAATGCGTTGTTTTCCTCGAAAATTACTAATACTAATGCTACTATTACTAAAGTGAAATTTGTTGTCCAGCTGAAAGTAAGTATCTTCTAGCATGATATAGCAAGTATAATGTTTGAAAATGAAATAGTACATATGGATATTAAAATGTTATTTTACGTATTCAAATGCTTATTCTGTAAGGATTACAGGAACATTGCATCTAGACCACAAATACAACAAACCATGGCAGATAGCATGCCATATTGGCTTTACTGCCAAGTTGCTCTACTTTCCATTCTTTACCGTTACTCTACCCTGCATTCTTTACTGCTTCAATGTTATTTATTTATTTAAAGTAATAAATTAGCTTGGTATATTTTCCTTGTTCTGTCTCTAAAAGTAACTATAATTCAGGTACATATATTTGAATTTGAATATCATTTACCACATTTAGAATAAAAGTTTTGGTGTTAACTTAAACTTTGAAAATTTTAAGCCAAGAAGCTAATACAGTTTGCGGATTTTAATTCCATAATTACTTTTAATGTACAACTTTGTAAATTTGATAATGTTTTAATATTTTTTATATTTAATTTCTAATATAATTTTGATGCAGTATTCCTTGTAACAACCACATTGGTTAAAATGCATTTTAATTGCTTCTTGCCATTCCGATGATGCTGATTTTGTACTACCTTGATTACGAAAAAATTTTACACAAGAGTTCTCGTGCTAACACAAAAGCATCCCTGTGGAACCCATGATCTGTGAACCCGTCGAGCCGTTCGAGTACAGCTGGCAGCATGTTTGCATGATATGCACGTTCGTCCGGTTGTGTCTACGTACCATAGTAGCATTTTTACTGCACAATAAGGTTAGAAAGCTTTGCACAACTAAAAATTTCAAACATTAACAAAGCTCAATAACTCTAGTTGATGCAGCAGTCATGCTTATCTCAAATTAAGTTTGTTGTAGTGTAGATTCTGTAACGCAATCTCATTTGAGTAAAAGAGTGGTTTATTATACGACAACGCACCAACCATAGGCAAAATAGGTATTAGTCAACACTGATTCAATTATCTATCACCTTTAGAAGCCGCGTAGTGCAGTTGGCTAGGCGTTAGGCTTGCATTAAGCAAGCCCTCGGTTCGAATCCCGCAGGGGCCGGAATTCTTCGGCAGCCTTGGCGATTGGAATCGGGCACGGTGAGACTATTCACAGCTGGGCACCAAATTAACTGTGCTCTACTCATATCTACAGACCTAAGAGATAGAGTAACACGATTAACACATCACCATGATACACACCTCACACAATCGTTGCTGCACAATCACAAAAAGCGCGCTCCAACTTTGTATCCCGAATCCGGGAGGTTATCAATAATACATACGTACAATAACTATCACTTTTACGTAAAGAAGAAGTCACTAGACCATTAGCCGCTGAAGAGATTATCCAAGCATGTTAGAACATGCATTCATTGAGTGAAATAAAAATAATAGATTTACATATTCCACAGATTTATAAAACTCTACAGAACACATTTAAGTTAACATCTTAGGCAGAATTATTGTGCACGAATTGTGTTATTAAGTTATGACAAATGAAATTAGAAAACTAAAGCGTAATTTATCTGACGCTCGATCGATTTTAATTAAAATATGGCAACATATATAATTTTTCTACTGCCTAAAACGTTTCATACTTTCTAACTACACTGTGATTATGGCACTATGTTGCTTTACTCTTACTCTCTTTACTTTGTGGATCTTCATACACTATTACATTCTGTTACTCTTTTTTTTTTTGGCTTTCCAATATAGCCCATTCTTCTTAGATGTCCATATTAGAAGTCTTTTCAGTCAGCTGCGTCTATTAATTTTATTTGCACGCTGGCTATCTTTCTTGTAGGTTACGTATTGAAACTCTTAAATTCCACAGTTCCTGCGTTGTATTCCACTTTCCGTAGATTCATCGTTGATTATTTTACCTATTTTAATATTAATTTTTCTACGATCGTGTCAAAATCACAACTTTTTGCACAGCTTCTAGTGTCAAAAGTGACGTTTATAATACTCTCTGACGGCAAAGCGTGTTTTAATAAATTATTAAAACACGCCTCCTATGACAACGTATTATAGGAGGCGTGTTTTAATAATTTATTAAAACACGCTTTGCCGTCAACATAACCTAGAATATCTAACACAATGTGACGGAAAGAGTGTCACCGAACTAAGTTTTTATATTTCTGTTACGATCGTAGAAAAAATAGCGTATGATACACATTCTCAACAAATAACTGGCAACTATGGAGATTCTAACGCATCTAATGTTTAAACAACGTTAACAATAAGACTGATTATTTCCTTGATATGCATAATAATGAATAATCTCCGTGGTTTCTATCAGTTTAATAACGACAAAAATTTAAAAATAAAGATTTAACCGCGGTGAAAAATATGTCAAAGTTTAATTTTCACATAATTATTAAAGCTGCTTCATGGACTGAATTTCATTTATTTAATCAGGAAATAATCACGCCGAACTTCCCGCGTGCATGTAAACTAGCCTGAATAAATTTTGACGATTACCTTTCAGTGTTTTGCTCTGAAGAAATATATTTCGTAATTTTTTCCCCTTAAAATTCTTGTTGAGTGGCAAATTTACTTGACAAATTTCTTAGCAAAACATTCTGAGAGAAACCGTCAACATTTAATCTGCTATTTTAATGCACTTGGGATTACTACTGTTCGTGATAAAGAAATAAACATCTAATGCTTTCTGTAAGTTTTATTTAAAAAAAAGTTACACTATGGTAGTTTTGAAATACAATCACGATCACATAGAAAAATGATGCCTAGATGTCAAGTCTAAAGATTTGTTTTAATAGAACACAGCATGTATGTACAGCGATAAAAAACTGGAATATACTAAATGAAGGGCTTCAAAAACATAGAAATGAAACACAAAGCATACTAATACGTGCTAGTTTGTGCTCCATTAAAATGTAATTGCTTCTAAATTGACATCAAGGCTCTCCAATAAACAACAAAATATTATAACTAATTACTGTAACACTGTGATTTAATAAATTAATAAAATATAAGTTTTATTGGATTTTCAAATTAACTTAGTTACATAATAATTTATTCTGTTTGCAATTTCAGATTTACCATACCCAAAAGTGGAGTTCTCAAGCTTTACTTTAAATCCCAATTCAACCCAGCGTATTTAGAGACATATAAACCATCAAATCAAGACGATTTACTACAGTCAGGTGTTTCCCCAAAACGTATCCTTATTTTCAACTATTCTAGTACTAAATAAATAAGCGTATCTATAAATTACCTACTTTAATATTAATTGTTACTACTTTGGAATTGTGTTCTAGATTGAATTTTAATTTACTAACAAAATAATCCTATTTTTTACAGCGACTTAGCTCCTACAAGATGAATTTCAGGCTACTCATTTAAAAATCCCGTTTAATCCCGAAAATTAATCGAAGCTCGCCGCTCATAAATCACAAAATAAACCGGCGGCAGCTTTCTGGTGGCGCGTCCGTCAGCCGTAAAAAGTTATAAAAACCTCGATTAATTATGAGTCGGGCAGAATAGATTTTTTGGAAGAGCTTTCGGCGTCGCCTTTAACACCCTGTGCGTTCCTGTAATCGCCGTATCCGGAGTAGGCGACGTCCTGGGCGTAGTGTCGGTTGTCTTGAAAACTCAGCCCGCCGCCCCCGGGGTAAGAATTGGCATATTCATGAGAGAAGCTAGGCTGGGGCTCCCTGAAATGCGACGGGTATCCAACCCCCGCGGGCGAGTAATGGGGGCCGCTGTAGTAGTTGCTGTGGCCGAAATTCGAGTGCAGGTCCGGCTTGCACAACTTGAAGAACCCAATTAAGCCGGGGATGATGATGGCGAGGAAGCCCAGGAGCTTCTTGAACGAGGCCAAGCCGAGGATCAAAGGCAGGAACAACAGCAGCTTGAGCTTGAAGAGCTTCAGGATGATCAGCATAGGGATGAAGAGCTTTTTCAGCTGTTTGCGTTCTGAAATCATAAAATAAGCTTGAAATTTATTGATAATGTAAGCACGAGTAGAAGGGCAATCAATATATCTACGATATATTGAAAAACATATGCAAGAATGATTATAAAACTAACAGTAAAGGTATCATGGCCGAAATGACACAAAACGGAACAGTCATGATGTAAGAAATGGTTATGCGACTATTTAACATTGGAATCTTCAAGTACAATCAGTTCCAAAAATATAAATAGTTGGATTTAGGGTATCAATACGCAAAAAAGAAAGACAAAATTGTGAAAATTACAGTGATAGCAGCCATGAGTCGACGTCGACTGTATGGAACATTACATATTAAATTATTGCTTCCTTTTAAGTCTAATAAATGCACTTAAGTCTTGATCGATATTATTTTTATATTTGCTGGAATTAATATCAATAATTCTACTAATCGCCACAATCGGCGACAAATGGTAATTGTGATTCGTATCGAACGCTGAAATATTTGTAGCTCATTTGCACAGCATTTTCCTGTTATAAAAAGCTTGTATTTATAAATTAGATGAAAAGATCATACATTTTCTCAATACAATCTCTTTCGCATACAAAATATTCGTATTTACACATTCATGTTGCAATTCATTGGATGGAAAAATTGGCAATCTATGGCAAGCAGTAGAAATATATTTTGGTAGTCGGTAGCCACCAAATGAATTTATGGAATCGTTAAAAGCAGAATTGAGTACGGACAACTAGTTACAAAGAAAAATACGAATATAGTAACATAGCTACATAGAACTTAAGAAGTCCAGAATTTAACGAATTATACCAAGAAAACCCCAGACCTACAGAAGATTTCAGGAGTTAGCGCAGAATTGGAATCTGAAGAACGGACAAAATAGTCTGAAATATATAATACTCAAAAAACAGAATAAATATGTGGAAATAGCACAATAAGGAAAAACCAAACTGACAACTTGCTAGAACGCGAAAGCGGAGAAAGACAAAAATAAAAAATACTCTGGAAAAAAATTAATCAGACAAAATCAAACCACCATACAACAGAATATAATAGGATGAGTCATGCAGTAAAAATACAGGTAAGAGAAGCAGAGAGGAGAATTTGGAAAGAATGTAGGATAGAAATAAACCATGTATGTAGCATGAACATGATACGTTTCTGGAACAGAATAAATACACTGGAAGGAAGAAAAAAAGGGAACTAGAATTAGAGCTGACCAGTTAACAACAACAACTAGTAATACACTGTACGTATGGAATGATCGTTATCTATACTGCTAAATTCAGAGGATGAAAGAGGAACACAGGACGCGGATAGAAGGAATGGAAGAAAACCTAAAAGAGGGCGCGGGGACAAATGGAAGAAATGACCTGGGAAGCACTGGAAGAAGGGCTACGAAAAATTCAAACAAGGAGACAAATTAGGGGAGACCTCACGGACCTATAAATGATAAAATAAGTTGAACAAAACGGCAAATATTAGCTGTTCCAGATCTATAAGAAGGTACGGAGAACAAATACAATCCTAAAAGATTGGAAGAAGAATTGTATAAAAAGAAGAAGAAGCTGATAGTGATAACTATAGACCTATACGCTTAGCTACTGTGATTTTAAAAGTTTAAATGAGAATGGTATCAGAACACCAACAGGAGATAAACGAGCAGACGAACAGACAGTATTCAGAAAGGGAAAACAGACATATATATTAAGACACATAATAGAAAACAAGACCGAATAAGAAGAACAACTATGTGCATTACTACGTTTATTAACGTAAAAGCTGCATTGGACATTCTTGACAGAGGAAAATATTGAAGGGAATGGAAGATTTGGAAATAAAAAATAAACTAATTAATGTAGTTAAAAGTGTAAGGTACAGGAAAAAGTTCAATTAAATGAGAAATGATCGGAACGATTCTAAATGGATAACGCGATAAAGCAAGAACATAACCCTAGCCAATAGTACATAAATGATAGAGAAAATAGAGAATATGAGAATGATAGTAAATATGAAAAGTTAAAATTGTATGGTAATAAACCAAATAATAAAAAAATTTACCAACTTAAACTAGTAACTCTGAACCAAGAAGCCGTATAATAAAAGTTGACTAAAAGAAAGGTACACCGGCATTAACGCATAAGAATGGTGAACCAAGCTAGATTAGTAAAGGGAGGCCACGCAAGCGAAAAGAAGAAAATGACAATATGGGCCGTATATTTGGATAAACGAAAAGAAGATAAGTAAAGCAAAAAGTAAAATGAATGGGTGAAATGAAAAGAAAACTCTACGTAATGCTTTAACACTAATTGATACACTCCCTGTATAAAGTCTATGGTTTAATATGTAGATTGAAACCTCTTTTTAGGTATAAATTCAAAACTAAATCTAATATTGGCAAAAATTTCACTGTGGTCCTACGAAGACCCCACGCGTCACTAAAAAAAAGTCACGGCAAATACTTTCTACAGCAACTACAACTACTTAATGTCTAGAAACACAATATTAAACTGTTAATCTATAAGACACCACATTTTCACACACTTTACATCACCAACTTCTGTTTCTAATAAACATTTCATATATTTTCTTGTTGGAAGAAAAACATCTATTCGGTACCAACAAATTTACATTATGTTAGGTATTGTAAGTTATTGTAACAACCAAATCTATCTATTTAAGCTAAGAAATTGTAAATACTACAGATTGCTGAAAGATAACTTTGTTTGATTTCTTCAGGTCACACAATAATTCGTTATTTAGCATTTTTGAAAGATCATAGTTGATGTGTTTTTAGTATTACTATTTTACTTTTACTCACATAAAGCATTTTGAAACGACTTTTATATTTTATACTTTTGAAATCTAATTGTTTCACTTTAAAGTTTCTGTATAACAAGTGCAAATAAATTAAATCTATGGCATACAAGAATAAATTGCACACGCATATAAGTTATTATGAACCTCCATTCGCATGTCCAATGAACTACACAGTCAGAAATACAAATTTTGCTTTGGTGCCGGAAAAATAACAGATTTTCGATACTTTTACAAACAATTACGAGTCGATTAATGACTTGTAATTACTACAAATTTTGAGTATTGCAAATAATTAGTTTCGCCAAACATTCAGTGTCAAGCGCATTGAATGGTAACAAAAATGCCTCGCCGTAGATTACATATTGACGAGAGAAAGAACTGTGGCGAATTTAATGTGAACTGGAAAAACAAGTTTCAAGTACGACAACTTGGTAATTCTCTATCTGCATCGGAGAAATCAGTCAAACAGGGATAGCATCACGAACATTCTTAAATATATGCGCGTTCATTTTACGCGAGCAAACCAGTAATGCAGTAATACTTTAAATTAAAATGTAGTTTTCAATACCGAGTAAGATATGTGTACAGAGAGTAATTAAAAACAACTTTTTTTAACACATATAGGTGGAAGAAAGACTTCTAATGTTTTATTATCGTTAATACTGTACTTAAAACGAATAACTTTATCTAACTTACATTTGATCTAGCTAAAAATTTAGTGTGCGATACCCTTAAAGAAATGCACAGTAGAAATGATTGCACACCCACACAAATTTGTCGATCAATCTTTTGTTTTTTAATCGCTAAAATGAAGTCTAAACTTACTTCTACAAACTAAAAATCCTTGAATAATACTAACATATCACATTTAAGACATATATTATAGCCTGAACATTTCAAAAGTAGGTTTCTTTCAATTTGGAATCTCTTTTTTCTCTAAATTAAAAATCCTAAGCTGATAGATACATTTTGGATACAAATTCGGATTCAGCAGTTAAAAAGCTACGAGAAAGCGCAATTTTCATCAGTGCATGAAATGCATTGCCGGCCAGTGTTTTAATAGGAATACCAATATTTAACATAACAATACTGCACGTATTCAATCTAAAATAATAACTTAATGAAAACATATGAGTAAATGTGGCTGTCAAAATAAATTTTTATAGTCTTTAAAAGCTTTTTATACGAGCACATGCTTGAAAAACGTGCAAATTCGACTTACACAAAGTTTGGCAAGTTAGCGCTGCACACCAGCTGTAGTTTATCACAAAAAAGTCGTTGAGCCACTTAGTTACTCACTCGTCAGCAGCTCAATCAAGAAAAAAGTTTTACTGTGCAATTTGTTATAAAACATCAAGCCTTCGTGTAAGCTAACGCCATTTTTCATAACTCTGACGCGTAGTCAATTTCAACAATTTGTTACGAATTTTAAGATCAATGGGAACTTTCGCAGTTCTGTCAATATTTATGACTCCATCATAGCAGCGTTGCTTCGCAGGAAATTCATATTCAATATTTAGATAACTTTGGATTTGAACTGCAATTTTTCAGTAATTTTAATCGGTCACATTTAAAACTGAAGCGTAAGCTTTCATGGAATTTAAAGTGTTGGCATTTGTTAGAACGCTCGCACATATCGTATTCAAAAGTGAAAAGTCTCAAAAAAAGCATAACCCAAGCAAGTACTGCTGCAAGAACGAATAGAGAAAGTTAAACAATAATCAACTGTCTGAAAACGAGCTTTCCGTATCTTGCAAATGCAACAAGTAAGAAATACCTATACCTGATCGCTCATTATCTCATAAAATGTTCAAATTACTTCAAAGGCATCTTGTATTTGTAGCAGTTTGTTACTTAAAGAATTTTCACTTAAATGCGTTATATTTCCTCTAAACAGATTTAAAATCATATATTCATCCAGAACCTACAGTAATTTTCATAAACAAAATCTCAACAGCTGCAGAGCAAAGTTTCGAAATACTTTTAAAGTTCAGAATGGATTGTGACTTTCCCAATTCAGTGCATTAGAGATATCACTCATTTATTGAATCGACAGAGGATTTGAAGTTTCTGCATAATTCGCGAAATATCACGTCAGTCGAAATGATTTGTAGCGTTTCCGGCGTTGATTTAGCAAGAGCCCGAATATTATCATAAAAAAGTCGTAAAACTCGCTTTAGGAGCTGCCAGGATGCACGATATCCGTGCGATTGTTTGAAATTCAAATGCTCGCTATCATACGTACTGAAGTAACTATCCTTCTTGTCCTCGATCAGGTCGATTTCGTCGGCGATTTCGTCAACGAATCTGGGGGAATACCTCCCGTGCGATGTCACCTCATCGTCGAACTTCACTTCGATCGCCGTGGACTTGAGGAACTTCTCCACCTGCAAGTACAAGGATAATGACGTGTCCTAGCGGTGGACGACCCGAAAAATCCTTACCCTTCTCAACGCGAATTTAACCAACTGATCCCATTCCGGTTCATCAGCGCGTGGAAATTCCGAGTATTCATACGGTTCCTGTGCCAACTGTCGTAGCTGAGGTTCCGGCATCCGCAAAATCCGAGCATTTTCAGTGAGCTGGTACACAGACTGGAATGGAAATGCAAAGATAGATTATAAAAGAATTTAGCATGTTTCGAGCGAAATCTCCCAAATGGGCTTTGCTGAGAGTTAAAGTAAATCATGTGATAAACCACACAACCTTAAAACAGCTGAATAAAAGAATATATTTTTAGCAACAGTGTATTCTTTCATACAAAACTTCCCCTTTTGAAATTCACACTCTGTATATTAAATTTTAGTAGAAATATACAAAAGCAGAGAGATATTTCTAAACACTACAACATAAACAGCAATTCAAAACAATAACTTTTAGAGAAACATGCCTTTGGGTGAGTATCTTTGAAAATATTCATTTGAAGGTAAACTATTGACATTCGAACTTGAAATTTCTAACAAAAAAATGGACGAACACATTTTTAAGGTGGAGTGATATCCTAAAATGTTCCGAACTGAGTGTGTAATTTTTTCAGTGATAAAGAATGTGTGCAAGGATGTATGTACTATCAGTGAAACTATCGGTTATGTTCAGTATGATTTATAGTATAAAATTCTGTATTTTTCATAATTCCAAGTTTGTGATTGATATCTCTAAACACTCCGAAATCTATAACATGACATTTTTAACAAAAATATTGGTAGAAGAACGTGTTTATAAGGTCTTATGATATCCTATAATTTTCTAAAAGGACAGAAATTTTTTCCATCTAGAAAAACATTGCAGCCAATTATGTACTACCGGTATAACTATCACTTCTACTCAATATAGTATAAAATTTAGGTTTTCTACATAAATTCAAGTTTTGTTCTATCTCATTAAGTCAAGTGACTGATATTACTGAAAATCCAAAATATACAACATAAAATTTCTAACCAAAGTATTGGTAGATGTGTTTTTATGGTGGTGTGATACCGTAAAATGTTCTGAACGGAAAGGTAAATTTTAGATTTTGGCAACGAATTGTATGCTACCAGTAATAAACAAAAGAAGAGAAATGCGAGTGAAAGGACAATGGGACGCAGTCGAGTACGCGAAACTTAATAAATTAGTGAGGAAGAAAATAAGAAATAACCTATTCGATTACAGAGAAAAAATAACAGAAGAAATAATTGAAAACAATAAAAGTTTAAAAGTCTTACGATCAAGATTAAGTAAGGGAACAACACAAATTAATAAAATAAAGGATAACACAGGCGGTGAAACAACAAACAGGAAATAAATACTAAGAGTAGTTGAAAAGTTCTACACTAAACTATACAAGTCACAGCTAGAAGAAGAACACCTACAAAACCACGAAAACATAAAGGCCCAAACAACAAAATTAAACATCATAAACGTTGGTTCCGAAGACATACCAGATGTCACCAAAGCAGAAATACAAAACGCCCTTCAGCAAATGAAAAACTCAAGAGCACCAGGTCACGATGGGTTAATAAGTGAACAACTAAAATATGGAGGCGAAAAGGTGATGAATCTAGTAAAAAGATTAATGAACAAATGTTTGGAGACAGGAAACATACCAGACTCCTGGAATACTGCAGTGATCATTCTTATAAATAAAAAAGGACCTAAAGACGATTTAGAAAACTATAGGCCAATCAGCCTATTATCCATCTTTATAAACTGCTCACAAAAATCATAGCTAACCGTATAAGTAACAAATTAGACGCCTACCAACCGGTGGAACAAGCAGGATACAGAAAAGGATTGGGAACCAACGACCACCTGCAAAGCGTAAAACAGATAATACAAAAATGCAACGAATACAACATACCAATAGTACTCGCCTTCTTAGACTACAGAAAAGCTTTCGACACCATAGAGATACCACACATAATAAAAGCCCTTGACGATTGCCGTATAGACTCCAGATACACCCAAATAATAAAGCAACATCCATAGTAAAATTACATGAAACAACTGACGAAATTAAAATAGGAAGAGGGATAAGACAAGGTGACACGCTGTCACCTAAACTATTCAGCTAGCTCTAGAAAATATATTTAAACAACTGAATTGGGAAAATAAAGGTCTAAATATTGATGGAAAGCATTTATAAAACTTAAGATATGCAGATGACACAGTTTTAATCGCAAATGACGAGAAAGAAATGCAAACAATGTTACACGAAATATACGACCAATCTAAGAGAGCAGGATTAGAACTGAACATGAGAAAAACAAAAATTATGATAAATGACGAAATAAAAGGCACAGACCGGTATATAATCAACAATGAAGAAATAGAGGTTGTCGAACAGTATACATACTTGGGGCACAACTTAACACTCGGCAAAGGATATCAAGAAGCGGATATTCAGCGAAGAATAAAATTAGGTTGGGTGGCATTCGGTAAACTGGCAAGTATACTAAAATCAACAAAATTCACCAAACGCCAAAAAGCAAAAATATACAATACATGTGTCCTACCGGTACTTACATGTCTTGAAACTAATGCAATCACAAAGAAAATAGCAGACAAAATGGCAAAATCCCAAAGAGCTATGGAAAGACAAATGCTGGGCATAACTCTTCGGAAAGAAAAAGAAATGAATGGATTAGAAAGCAAACCGGAGTGGAGGATGTAGTAAAAAGAATAACCCAACTGAAGTGGAGTTGGGCAGGACATGTGGCTAGAAGGACAGATGATAGATGGGCTACAAGACTGATACAGTGGAGACCAAGAACAACGAGACGAAGCGTAGGAAGACCAGTAACCAGATGGTCGGATGACATCCGGAAGGTGGCCGGTAAAAAGTGGATCAGGACTGGCAAATCAGAGAGAAGAATGGGACCGAATCGGGGAGGACTATGTCCAATATTGGACCAACAAAGTCTGAAGAAGAGAGAGAGAGAGAGAGTACAATTATTATATTCCGTATGATATCCAGTATACAATTTAGAGGTTTTCACATAGAAAAAGAACTAATAGATAAACTAGTATGACAGAAGCAAGTCGGAACTCCACATACACTGCATACTGTATCGATAAGGGAAGAATTGTAGGATGCATGCAAAACACACTGAAGAAGAAGGGTAGCCACAGGAAATAATTCCAACCGGCCTAGTAGTGGTCGGACGAATTAAAAGTGCTTCAGGACAACAGCACGAGGACCAGAAGAAATGTAACGGGAGCTAGCAAGAGGAGAGACCTCAGCTACCGCAAAATGGAAGTAGTCCAACTACAATATATAGAATACCGGGCAGCTCTGAAGAAATCCACCAAACAAGCAAAAATGGGGGCGTGGACTGAGCTAACCATTAACTCCATCTAGAATCCAACAGAGGCAAATAGCGGAAAATCTGTTCCCAAGACATAAAGTCAGAACCTGGCCAAAGACAGATGTCGCAGCTGGAGGAAGCCTAAGATCTAGCAAAGCAGCAGAGAGGGATGGACTCCCTCCCGAATTTGTTAAGTTGATGGTAGATATAAACCAGGAATTAATAAAGAAAACCCTATTGAGGAACTTCTTCCGAAAGAATAGAAGCAGAGAAGGCTGGTCCCCATCCGAGCAGGGCAGATCAGAATACATATAGACTAATATGCGTAAGATATACGACAGCGAAACAGTTCGAGAAAATCTCAAACAACAGGCTCATCGAGCAGCTAAAAGAAAAGGGATGCTTAGACGACGCGCAGTATGGCGTCACAAAGAGTCGATGGACGATGGATGCCATAGCCAAGCTGCAAGCGATAACGAGGGAAGGGAGAAGGTATCCAAACAACAAATACATCGTATTAATAGCTCTGGACGTCTTTGGCTCAGCGCCGTGGACGGGAATAATAAATTAACTCAGGACTATTTCGATATCTAATTAGACTAATATCTGAGATGATTTCGGAAGCTTTCACGGCCATTGTCACTTAGACTAATATCTAGCTATCTTAAAACAGGTCGATCCTCACAGGGGAGGCAAGTAAGATTGAGATGACATGCGAAGTATCCCAACAGTTGGTCCTAGACTGACCTTTTGAAACGTGTACTACGATGGGGTGTTTAAACTGGAACTTCTACAAGGAACGATCCCAATTGGATATGCACACGACTTGACCGTTGCTATAAGAGAGCACATCAAGGCACAGATTGAGGACATTGCAGAATGGCCAATTTTCAGAATTAACAACTGGATGAGAAGAAAGCGGCTGCAGCTGGCACCCAACAAAACGAAGGCAGCGTTAAAAAACGTAACAATCATAGTGCGTTGAAAACAGATGAAATGTCAAATACTAAGGAATAGTCTTCGACCATAACATGATCATGGTCAGCCATATAAACAGAAGGGTTAAAAAGGTAAACAAATCAGTAACAGCACTAAGCCGTCCAATTCCGAACGCAAAAGGAGTCAGAAAAGAAGAAAATCCTGAGTAGCGTGGCACATTCCATCATTCTATACGAGTACCCACATGGAAAGAGTGGGCTATGGCAGGTAAATACAGTAGGAAGTTGGAACAGGTTCAAAGAAAAGCGCTCATAAGGATAGCCAGCGCATATATAACCGTAGCCACAGGTGGCCGCTTTCGTGATTCCAATCCATTTTCTGGCTATGGAGAGGTCGAAAGCGGACAAAATAAAAGCGCTAAAATGGCGAAAACTCGGGAACGGTCATTAAGAAGATGGTAGCAAGAATGGGAGGAAGAAACCAAGACAATCGCAGTGAACTAAGTGGCTGATCCCACAAGTTGCAACGCATCAATCGCAGTCATGGGCAAGTGGGGTACTGCCTTACGCAGTGTCTCACGGGGCACGGCTGCTTTGGGAGTTATCTCCATCGATTCAAACTAGCCGACAGCAAAGACTGTAAATACTGCAAGGAAAGGGGCACATTAGCTAATGGAGTGTACACAATGGGTTACTATTCGCAACGAACTCCACATTACAAATGGGAGAGATCGTGGCAATGCCAAACATAATAAATCTAAGGCTAGAGTATGAAAGTAAATGAGATTCGATTGCAAATGCAATAGGGGTTATACTATAAAAAAAGAAGTTTAAAGAGTATGACCAGTTAAACAAAAGAAGAGATGAAACGAAAAATGTATAACAATGATACTGCTCCGTTTATGAAATAGGAGGGGTTTTATTGGATAGCATTCACGCGTTGTGTAACCAGGTACGTAGGGGCACAGAAACGTTTTTCCCTCCTCCAAAAACAAACAAGAAATAGTATATTACACAACTAGTTTAGAAAATTAAAGTTTTACTATACGAATATATCTTGATTGGATACGAGCGAGCGAAGCGAGCGAGTAACTTAAAAAGCTATATAAGTTTAGTAAAACTACTTTTCTTACGAAGTGTGTATACTATTTTTTCGCAATTTGTATTAGTATTTATAAACAAACATTTATATAAACGCATTATACCACATGTCCATTAAAAAAGGCGGGTGTGGAAATTCAAACGTATCGATAATATGTTGGTGGCACTGTAAGTCTATGTCAAATTCGTGGTTAGCAGGTTAGGTTTTCCGTCAGTTTTAATACAAACTTACACAAAACCTAACCTGGTAACATCGAATATGACACAAAACCTAACCTGTTAATCTCGAATTTGACAGTGACATTACCATATAGTAAAGTGACATTTCTATACACCAAAGTGCCACTTTATTAAACGATTTTGAATTTAGTAAGATAGCAGATTATTATAAATATTGCAAAAACAGTTTTTACATAATTGTAAGTTTCGAATGTTTTATTAAGTTAAGTGATTCATATTAATAAACACTTCGAAATCGAAAACATGAGTTTTCTAACATAACTATTGGTTGTTAAGGTGGTATGAATTTTTTTAATGGAAAAGATCAATTTGTCATCTACAAGGAATATTTGAAACTAAGGTTGTACTACCAGCAGTTATATTCAGAACGATATAAGTATAAAATTTAGATCTGTTCTATTTTACTGGCCTAAGTCATTGATATTACCAAAAACCACGAAATGTAGAGCATTAGATTTCTAATAAATATATTGGTAGAGGAACGTGTTTTTAAGATAGTGTAAAATCCTACAATTTTTGAATTCAGTGGGTCACTATTACACCAATAAAGAATGTTTGCAACTACCAGTTATATTCAGTATGATCTATAGCAGGGCTGTCCAACTAGCGGCCGGCGGGCCGCATGTGGCCCACATAGCTGTACCCAGCGGCCCGCGAGGAATTTTGTAGAATCATATTTTGCGGCCCACGATGCCTTTTTAATTGAGAATGATTTTGAAATCGTAATCAGTGGCCCGCTGATTGGCAACGAATATGTTTATACCACCTTGTACTCAGTAATGCAAGCACTAGAGTCACCATTGCCGCTTCAAATAACAACAGTGGGGATACGAGTGCAGTTCGTGTCGTTAACTCGTTGTTGCGGTTACCGGAATAACTGTCTGATCTGTCGCCGGCGAGCCTGCGTTTCATTTATAATCGTAGTACGACCACAGTTTAAACAGACAGAACAAATACAAGGACTGCATTCCGTAACATAAAAGCGCTAATCCCAAGACCGAAATCCAAGTTGAAAATTTCTTATAAATGTCAGATGCAGTGTGATGCAAAAGTTTAGCAGTTATCGTAATCGTAATTAACATTAGAATTTATTTTGTGCATAATTCTTGGTCATGTAAAGTTTATTTGAACGCGGTCGCCGTGCGAACGCAGCTTTAGCAATTCGGTAGTAATCTGCTTTACCGGCAGACTTAGCAGCTGTTTCAGGGCGCTTGTTTTGTTTGCTCCTGCAAAAAGTGGCACCAAGTCGGCAGAATTCTTGTGATTGCGCTCCAAGTTTTAGGTCTTAGCTTCAGCTATTTTGAAATATTATTTGTGGAAGCTTCGCTTTTATGCGGTTTATGGGCGTTGGGCACTTATGCAGGACAAATAAGTCCGCGTCCTTGAGACAGTTTATTTAAGCAGAATTGCTAGCCGACCTAGCCAATTGCCTGTATTACAGGGTGAGTGAATTACTTCAATTTCAATTTTAGTAACGTAATACATATTAGCTGAACTTCGTCCGGCATTTTTAGTGTCACCCAGGAGTTCCATAACATATAAGTGATTCCTCCAAATATTTTGTTTTGCTGGGGTGCGGCCCGCCAATCATTTAGAAAATAGCTTTGTGGCCCTCGCATTATCTGAAGTTGGACAGCCCTGATCTATAGTATAAAATCAATGCTTCTTACATAATTTCAAGTTTGTTCGGTCTTCTTAAGTTAATGATTGATATTACTACTAAAAACTTCGAAACCCATAATACAATTTCTAACCATAATATTTATAGACGAACGTGTTTTAAAGTCCTGCGGTACCCTACAATTTTCTGAATGGAGAGAATCATTTTTCCATCAATAAAACACGTTTACAAGGAATTATGTACTACCAGTACATTATTAGTAGAAGTTATTGCATATCATTTTGGTTTTTTATATAATTTCAAGTAACTTCCGTGTTATAAGTTCAGTGATTGATATAATAGTGGAGGTGCTACATGGCTCATTTAATTAAAAAACTGCAAATTGTGATAAGAAGATATCCTTTGGTAGAAATGTAATTTATGACTATACAATTTATTCAAGAAGGGGAGGCATCTCGAAAAGTCGTTAGAATTCAAGATGGCGGCGGGTATTCAAAATGGCGTCATACTGTGGAATTGTTTGCAATTTTCTTACTATCCATCGCACAATATAGTGTTTGGTGTCAATTTATATGTTTTTTAGGCCTACAATTTCATTAGTAATATCAGAAATATGAAAAAATTAATATAGGAGACTTTTCGTAAAGTCGTAAAGTTATATTTATAGAGTAAAATTAAAGAAGAATGAATACCAAAGATCTGTTTCTATTAATACCTCCTAATACAAGATTTTACAAAAATTCACTCTTACATTTAAAATTACATACTTTATCAACTTCATGTTTTATCATATCATTTGTCACACTCGTTTCTGCAGTTGCATAACAAAGTGATAGTCCAACTTTTCTACAGCGACACTTAGAGAAAATAGTTCTTCTTGGTTATTTGAATTTCTTAAAAAATTCTTGCCAATTTGTAGGTAATTTGACATGAGGTAGCACTTATCTCCTGGTTCCTGTACCCCTCTTCTGTCTGGTTTCACCTTTAATGCTCGGGGTAATGTACCTGTCCCAAATCAAATCAATTCTACGACAGCCAAAACTCTCAATGTCGTTACATATGTGAGTGTGAAATGTGTTAATATAATAATCATTAAACGTCTTTAAAGACCGATGAGGCTTTAAAATGTTGGCAAGAACTGCACAATCATAAATTACAGCATCACAGGTTCCTGGAAAGACAATGTCACTTTTTTCAACAATTCCCTCTAAAATATGTGGTAGATCACTTTTATGACAGGGTCGAAATTCTCCATTACTGGGCGGAAATCGCTGATTTTCGAGTTTGAAAAAATCCTGCATATCTAGCTGACAATTCTGTGTAACTATTAGGAATCTGAAAACAGCTGGATGTCTGTTTTTAAAATCTTCAAAGTTTCATTTTTCTTGCTTATGCTTTTTGTTGGAGAACTGAAGAGGGGGATTTTGTCCTTTTTCAAAGGCTGCAAAGTGTTGAGGAACTTTTTACCATGCGTTCCTCAATGAAACTGTGGAACTGTGTAATACCAGTTGATTCAGCTAAATAAACAAATGCACTGATATCCTTATCAACAATAACTCTGCTGTCCGAATTTTACACTCAAACTCTTGTATCAAATGACAAATTTCCGGTTCAGCTACCATCCAACGTGTTAGTGCCGATGGGACCTGTGTTAACCCTACCACAACTCCATCTCCTTTCACTAGAGCATTGTTTTAATCGTGCGCTTGATCTATGCTGATAACTGAGAAGAGTTTGTTCGATTTTCTTATAACCAACTGCCTTTTGTACACAGGAAGGACATCTGTATGCCCGCATGAACTGATACTTAACCTATTTTTAACATGAAAAATGAACTTGTTGGCCTAAAAAACATATAAATTGACACCAAACACGCGAAAATTGTAAGAAAATTGCAAACAATTCCATTGTATGACGCCATTTTGAATTTTAGCCGCCATTTTGAATTCTAACAACTTTTCGAGCTGCCTCCCCTTCTTAAATGAACTGTCTAGTCATAAATTACATTTCTGCCAAAGGGAATCTTCTTATCACAATATGCAGTTTTTTTATACCTAGCACCTCCACTATAAGTAAAAACTCCGAAATCTAGAACATATCTAAAAAAATATTAGTAGAACATTTTAAGTCTTGCTTAGAATAATTTCTTCTACAACATATTTGCTTGGCGACATTATAAATTACATAAAACTTGTCAGCTTACAGCAGTTTCCTTTAAGCCGCTATAATTTAAAGAAAGTTGTGACTTTAAAATGTCTATAGTAGGGTAGGTAGTTAAATTGAATTATAACTGGATATACCGGAAGATCAAGAAAGACTGACCGAAGAAAACTTTCTTCCGCGCAGTTTATCAATATCTACGTCAAGTTTCTGCAGTAAAGTTAGCTGTTTTTCAGCTGCCAGCTGATTAGGTATTGTTCTGTGGCTGTTAGTTTCAGCTTGTTTGTATTTTGTAAATTTAAATTTTCCGTTCGTTTCAATATTTTTCGCTATTTCTAACAACGGTTTTTTCAAAACTAACATTAGCATCCACGTTTTTGACAAAAGTAACTCAATTCTTCCTTTTTATTAATTATTAAAAGATTTTACCAGATGTTTCTCGTTTAGGTTAGAACTATCAATTGTAATTATGCTATTTTCACTTGAGGACAAATTCCTTTTACAATCCTATCTCCGAAATGGAAATAAAGATGAAAATAGGAGGTGGGTTCACTCAATAATGCCGTGTGTTGACGAATTCTGGGAAAGATTTCCCGAAGCATAAGTGGATCACGAAGTTTTATGCCGTCACCTCCACAGAGTTATTGATCGCTTTCAAAATACAGGAAGCGTTGTTCGAGAAAAGGCACACAGAATCGTTTGCACACATGGGACGAATTAAAAGAAGCGATAGTAGGTGCTGTGCAAAGAATAACAAAAGAACAGCTGCATGGAGTATTTGAAAGCATGAAAAGAAGAGTATATTCGTGTATAGCCAATGGTGGTGCACATTTCGAGCATCAATTGTGATAGATTTAAAGCTAGTTGTTTATTATAAATGAATAAATTATTTAAATAAGTATTGTTATTTGACTTGAAGTTAGCTACTATAGTTCAGACCAAATCGGTGCAAGGCGACACATTTTTACTAAAGGAATAATTTATGAGAGGGGCAAAGTCAATCATTTTTGATCTCCCGGTACCTACATAATTGTTTCCAATGCTGATTAAGACAAAGATATTTTCCTCTAATTGCAATGCCACAGCAACAGCAATTTTTGTTTGACATCATGTAATAAAATTGTATTTACATTATTAAACAATTCCTTTGTAACACTTATGTGAGCCACGAAAGATGATTTATTGATTTGGTATTGATTTTTAGAAAGCAAGCTTAGACAAACATTATCGTTATCATCAATGCAATTGAGTTCTAGTTTAAATATTGGATATGATAACGTAGTATTTAGAATATAACACGCGCTTTCGACTATTATTAACACTGACAGATATTTCAAAATAATTGGTGTAACTTTTATTATTTGTACCTAATGGCGCCTTTCGGGGTATGACTGCTTTAAAATCGCTGGGAGATATTATGCACCATTTTAACGATTTTCCTTGGTACTAAATAACATATTTACAGTATAATGTAAGCTTTCAATTAATATTAGGTAACACTAAGCCCATATAAAAAATTCTCTTGACGCTTTCTTAATAAGGTCTTTTAGGGAACGTTCTAAACTTTTCATAGTTATTCCAAAATGTTTGTTAATGCCTAACAACTTTTTCAGGGTACCAGAAAAGTTGTTATTAAAGCTGAAAGATGTTACAATACAATTTGCGTATTTAGTTGAAAGCCATTCAAACTTCTCAATAATTTCCAATATAACAAAATGATTGATTGTGATAACAAAATATTCATGCTGCTTAATGGCTTAATTATACTTCATACTATAAATTTTCTTAATTGTATTGTACTTACATGAAATATTATATTTGATTAGAAAATAAGTGTTATTTTTGATTTTGCAACTTGTTTATGTGCTGTTTCTACTAGGTTACACATTTTAGCACTCCTGGAGTCTTTTACGACATACCTAATCATTATGAACATATTTCAAATAAACTGTGTGATCCCATTTTTTAATTTTTTAAAAAAATATTACCGTTATTTGCTTTTAGTTTGTGCTGTGTCGTTATTTCTTTAAACCAATTCGTATAATAGACAGATTTTTTTAAATAAACTGTAATAAGTTTGTTGATAAAATTTTTATTTTAATTGTTCATAACCTTAGTTTCAATTCAAAGAATGTGTACTTATTTGATGAAACGGTTTTTGTATTACCTCAATATATTTTAAGTGGGACAAAATATGCTGCAGATCTGATTTGAGCGAGCCCTGCGTTGCACAATACAAAAGGGAACGAATTTGCTTCGAAAAAAGCTCACCGTTAATCGTATTGCTATTGTTTGTATTTGTCGAATTGGAAACGTTTAAATTTAGGGTTTCCTTTTATTTCTTTGTGTCTCCATCGAGCATGGCGATATCGTTAACTATGGACATAAAAAACTGCTCGTAACGATGGATGCTACGTTTAATACGAGCACGGTCGTTACTGGAAACAGTAACGAGGATTAACGTTTATGTTATGCTGTTCCTGGCGTGTTTAGGTTCAAAACAAAGCTTATTAAGTTTATCTGTTTTAACCAAAATAAAAGAGAATTAAAGCTAATTATCTGATAGAAATCTAAATTGGGCCGCAAGGGTGTCACGTAATTTGAATTTTTATCAGTGTTCGAAAGATATTTAGTGTTAAATCACATTCTGTGCTAGATATTTTCAAAAGTATTCGTCGAGCAGGGTCAAATGTAAGCCGAAACTCCAGAATATCTAAATTAAATCACAATGTATGCTTGAAGAATGTGTTGTGCCCAATGTTATGAAATATCCGGAATACCTGTTGAAAATGTGTTTCCAAATTGAAATTCTTTGTTAACCCCGAGGTTTTGCTTTCTCGCATTTATACACGTTGCAAACATAAAGTACGATTTGGAAGATCGATAGATAACATGAGACTGTTTATTCATTCGTTTCCTAAGCATTACATTTCCCAGATGGAAATATGCAGAGTATTATCTGAATTCTCACTTTTCAATTTAAAATAGTTAATATAGAAAATATTGCGTGTATAGTCAAATAAACAGAATAGCTTTCATTCAAATATGGTGGTTGAATTTATATTTTATAGATGAACTGAAATAGGATTTTCAGTAATTTTGATGGAATTCTAAAATTAGTTGTAGAAATATGTAGAATAACATTTAGTGTTTGAAAATAATTGCGCAATTACAGATGCCTCTGGAAAAATTCTAGTTATGTGTATGTACACAATTATTGTTCACTGCTGAGTGTGTATTTAAAGCAATTAGATATTAATAGTTTCTAAAATTCGTGTTGCTTTTTATATTTTCCTACTACCGGCAACAATTGGTTCAAGGTAGTATGAAAATATTTTTAAAATACGAATTACATGACATTTATCAATTTGATATAATAATTTTCACTCCGCTGCCTGTTTTATGTTACTAATAGTTTAAATAAGCAGACGTATACAAATAATTAATAATGGACATGAATGAACTTAAATTTTACATAATTGGACGGAGGACAAAAATCTCAACTAAATGGGCACACTATAAGAGCAAATTGTCATTAATAAACAAATTAAGTATCATTACCTGTTAAAAAAAGTACAATTTGTTGTCATTCTACCTTTAAAAAAAACTAAAAATTATATATGGCTTTGTGATGAGGGGCTAAATAATAGACAACTTTTATTTAAAATCTATGTCGATAAAATGGAACCTGTTTATTACTTTTTAACGTTCTTTTAGCGTCTGCATCGACAGCAGTGTGCAATTCTAAATTTACGAAGCATTTATTTTTTATAAGGTATTAATTAGAAAAATACAAACTGCCCATGCTTTAACAGTATAAAGGAAATAGTGTATTTTTCGTCCAGCTTTATAGCACATCGGGCAACTTCGTTGCAGTTTTATACGTTTCGAATTTGACATTCGGTTCTTTGCCACATACTTAGGCGGATCAGGTTAGGATTTGCAATTCGCATTAATTTTTGAAATTTTTGGGCAGGAAACTAGTATAGGAATATTTCAGATTCCCATTCCTGGAAGCTTTTGAATCTCAAATTTACTATCGACGCATTGGAGGTGCTTTTATCTCTAAAAGTCGTCCTAAATATGGTGCAGATTTGATTCTATTGGTTTGTTGAATTAGTGCACTCATCTGCTTAAATCATAATTTGATAATATGTAAAAGTAAACACTTGTTGACCCCGGAAATCGAAGGTATGCACAGCATCTTGATCTTCACGTGGTATGACATTTAGTCGAATTTAAACGCTATGCTTGAGAGACTTTGAATATTTTCGATAGCTAAAGGAGCCGTAGAATGGTGTGCACTATCCATTGAGCAGCACATTGCATGCTGGGCAAAAAACCTTACCACCTGGTAGCACCCATCCGTCCTGACTCGACTGCGACCGATACCTGTGGATGACGAGCTGCAGGTCAGGATTATTCTATCAAACTTCTTTTGTACCCTGGGTGACACCCATCACTTTTATTGGCTCTGATGCCTTTAAAAATGCAACTTTCCGAAACGCATATTTTTAGCCTAGGCATAATAGATTGCTCCCGCAAAAAAAGTAGTTCTGATTTTTGGCACAAATGCCCTTGGTCCTCTAGAAGGAATCTTTTAAAAGTCCTCGCCTCTGGGGTAATGCGTCTTATCAAGAAGGCATTTGCAGTAGTTGAACAATACGTTTTGTTGATGTAGAGTACCTACCCTTTCTGTTCTGAACATGACAAAACACTATTAATGAAAGGGTGTTCAAAATCTAACCAAGGTACCATGCAAAATGTCATAAATATCGAATGACTTTTATGAAACCGTGTTTATTAGAAGGAAGTGCGAAAGTGCTTCATCCCATACACACGTTTTCATAAAAGTACGTCAATATTTCTGAAAATTTTCAGGGGCTAATATTTAACATTTTGAACAACTTTCTCTAATAACATTTTTCTGTAATATGAAACGATCAGGTAATCTATCTTGATTCTTCCTAATAAACATGCGGTTTGTTTTTCAGTTTCTTGCTCCAAAACACTAGGACGACAGCACCTCAGAGATGGAAATTTTTAAAGAGAAGCTCATAGGATACTAACGAACATAGCTACATATCTAATATGCTTAAGCTACTTATCAAAGCTGCTAATTTCAAGAAAGCAACCGACTGTTTCTTACCAATTCAATTTGCTTAATCATTTCTATATAGTAGACAACCATCAGTTGTTTATCAATTCTATTTGCTATGTAGGAATTTTTATGTGGTTGATAAATGCGTCACGGTTCAGGAAGGTCCCTTCCACCTTTGACCCGCTATAACACAGTTCAGCACAATAATTAAGGATCTTCCTGTATATAGCCAATTTGTGCGTTTATGGATTATTTAATATTTAGATAGAACTTTGTCTGTTAAGCTGTGTAAATTCAAATAAGTTAACCGTCAGTGCAGATATTTCTGTCAAAGCTAAATCGCTCTATTGAAGAGAGCTCGCAACTGTGTTCCTGACTGCGCTCAAAGTGGGCGACGCCTAAAATGTACCTTGCTACGAGGTATTGAAATCACGCCTTGCTTTCAAACGCTGCGGCTCCTAGTTAGATCTCAGCATAGTTATAGGTGACCCAGGAATAACAGTGCACTGAGAACCTAGCACCATCTCCAGTGGAAACAGACAAGCCCAAGGGTTAACTTTCTTCTTAAAGCTACGTATTAGGGGCCTGCCACAACGGAAAAATTCGTATATTTCCTAAATGAACCAAATAAATAAAGCTCCTAGGTTTTTAATGTTTAAAACCGCCCATTTAGCAAGATTGAAACACGCCGCGTCATCACATTCCAACGCGCGCAATTTCGAAATGCAGTCCCGAGCATCTTGGCAATCTGTGACATCAAGGATAAGATCGTCGCTGCGGAATCGAGTTTTATTGTTTTAGCGGCGACATTCTATCACCTGTCGCCCCTACAAATAGAAGTGGTTTCAGTGTAATTTGAAGTTTTTGCATTTGATCGGTCGTACTATTTATTTCAGATATTGTGTAATTCTTATCAATGTATGTTATTTATCGTTATAAATTCTATTACTTTAAATGTCCAACGCAAGTAGATACATGTTATATCGCTTGTCATTTTGATTGCGTTAATCGAACCTATTTAGGTCGTTAATATCCATGTATTTTATATATACTTTTATTTGATTTCTTATTTATATGTATGTGCTTAAAGCCGATGTTTACTTGTAATACAGTGGTTGTTAACAAATTGACTTTTATTGAAGTGGAAATGTGGAGAATTTAGTTTCAGACCTTGAGTTGTGGTGGGTCGGCTCCTAGAACTCAGTTGCATTCATTATCCGTAAGCTAACAAGACGCCCTTTTTTAATACAGAGTGTTGTTCACCCCAATTAGGGTTTATAAACTTCGCTTAAGTCGATTCCGAGCGTGTGTGCTTCGTCAAATTCTTTTCGACTAATTCCCATATACATTTTGTTCATTGATAATTTTTGTAATATTATGTGTAAGTGTGTTTGCATGTATGAAGTTGTTATTTACATAATATAGCTCGTAAATCTAAGTCTGTTAATTTGTACCACCTCTGCTAGCATTAGATTAATTAAAGTTGTTTCCTTAAAGTGTAACAGATTTGTAAATCCAACTTGTGACCGAAATCTCCTAGAAGGTCGTGCTAGTTAGAACAGTTCGCCTATCTAGAATTTAAAATGCCTGGAGACTACTGTTTTCCTTAAAATACAACTTTTGGATGTGGATGTAACACTTCCTTTAATTTTAAGAGAAATATTTATAGCACCATGCGATTTGATTTCACGAAAATTTTCAAAGCACTGATTAACCATTGTTAAGTTCTATAATTATTTTAATTCCGTGGTATTTGAAGTGCTAAAATTTTAATTCCTACATTAGTTGATGACATTAAAAATATTTTGTTAATTAAAATGGTCTTATTTTGATACCACAAACTGGCATTATAAATTTAGTAATTGAAGGTTTTTATTGGCAAAGAACATTATAACCCTTTATGGACTTTATACTGCAAGACTTGAATTGAAAATCCTACACTTGTCTGTATTTCAAAAAATAAATAATATTTTAATAATTGGCAAATAAATTTTTAAGTCAGTTCTGGTTCTTTCCATAGTATAATTATTTTTAGAAGTTAAAATTGAGAATGCGCTTTACTTCCAATGATTTGGATGCAAAACCAACCCACAATTTAATTTCTGAACTGAAAGTTATGCCAGTGCTAGCCAATTTACCTTCGCATGTTTACGATAAAGCAAATCAATCGGTCCAGTAACGGCAAAGCCACACCACCCAGACTGAGGTTAGAATCAGAATTAGTCTCTTAGATCTCCTCCATAATGGGACCATTCGCTTTACGTGTGGGTAACTTTAGTGGGATCCCGGAACCCGGAATTTCTCAATGGGATTCCTAAGAAGTCGCCTTCCAGCCACAACTCGTTTAAAGGCTTCTAATTGAATCGTTAGGTCAAATTTGATAGCGGCACCAACCAACACAGCGTTTACTCCTGGATCTACTCGTTTCCGAACTATCTGAACTAACAATGAAACCAGACTAATGCGGCATGCTGAACAACGTCGAATGATTGTAAAGCTTGCTACAGCTTTACCTTACAACTTGATATTAAAATTATTAGCATTTAAAGGCATAAAGGATAACTACATGTAGGGTTAAAACAAGTTTTGTCGCAACTATCTGAGCCATCCTATACAATAGAAAATATTTTACTGATGAACCTCTCATACTTTCGAAAATATCTTCCACCCTATGACGTTTACGGTCCCTATTAGCACATTATTCATTTTACCTTCTTGACTACAATTTAAACGTTCGCTACAAATGGTAGATTAAGCAAAAAATCTGAATTATGTCAATATCACATACCTGCTGAAAGAATTCATCCAGAGCTCCCAACGCCCTCGATTTGAAGCACTCTGCGAGATCTCCAGTGAGACAGCCCGAATTCGCTCTCGCCAAGTAAGGATCAACATCGGGGCCCGTTCCTAAGCCGATCCAGTCCAGCAGGTCCTTTCCTGTGGAAGAAAGCACTTGCAGTAATACTGGTTTAGCTTCGCTTCGTGCACTTGATGGCGCATTCCACCACACCAGTGTCAATGTCTTCTATAGAAAGGCGACAGAGCGCGGTAGATGGAGCTCTCAGGAGGTCAGGGACACCACGCGATGGTAACTAAATCCGTAATTACTTCCATAGCTTTGAATTCAGAAATGGTGTGCTTGTACCTTATTCTTAATATAATCTAAAAAAATCTGGTGTGATACAAGCACACAACTTCCTTTTACAGTGATCTTATTAGTCAAAAATTTGATTTTAAATTTTTAAGCATTTGTCAAAAATTTTCAAAAATTACAAATTTTACAAAAGCGGTACAATATAGAGTGTTAGTTCAAGAGACAAATTTTCTCTAGAAATTTAAGCTAAACTCAAAAATGTAATAATATACCGGGTGTTCTATTTAAAATAGGAGTTAATAACAAAATAGAAAAAAAACAAAATAAACCCATTATTCAACTGGAAAATCACCTATCTCACATCAATACATATTAAAAATGTAATAAAAATGTAAAGTTTAAAAAAATCGTTAGAGCCGTTTTTGAAAAAATCGAACAAAACTGAAAAATCACAAGAGTAAACACTGCTTCCGGTTATTCGATTTCCTTCAAAAGCTTGCTGTCGCATCTACATAGTACACAAAACTTATATATGAAGTTTCAACGCCATACCTCTTTCCGTTTTTGAGATATTCTGTTCACAGACAGACACACAGACAGACCAATAAAGAAAATATGTTTTTTGGGATCAGGGGACTCTAAAACGTGAAGATCTGTTGAAAACTCAATTTCGAATTTTTTGGGGTGAATCCAATACTTCCTTTATTGTAAAAGGAAGTAAAAATGATACCTAGGTGAAGATGCTTTAATTTAGGTTGATAAATTTAATAAATCTGTGTCAACTTTGGCATTTAATATTACTGCAGTTGCTTCTGCAATTGAACTAAACAAGTCACATCTGATTAGTTCCATATCTAAACGCGTATCCTCTACCTCAACGTATTTTTTTAAAATTTAAGTTCTAAAGTAACGCTCTCTGCGGCATTTGGTTAAATTCTTATATTTCAGCACTTTATGTTGGCATTAGTTATTGCTAATCGAGCATCTTTCAGTTACAGTTACAAAATCATCGTGATCGTACTTATACTGTGTTTTATGGAAAACGTGCCTAGCACTAAAAAATAAATTTAATATAGACACATCAATAGGTATTAGGCATTGTGCAAAATTACATTTAGATTTACAAACCATTAAAAAATCAAGAAATACTATAACAAACTAAAAAATTTACATCAACACAAGATAACAGACACTTTGTACATTCTAGTCCAATTCCAAAACGTAGAGGTGTTTTCTTGCGTTCTTGGTTAGAAAAATTATGCCTAGAACAATTTAATGCATAAACTAGAACAAACAAGTAAAGTTTTTTCCTCATTATAAACTCAGAGCGGTTTAACATTGATCTTAATTATTCCAGCAGAAATCGTCGAAACTAGGAGATAGTGTAGTGAATATTTTGCCCCGTGTGGCGTCCATAAAACACCGCGCAAAACGCATACAAAAATAGCGTAGGGATCGATAAGCAATCAAGCCTAAATCAGTGGGAAACTACTTTGGAATGTTACGCTACGTATAACTAAATGAGCCGAGTGGCAAAACTGAGTAATTCGGGTGGAGAATGACAAATTGCATCAGCAATTAGAGTATAAAGAGCAAGCAATTTTAATTTCAGTGAACTGCAGGTGATCATACATCAACATAAAGTAGGCTCTCAACTCTTTTGGGAGACAAGAATCGGGAAAATTTTATTACGGCTTGCAGATGAAGAGGCGAGTAATAAAACCCTCGGGTGAAGCAAGGCGTTTGGACAAAGTTAATCTAGCACTCTAGCAGAAAAACACCCAGATGCAGAAGAAGAGTAATGCAGTAGTTCGAAATCAACGGCACTAAAAACGGAGCATAGTCGTTAATTGCACTCTAGATAAAAGGCAGATCTATCCGGGAACCCAAGCCATATACAGACGGACACGTAAGCTGCAGCATCGAATCTGTTCTGTCGACTCATTCAAGTTAACTTATTTCGATCAGTTCGTTTCAGTGGATTGACCAAGTAAAGCACTTTAACGGAGCTTCTGTTCAGTAAAACATATCACTACCAACACGGAAAGTTGGAAGAATATAACATATAAGATATCTCAACTATCGACCTTGAAATTACTATGCTTCAATCATGAAGTTTACGACTCAATGGATTAGCATTTTGCATCCTTATAACTCTAACATCCCTGATATTACCCACCATTGCTCTTTCCTACAGATACGTATTGTAGTTCATGTTATTGAGTCACTAATCATGCCTTCAGGATGAGGAATAACGAATAATCGCTCTAGTCTTCCACCACATTTGATCATACTGATATTTTCATCGTTAGTTTATAAGTTTAAAGACCATTAATTGTCAGCCTAGATTTTTTTTTTGTCAGACATGCGTTCTACATTTTAGTAGCTGTGAATACGTATTGAAACAGTATTTGGCCCAGCTACACCTAAGTCCAACTACAGTAATTTTTTTTCTTTCAACCATATAGCAAATTTTTACATCTGTGTGTTGTAATATATCCTTAAAAGTAAATATAATCAAGTTTCGAATTGATGCTACATTACATCAGTTTTTCGTTTTCTGCAAAATTGGGACCAACCCCAGAATAGTGCATTCAGTGCGAGTCGTTGAAATTAGGCCTGGGCTTCCAGAAGTTGTTTCAAGTGAGAGCCGTGCGTTAAATTGTGGGGTCTAAATAACGAGCAATTAGAAGGGTTCACAGGGTAAGAAAAGCCAGTAACGACTGGAAAAACAGTGCATTGGGCAATTAGCAAAGGTTGGTGGTCTACTCATTTTTAAATATGTGTAATTGGCAAACTGCATTACCTCGCGTCTCAAATCAGAAGACATTTTTGGGTTTGCTCGAAAGCGTAACGTCAAACGGCAGCTTGTTGCTGGAGTATCGAGTTACTTAGCAAGACTCAGCGTTTTTTCACTAATATAGCTCAATGATTTGTACTAAAGTCTTGAGCCCTACTATACTAACAATATATAGAAAAGAAACTCAAAGTGACAAATCTAACTTTTGTGATTAATTAAATATTAAGTGCAGACGTCAATCTTAAATTCGAATTATATTCCTTCATTTATTTAGAGAATATAGGCTGTTTTCTCAATTATTATTATATTCCAAACTATATAGAAGCTTTCATAAACAAAGCTATATGAAGCTTAAATAGTCATTAATTTTTTTTTAAATGAGGTATTACAATTTACTCCTGAAGCGTTTAATGTAATTTGACGCATTCTGAAGTTCTGCTGATTATTTGTTGAAACAAACAAGCAAAATAATTGAGCATCATTTCGTTAATAACACTTCGTTAGTATTGTGTATTTTGGCTTTATTTAATGAACTTAAACAAGCAATCGCGAAGTAAATACACAATTTTTTAAGGGCAATGTAAAAAGAAATTCTATTTACAGCAGAAAAGGGATACTAGGTGGATTGCTGACGCATTGGAAAACATGGTAATTAAGCTTTTCAATATTATAAGAAGAAGCTGACTGTGCCTGCTTGAACAATATGTAGTAAAATTTTGACTGAAAAATATGGCAACATACTACAATATTTTCAATTCTTTAGCCAAAATTTCACAAATACTAATACGAAGCATACGGAAGAAAGCAATCAGTTTGAAATTTTTACTCTCACTAGAATACAGTCCCCGAAAATCTATCATATTTGAGACCCATTGTTAATCAGTGGCTACACGTGTGTATGTGTATAATTATTTAAAATAATAATTTTTTCAACATATATTACGTTATGCTATCAGCTTCTGCAAATACTTCCAGTGCGAAATTACATGAAAATACGAACTAAACCGTATTCCAATTTGTTGAGATTTTCTATACTGTGCCGGTTTATGGCAAGCTTTACTCTCATATTACAATTTTATGCTGCTACATATACATTTTTAACCAAGTATCGGGTCAACAACTTTTGTGAGAAGTTTTCTAAAAGTTCACTAACGAGCATTATAGATTTTGATCAGAAAATTACCAAATACTATGTATTCATATTTTAATATGTCGTGGCTTAAGTTTCAAAGTTAGGAATTTGAACGACCAAAATTCTATTTGACATTTCTTCGTGCGGTTACACTATTGCTTTTTCAACATTTTTATAATTTCGTCAATCAGGTTCTGTCCCATTCAGGCGAAGAGAGATATTTATATTCAGCAAACGAGAAAAAGCAGACGGCGATTTTACGCCATTTCCTTGTTTCTGGTTGAAATGTAACCTTGTAATTGCTGAAATGCCCATTTATGTTTGAAATAGTTAGGTTATACTGAGTTTCATGGAGCAACTATTCAAATTATTTATGGAAATGCAGTGGCAACAACATAACTAATTGGCCAGGCTTTGCTACACAAAACAGATGATGATCAAGCTAGTGCACCTAATGAGTGCACACAATTCTGTCGATATAATGTGCAATTTAACTTGTCTTTCGGATATTACAAACGAGAAGTGAACGTGACGACTATAAAATTTACCATCTCAACCTTCCATTAATCTTTAGCCATTTCTTCGAAAAACTTTAGTACTAATGCCTTGTAGTCAATAATTGCTACATAACAGCAAGAGTTCAGCAAATGAGAGTTTATAATTACGCAAACCTAATTTTCGGGTGTACCGGTAAGTACACAATTTTGTGTCACATTTCAATAGTACATTTGAAGCGTCTATTTGGAGAAATACTGATTGATTATAGTGCCTTTGTTACAAGTCATAACATCAATCAGAAGAGCTATGCCAAAACCAGCAATGAGGGGGTTCTCAGTGTCAAGCATTGTACCGTCCAGGGTCAATAAAATGTAAGACGTGCTGACTTTAAGGGTATGCAGCAGCCAGTTCCAGGTAAAGTGTTTGCAAACCAAAGTGGTAATTCTACGTCCAAATGCGAGGAGATTTTGCAAGGGCGAAAGAATGTGTTGTGTCTGGGAAAAATGTGTGCAGCTCGCGGCTTTAAGAAATTTTAACACTGCGCTTTCGTGAGACATTTTGATATTTGTGTATTATAAAGACAATTGTTTGAACGTTACTTGCGATACCTAATGCTTTATGTTGTTCATGTATTATTTGAGCATGCCTTTTGCGAGTAGCCCCAAGCTATATCCCACGTAGGTTTCTTGATAATTTAATTTTGTGTTATATTATTTGATTTGAGTTTATTTGAGTTATTTTTTCCGCTTTTATTTGTGCTTGGGGTCAATAGATGACGTAAACAAATTGGCTTTTCTTGTGACAACAGAACAAGAAGGATCAGATTCCAGTTTTGGTATCTAGTGATCTTGCATAAGCCACCAACTGAGGCATTAAGAGAGAAGTATGTTCACTGAGCTAGCTAAGAGATACAAAAGAAAATAAATTTCAAATACATGGTAGCTCTTACTTCCATAGTTGTCAGCGTAATTAGTTTACTGAGTATTCCTAATTCACTTATAGAGGTCTCTAGGTAACATTTTATCACGTTATTGCACGCTTTCCTGAGGGTTCAGTGTAGGTATATAGTATCTACACACACTTTTCTAAACTTTATCTTATTGCGTAGATATGAACGGTTGTAGATCTACTCTACTGCTTATTGTCGTTAGTTAGTACACTACGCTAAGTAAGGATATGATCCTGCAGTTGATACAGTGTAATTTGTCTTTCGCTTTATAAATCGAAAATAACTATGCTCTTCCATTCCATTGACATATTTTCTGTTTCCCATGTTTCCTTTCTTGTTTTTTATTTTTCATTAACGTTTCCTAACCCGCATGTTCTTTTAGTTCTGCGTTTAGCCCGTCTTCACCTGGTGATTGGTTGATTCTTCTTATTTCTTCTAGTGTGCGGGCTTCTATATTTATATGGGGTATATTTGTATTCTACACGTTAGTTCTAACCGATGTTCTGTTCTCTTTCCTGCTTTTAGTTCATTAACTATTCTTAATGTATTTTTACTTCCTTTTACAATAAAGGAAGTATTAGATTCACCTCAAAACATCGAAATTGAATTTTCAACTGACACTTCACGTTTTTAGAGTCCTCTGAACTCAAAAACCATATTTTTGTTCATTGGTCTGTGTGTCTGCCTGTGAACAGAATATCCCAAAAACGAAAAGAGGTAAGGCTTTGAAACTTCATATATAAGTCCTGTGTACTATTTAGATGAGACAGCAAGCTTTTTAAGAAAATTGCATAACCGGAAGTATGGTGTTTACTATTGCGGTTTTTCAGTTTTTTTCGATTTTTTCAAAAACGGCTCTAACGTTTTTTTTTTCAAGCGTTGCGTTTTTATTACATTTTTAATGTGTATTGATGTGACATAGGTGATTTTCCATTTAAATACCTCTAAATTGGTCTTTTTTTAATTCAGTTTAACTAACTCTCTGTTTTGTACGATTTCTGTAGAAATTGTAATTTTTGAAATTTTTTGACAAATGATTAGAAATTTAAATTCAAATTTGTAACTATTTATAAGATCATTGTAAAAGGAAGTTGTGTGCGTGTATCACAACAGATTTTTCTTCTCCTACCATTGTCTCTTTATTTATTATACATTTTTCTTGAATTTCTCCTTTAGTCTTCTTAAGTTCTTCGTAAAAATTTTTGCCATTTATTCTTTACGGTTTCCCTTCTGTATTATCTGAAGAGTCCATACCGAGCCAACTTCTAGCATCTGCAATGTGTAATGAACGCCTGTTATCTATTAGTAGGTAACCTATTCGGTTTTTTGTGTTCTCTACGTCTAGACATTGCCACGTTTTTTATAAATTGTTTTATATGGGAGTCAGTTCGTTGCTAATAGCAAAATCTGTTAACTTGATGCCATTCTCATTGCTCAAATTGTTTTTACTATGGTTATTTATTGTTTTAATTTAATATTTTGATATCTGAATATTTACTATAGCACAAGTAAATTATGACACTGTTAATACGTACAGTTTACGTTTACAAAGAAGTAATATACAGCTTATCACTATTTCTAAGTTATTCTGTTGGACGAGTACATACCTTAAGTCCAGAAGGTTAACACCATTTTTCATCTGGTTATGATACCAGATGATAGCTGATGGTTTCCACTTCTCGAAATCCGTTTCAATATTATGATGCATAACCGATATAAGTACAACTACGCTACCCTTCTTGGAAAAACTGACAAGAGTGTTGCCGAAATATCATTTGCAAATCCATAGGAAGCTAACTCCACTGGTCTGGATGGATCAGTCTTGAACTCTAGTGATATTATAGTTTTATTTATCTTTATAGCGCCAATAAATGTTAGTGATCTTTTTTACATTCTTCTACCAGTTTCAAGAACAAAAACCAATCATCTTCAATTATGTGGTTCTACATCGGTTATGAACAACTGGAAATCTGAGTGGGTTTGTTTCAAAAGTTTATTTTATTCGGCCGAAAATACAATGCCATCACTGTCCTTTCTAGTGTAGGTCTAGTAAGCAATAAAACGATATCAACTGAGTGTGTCAGCCATGCATTGAATCTTGATGACATATTTTGCAGGATTTTTTTGGAATATACTAGTTGCATTCTCGGAGATTCTGTACATTTCTTGTGGGTTACGTATAAAGCGAGATTACAGCAGAACGATCAGTTTTCTCTCTCCACAGTAGTAGTGAAATCATCTAATCGTAGACAGTTTATTAGTATTTTGAAACGTGTTAGGAACAAACAATTACAGAATTCTCTTATGCTTGGGTTTCCCAATTCAAAGGCCTGTCTAGTCAGTCCAGGTAATTGCCGGATTACGTTATGACTTGGAGTTCTCCTATTTTTAGGGGGTTCCTGCTTTTTCCAGTCGAAATCTACTTTGTTATTTTTTTGCATCTACTGTATCATGCAAATTGTCAACAGTGATTTTTTTCAGCTCCAAAAACACCATCATGTGGTCATCACCACTACTGTCGTTACACTATTGGTGTTCTTTCCCTCCATCATTTCTCCGTCGCTTATTTACACACTTACATTTTGTACTTCAAATTCGTGATCGTTGTCCACCATTAGCTGCAAAATTTTCTTTTCGATTTTTTTTATTAAAATATGTCCATTCGTTCAATAAAGGTCGGCACGAATTTGATGATTTACCATTACTTGTTGATGGGATATCCCTAACGAAGTATACTATGAAAAATAAATATAAAAAACTATGAAGAGTAGACAATAAGAAGCATCCGGTTAGTAAGTCCTGCACATTTTCAAACCGCGGTGAGTCTATTGTAACAAACGGTCAAAAATGTAATAGCAACACGAGCATTATGTAGGCAAGTGGTTGATAATGAGAAACTATGAAGAGAGGATACGCAACTCAAGCAGCTTTGTCACACTGTAGCATTACGTACCACTGAATATCTCAAGGACTGATGTTTCCATTTAAGTGTTAATATGTACATATGTATGAAGACAATATCCCCAGAAAGGAAGGGTCTATAGAGCAACTAATCACCGAAAGACTGGTAGACGGTCGTCGGTTTAGGGGTACATCAAACTAAATGTCTGAGTAGTACAGGTCTATATGAAACAACCCAATTGGCAAAATACATAGAAGCGTGGAAAAATACCCTAAATTCAATTTGATGATGCCACCAAACCTTCTCAGGGTAGTGGATTAGAGAGGGAGATAGAGAGATAAGGACAATAGCTGATGAAGTTGTCAAGTACATGCTTAGAATGTTTTTCGTATGTTTGTATGTATTTTAAAATGTATGCAACATATGCTTGAACAATTCCTACAGTTAGGTTAAATTATATGTTGAATATGTATACCACACATGAAAGCAGTAAATTGAAACCTTACATTTGTAGCTAATTTGCTCTGAAAATTTCTGACCTTTTTTACAGGAAACGAGTGTTTGGCACAAGAGCAGCCGCGACTGACATTAATTCCCGTCGCCTACTTCGGCCGAGTTTTAATGCCCGCTTAAAAAATTCTAAGGGTTTCCGTCTGGCTAATGCCATATAATCCAAAAAACTGTCTGCGTCGCGACCCGAGCCAACTTTTCCAAGACGGCGTCGTCGTGCTCGGATCGTTCGCAAGTCTATAATTTCAGAACCATTACTAAAACTTTTACGTATTCTTGCAAGTTTATCTGCTCCAAGTTTTCACAAATTACAATGAAAAAGAAATTGCTCGCATCTGCCTGTACGTATCCTCAAAGACCAATACCGACCGACGCGGCGGGTTAAAAGCGCGGCTATCAAAAATTCATGAGAGGCGATGAGGCCCCCCAAGACTGAAATGGACCTGTTGAATGTACTTGAGCTGCATAGAGTTAAAATATACAGTGAATACATTTTTACGGGCTGGATTGTCTGGGGCTTTCATGTGCGGCGAGAAAGTGGCAGCGGAATTGAATAGAAAGCAAATGAGTATTAGCTGTTAACGCAAGCGACTGATAGCGTTATGACATCTGAATCGAGTACAAAACAAGCTTTTAGAGTGCGAAATGTTTGCGAGGTTTCTATTTTTCCCCATTCGACACATTAGACCTAAAAGCTTTCGCAGAAATTAATTTTGCTTTTAAGGAAGCATATCCCGTCGCGCAGGAATTTAGAGCAAATAAAGGGCTCCAATTGATTGGTATTAATGTGAAACCCGCCCCAATGGAACCGTAAACATATTCGGCCAAAATTGTGTTTGCGTTTTCCGCGCAGGGGATTGTGATTTGCATACTTTTCTGCGAGGAGCTTTATTCTAAAAATAATTGCACTGGGACAAGTGCGAGACAATTTTAGACCAGCTTACCAACACATTTGAATTTATTTAGGACTTTTCTCTGTAAGGGCTTCCAAAAATAACTGAGCTCAGAATTCAGTTAGATAAAATTTTCAACAGGGCACAAATAAAAAATCTTTTAATAGGCCCCTACTTTCAACCAACATTTATTTCACTAGCTCTTATTGCTTTGGAAGTATTTGAATTACTTCTGGTAATTGACCTACTTTCTGGAAATTTAATTATTAAATTACTGTACTCGATAAGGTATTAAATGTCCAGAATGCAAAAAATAAGATACGGCCTTATTAAGTTTCACGTCGAGCAAATGACAATAGGGTATTTCTGGAGCAACATAAATATAATATATGATTCCCTATGACTAGTCGGAGAACAGTTAGTTGTGTGCACGAGCAAAGAAATATTTGGTGCAGGCGCGTATGTTTGTAGATGAGATGTGCATGTGTTGTGTCTTGTGTAGTGTAGGCTGTGCAGAATGTAGCATTATAGCTTGCTAATAAGTATTGTGTAAAAAGCAAAAAAGATGTCTGCGCTAAGTGCAGAGTTAACTTCTTCATAACAATTGACAACAAATAGCTTCATTATACAATAACCAGTTACAGAGCGTGTTGTCGGCTGGTAAAGTATTTGCGTTTGCAGTCGGCAGGTAGTGAGTTCGAACCTCACACCCGGACAGTGATTACATCTTCCGCTCTTCGGTCATCAGACAAAGATCTTTGGTGGTCGTAACCCCTGTGAAAAGGCATTTTTCCTTAATTCAAGGGGGTAAGCTAGCCATCTGCCCCGGACGCGGCCTAAGAAGACTTATAAAACCGCACTCAGTGTGTGGTAGTGTCAGACTCTCAGCCTATACTATGAGAAAGAAGAAGAATAATTATTTAATAATTTCAATTGCTTATTTAAAATGATGTATCTAAATACTACTAGATATAAATATACGACCAGAATTTGGAGTGAAAGTAATTGAAAGAGTAATTTATGTTGTGCAATTACAATTACCAAGTAATTGGTAATTGAATTACTATTTCATTTGAGTAATTGAAACTCTGGCAGTAATTCAATTACTTCAGTTGGTGGTAATTGGTAATTAATTACTATTTTAATGTAATTTTTCCAGCTCTGCCTTCACCTTCATACTATGGATAGCTTACGCATTATTGTAGTTCTACAGGGTGTTTCAAAAGTAAACATAAATCTTAAGATGGCGACTTCTTATAAAAATAAGAAAAGAAGTTCCAGTATACATGGGTCGAGAAACGCTTCGAATCTGAGATACAGGGTGTTAAACTTTTACTAAAAATCGGTTTTTTATTGTTATCTAAGAAACGCTTTTGGCATTGTTAGTGACATTTTTACAGTTTGTCTATAATATAAGAAACTTTTTTGTTGTCTGAGTTTCTCTTCTAAGTTTTCAAGAAAAAATAAAGCCCATATTTTTGTACGTCTCTAAACCTGTTAAGACAAAAGCTAAAATGCTTCAATATCTTAAAAACCCCTGAGCCGATTTTCCAGGGGCGTCCGGGCGGGTAATTTCAAAACTTTAATAACCCTTATCTCGGGAACGAAGCGTTTTAGGACGCATCTTTATAAAAACTTCTCTCTTATTTTAACTAAGCTTTACGTTTACTTTTGAAACATCCTGTATAACGGCTTGAAAGTGCAATTGGGTAAATCTTTGTAAGAAAATAAAGAATATTCACCAAATCTTTTCAAGTTATTTTTGTTACAGACAGAAATAGATTCCCAGGTAATTTTAAAGTAACTACAGAGTTATACTTCTTTTCATATTTGCAATATAACTAAATGTCCTAGCAATTTACAAAAACTCGAATTATTACAATATTTAATTTAAAAATTCAGTAGGATATTCTGAAAATAATGGCGAGTAAGTACTGCTATCTTAAAGGATCAATAGCTAAGATAATCCGTATAAATCTAAATCCTCTAAAAATAACGTTCTTGTACCGTAGAAAAGCAAACTCGCCAGCGATAAAAACGTCCTTTTGAAAAATGCTTTCTTATGCAAGACCAAATCCCTCAAGTAAAAAATTCTTGTTGTTGGAACATATCCTGCTCTGGATTTAAACTGCAACCGGCGTTAGTTCCCATACTGCTCGACGCGGTCCTTTTGTCACGATCCATTTCACTTCCAAAGAAACTAGATTTACGCGAGAGCATGCTTTGCAATAAAATGCGTTTTACTTGACTGGACAATACGAGAGGAGCTTACAAATAGATGCCAAGAAATAATCAGTTCAAATTGCAATTTTAGAGGGAGGAGTTGGCTGTGAAGTGTCCACATAGTTTCTAAGAATGTCAAAAAAGACCCATTTCAATAATTGACGGGCATGATTCTAAACTCTTATTATACAAATCCGACAATAGAAGCCTCATTTATTTATTTGAATCTTAAAACGAATCAGAAAATAAGTTATGAAGTCCTAAATGACTAATTTTGCAATTCTAAATTTACAGAAAATACGACAAAGGAAAATTTGATATTGCACAGTTTTACCAGGCTTTATATTTTCTGAACAATGGACTCTCTCAATTTTCAGTATTTAGAATTGGAATACGCCTGGCTTTGAACGTCCATGTTTGTTATTGTTGCTTTTTCTGGTGCGGTGAAATTCCAAACAAAGAATAATGACTGTTGCTAATACATCACAAAAAATTCAAGGAATATCAAAACATGCTTTCTCATTCGCTGGAAAGTTTTTGTTGTAGTTTGTACTTCGGAAAGTTCTGATTTTAGAATTTATACTCGTCAGCCAGTTTGGGTTTGAGCAACTATATTTTCAGAAACATTAAAATATCTTTTATCATCGATGTCAGTTTAGAATCCTACTGAGATAAATTTTCTATTAAATAAAATTTATGAATGTCTATGAAGGGTTATTTTATATTTTAGTGGAGGTTTTTAAACCACACAAGTATTATATTTTTAAGTCACATGAGGACTGAATAACCTTGTTTGTAAAACATGTTTGTTTGCTTTCAAAAGTCGAATTTAACGTCAGCAAAAATTAATTAATTTTCCAAAACCAACTGTAATAGGTGTCTAGTACTCCGGAGAATTTTCAAATTATGCAAACGTCATTCAATAAAGAGACATTACGAAATTTAAATATTTTCGCATAAACGAAAGCAATCGAAGTAACGGTAATACATCAGCTTAGAATTTATTAGACTTTTATACATATTAATGGCTGGTTTTACAGGTTCGCACAGTTACTGTCGCTCGCCACATTCTTTATAGCCAAAGTTTGATACTAACGGATTTTTTTGTTTACTAACAAGCATCTAAGGAGGAGCATAAAGTCATGCCATTAAGATAGCGATGATTTTTTTGTGTCATGCTATAAAACGGTTTTCATAAAATTGATCGATGTATGCTGACAAAGTGAGTGAAGGTTTGTGAATAGCTAAACAGAACTGATTTAGAAAATGTTTTAAAACTTCTGTGTGTTTGTATTTATTTAACAAAACCTTTCATTATCAAATTTTAATGTTTGAAGCACGGTTAGAAGAGTGAAGATCTGTTTCCGAAAATTGGATTATTTTTCTTAATCGGTGTTGTTATAGACTACTTACCAAATCAATTTGAGTATCGATAAGAGCTTTGGATATTACCACACCCAGAGCGGCTAAAGATGATATAACCGCACTCAGTGAGGTAATATACGTTACCGCACCCTTTTTTAGAAAACAAAGAATAAATTAAACCAGAACTTATTGATGAAGATAACATAGTGAACAATTACACGTTTGCTTATGGTACTTAACGAAACTAGTTTCAAAACTATCAATATTAGGTAAAACTTTAGTTCTGAAATTGTGGTTTTGGTTATTATTTAGTAGCTTCTATTATTTTATTTTCTAGAAAAGTCAACAAACGTCGCACTGACAAAACTATGCAAAATGCAATAATAGCTGTAGGTACAAAGTGAAGCCCAGATACTTGATAAAACGGAAAAACAATTAAGCACAGATCTACTTTTCTAAAAACAAGAGCATTTATACAACAGCAGGAAAAAGAAGAATGGATAACGCATTACTGAACTTGGACATGGTAGATTCCTAGAGCTTTTAGTTTGATGAACTCGACTTAATATAATTAGTTAAACCCTATCTTGTTAAAAAAAGGTGTAGATGAGAAACTACCTACTAAAAGGAAATCTTCTTGGCCCAAATTGGGTTTCGTGTTTTATTAAAAGGCATTAGAACCGTCTTTTAGCAAACCAAAATGCAATGAGTTTGTGTCTTTTATCTGCCTACCTAATAATTCGACGTACTTCATGCAACCACTTGGTGCTACGTTTTACGGCCCCTAAAAAACCAGCGATAAATACTCACAGTATGAAAGAAAACGTGCAGGATCAATATATCAACACTACCGAAATATGCTTTCAGCAGCTACTAATTAGACTTCGCAAAGTTGATGGAAAATAATAAGGGCTTTGAAAAGCTGATATCAGGTTTCAGAAAGGTTTATATCCATTGTATCCCTGACAACCAAAGAAGGAGGACGCTATGGAAGATATTCAGTACACCATCTCTTGCTACAGTTACAATTGAGCTTGACAGAACTGTAGCAGCTAGTGATGTGGTATCAACTAGCACTAGTTACAGTAAAAAAATCAGACACCACATGATTTCCTTTTACTACTTACAAAAATGTAATTTTGGAATTTTTCAAAAATTGTATTTCTTCCAGAAAAGATTTTTAAACAAAGGTTGTAGATAATTACACAATATTTAACAATTAGGCCAGTCGACAAGTACATTAATATCGGGAGCAATTCCGGAAAAGCTGGAATATACTTTAATTTGTTTTATTGAGACTTAGAAAATATATATTAATTTTGCAGCCCTTGGCAGTCCCGGATTTAACCGACATGTTTAAAAATGGCTAAAAATTTTATATTTTTTCTAATACTAGTGAATATCGCGATTAGTATCAACTTTTGAACAAAATACTTGGTTATCAAAATTAAAGAAGAAAAAATTCTCTACAAAATATGTTCTCAACATTTTTCCCATACATTCGCTTGCTTCGAATCCATAGGCGTCGAAATATTTTCTTTCGAGCATTTGCTTTTTGGTATTATTATTGACGTTCGATACCGTAAAAATTCCTTTTTGGTACTATATACGATTTCTATTACTTAGGTAATTATACCGCTTACTTTGTACTTGTTTCCACACCACTTAGAGGTAGAATACTCGGCGCGTTTATAACCAATAGGCCTAATCCACTATGTCAACCTTGCTAACTTCAAGTTTCTTTTGATGTTAACGGCTCATCAATTTTGTCGCCTTTTTGATATTGATGGTTGTTCAATATAACTCTGAATATCACCCTAACTCTTAAAAATATGTCTCATATTACGGATTGGTTCATCATCTTCGTTTTCCTCGTCTAATTTGACCACGTCCACAGTATTCAAACAAGATTTACCCCGCAGAAACCACACATTTCTGAGCAATGCAAACCTGCTTTACGACAGCTACAAGCTAGATTACAACCTTTGGCACATTGACAAGAAATGAGTTCCATTAATTATTGTGGAGCTGCGTCTTGTGCTATGGAGATGGGCATTAACCCATTCTTTGAATTTCCTCAGTCTAAAGCTGATATTTCGTTTCTATACCGTAGCTGAATTTGGTTATAAGTACGAAACTAGTGCAAGCGAGCTGCGCCTTTGGTTGGTGGTAATGATGATGGTACGAAACAGCCACTAGATGCGTGTAGAAATAAAATGTTGCCCCTAATTGAAGCATCCAAATTCAGCTTCAATTCAAATAAATTTCAACACGCTCTATAACAGTTAATTTAAGCACAAAATCGCAGCGACTGAACTTCAAAAGTATCCCATGGAGTACTCTACCTTCATAATAATTCCATACGTTTGGAACGATCGAAGCCTCTATGTTATCAAAAGTGTTCTCATCTATTTTAACTGATGGACACTCTGTTAAAGTTGGTTGATTGAATCTTAATTTTGGAGCCACCCTGACAGTAAACATGTTGAAGCATCCGATAATGGACGAATTTACAAATAGAAGTCAACACCTCACGTCAAAATACTGTAGTATTCTAAATAAATATAGCAGTGGAAATGTAGCACCCCGCAACTAGTTTAAATTCATTTAATTTTGGATTCCTATACTAGTTTGTAATACAATTGGATACATATCAGATGAACGGGAGGGTAGTAATTCATTGTAACAGGGTATATGGCCAAATTTTGATATACATGCAACCATTTTCGTAGTTTCGCATTCAATTTAAGCAAATTAATAATAAATATTTTTAAATTTTACCATCGAATTTAGTAAAAGAAAACTAAAATCGCAATGAGGATTTTCTCAGAAATATGGACGTATTCTTGCATTCGCAGGCCAGGTAAGAAGCAGTTGTAATTTCTAAACAAATTGTTGTGTGTGTCACAGAGCCATGCAGAGAAATAACAAACTTGAAAATATTTTATGTTCCTATGATTCAATACTTGCAAAAGAAAGTTAAAACACCACGAAACTCATTTATTATAGTTCACAGAAGATATAGTACTGAAACTAACATCATATAATAGGATTAATAGCGCAACTTGCAGAAATTTTGAAAAACACACGCCTACAGCTACGAAACTAGGACTACATAATAGAACTGCAGGACCAACACTACATTTTGGAACTGAACACTAAAACAAACAGAAAGAAACCGGATAGAGGCAGCACAAATGAAATACAAACATAAGAACAGAACTTATATGGACGATTTTCGAGGACGATGGAAAGATCACATCGAAAGAATGAATGAAAGAGGACTACCCAAACAAACCATTCGCTATTAACCAAGAGGCAGAAGCAGTTGAGGTAGACCGGAATAGCGATAGTAGAAACAATTTTCAAGCCCGGAACAAATCTACTGAGGCCTAATCTTTGAAAAGTTCTCATGATGATGATGATGATGACGATCAAGTTCACGAGAACGAACGACGAAAGAACTGATAAAGTGCAAAATGGGTTCTCATAATGGCGTATGCAGAGAGCAAACCAGCGGACGTTACTCGACAATTTTGTGTCTTCTGAATACGGGTAGTTAAAGTTAAACGATGAGAAAAGCTGAGCAAAGGAGTACTACTGCTTCTTCAAGACAATGCACCGATTCACATAGAGGGAGTTACGTTAGCTGCCTTGAGAGACTGGCCTTGTAAACTTTTTCCTCACGCTGCTTCTTCACCAGATTGAGTCCTAAGCCACTAATTCTGTTTAAAAAAACTGAAAAAGTACTTCCGGGAAGCATTACAGCTCCAACGAAGACGTTAAAAAGTCATAGCAAAGTTGTTTTGCGACGTTGAGACTGTCAAGATTATTGGTGTTGCAAGTAATTATGTAATTTTTTCAGCATGTCACTTTGTTCTTCCACATTTAGGCTACGACCCCACTTTTACAACAGATGATAGAAATACATTCCGTTTTTAAATAAATTGCAGCAAAACAGGTCTATTTGCATTCAGCTTAGCATCAAATAAAGGCGAGTTGTTTACGCCGCTGACGCGATGGAGGGAAAATGAAAAACAAATAGAGCTCCGGTCCCACGCAATCATTCACCGCACAATGTTATCAGAATGGCCAAGACGAATTACCTTAATTAGTCTTTGGCGAGAGCGTTATATCGATGTCAGGATGTCACTTACCGATCCTGCTGTTTTCCTGCGGCACGTAATTCTGCTGCTTTTGTCCGGCCGAGTGCAGCGCCACCAGAGAGACGGCGGAAGTCAGCAGCAACCACTTGGCACAGCCCAACATGATCACAAATATAGGGATGAGCCGGGATCGATTTTAAATTAAATTTCGTGGTTAGAGCCTTCGATAGCGTATAATTGTATTGTGCGAGTCTCGGAGGCGGAAGGTGGGTCAGCAGCTAACTGTAAATTATAACGTGTTTCTACGTGAGGAGATGCTCGCTCTTGAATTTATACCACGGCCGAATTTAAATTCCAGGAGTTTGCAACTGCAGGCCCCAGCACCGTTACACGTCGAGTTTTTTGAACCACTGAAGAGATGTTTTGGAGGAAGCGTTATATAGCTTAGGGTGTGACTGCAACGGTTATCCCCGATTAAGAAACATATTCACAACAGGGCATTGCCCAGTGAAAGTGAACTTGAACCGGACCTAAAGACGAAAGTGAAACTGCACCGAAGAAAATCCGATGCCTAATTCCAGTAACTCATTCATATCGGCTCAGGTTACATAACAATGAGTCGGATTTGCCAATTCGGATAAAAGTAGTCCACGCATGGAGTCGTGTAGGCTTCAGGAAGGATTTGAACCCAAGCCCATACGTTAGCACGGAGCATTCCGGATTTAACCCGGAGTATTTGGGCTTACCAACTTTATCTCTTTGCTTCCGGAAGGCGAATTGAATCTGGGGACAATTGAATCGAAGCTCTGAACATATGAGGGTTGAAAATATTCTATTCAAAATGTAGATTTTCAAATGGTTCAATTTGTTCGTAGTACCGATCAAACACATTTTTCTATAAAGCAAAATAGTATTTTAAACGTATACAATTATTGCAATGAATATGCTAAAAATGGAATTTCTTAAATACGCGAGCTTCCTTAAGTCATTTATAAAATTAGTATTTCGTTGCTGGAACAATTGTGGAAATACCTCTCAAAGATATGTGAAATTAGTCAAATATTTATCCATTTGTGACACCATGACTGCATACAAACATCTTTCTATTTTTTTTCCATTCGCACCGGCAGTCTTGTGGCCGCAGTCTTGTGGCCACTCATTTGAATTTCTTAACTGTATTTTTCTGTGCCATTAAAGTTGAAATTTAATGCCTGAAGGTTTTGTAAAGTGTTTTTAGCCCCTTCTTAGCCATACTTTATATGCGACATTTCGTACGCAGTATTTTTACAAATTAATTTTCCTTGATTGCTTACCTAGCTAGCTCAGTATGCATGAAAATCTTACTTTAATTAATTGCATGGCTTTGCAATGTCAATATCTGTTGAAACTGGAAGCTGACTTGCAGTTGTAATGTTTTCTGAGCTAAAACTGACTTCAAACGTATGCACAAGAAAAGCCAATTTGATCACACATAAAAGCAATAAAGAATATAGCATTAAACCTTAAACTGAGTAGCCATTCTTAAACACAAAACTGTTAAATGAAAATGAATACTCTACGCGAGTTTGGTTTAATGGTTTCTGTCGTAGAAGTACATTTAAACAACATTAAAATATGGCAGAAATAACTGAAATAACTTAACTACGCGAATATTAAATTGCACGAAAGCACGCTACCGGATTTCGTGCATCAAAACCCAGGTTCGTAATTCGCATAGTCATTTAATTGTTCTCAGCAAGTGGGATGTTCAGGGAATCGCTAAGATATATGATGAAGTTATGAATAAATAAAATTGGCCTGATATAAAACAGACATAGACATACTTACAGAAGTTAACCGAAAGAACGGACAACAGAAGAAAAGCACGGATATATTTGTGTGTATATAATGGGGTCTCAAAGGAAGCAAAAGCTAAACGTGTAGTGATGTTAGCGATTAAGAAGAAATACAAATGACTAATAAAGTGCTGGGACAGCATAGAGGACAGGATAATTAAATTGAACATTAATTTGAAAGACCATGATGTTCTAGCAGTCGGTGTTTATGCTCCAAAAAAAAGAAAGCCAAGAATGAACTAAAATTCACGTTTTATATAAATAGGTATAATAAAATTAGCGGAATACATTATGAATCCGAAAGAGATTTTAACTTTAGGCGATTTTAATGGTAAAACCAGAGGAAAAATCAATGACGCAGTTAGCGACAATGGTGGGAAGCTTATTGAAGTATGGAAACAACTCGAGTTAAGAATGGCAAGTGGGTGGTACCAACACAAAGACATGCATAAATACACATGCGAAAGGAGAAGCCAGAAACAAAGATCTATAGGTGATTGCTTAATAGAGAAACAAAATGCTAAAATAGTAACAAAAAACATGAAGCAGGAAGGAGTGCCGAATGCGGGACTGAACATTACCTACTGAAGACTAAAGTGTATTTTCTCTATAAATGAACAAGAGAAGAAACGCGTGAAGAAACAAGTAAATCTTCGATAGAACTGATATATAATCTAGACAGATTATTGGACGACTCTATATAAATGTTTATATCAATGGAGATTAGCGGGTAAACCAGCTACAATTCAAGTACGGACTGTCAGTATAATGTACGAGAGTGTAAAATAATGTATTCAAGAAACTACAAAAGAAGCTCTTGGCTAGTAACGTGTATGTGGAAACCCTAGAAATCAACAATGGTGAAACACAAACATTGAAAAATATGATAAGAATAAGAATCAGGGATACTTAAAATGGTTAACTATAAGAGATAATGATGATAGAATAGAGTATTGCCGCTAGAGAAAAGAAGTACAAAAAGGAGTAAACTATGCAAAAAATTTAGCTTGGGAAAACGCCTGTAGAGAAGTAAATAAGTTCACAGGCAACACACGAGCCAATAAAGCATGGAATCTTGAGAACACAAAAGAAAAATAAGGAATACAATCTCTTAATTAAAATGGATACCTGGAAGAGCTATTACAACCAATTACTAACAAAAAATGGACAACAGTTGGATCAAGGAGTAGATTGCAAAGAAGAAGGCAATCCAACCAACAATAACAGAATTGAGGAACCACAAATTTAAGAGGCTTTGAAAATTATATGCAATTCCTAAAAAGCGCCACTTGTCAATTTGCTGACCACATCACTGTACACCGGTAGCGCTTATAATTAAAGAAGCACAATACCTTACAGAACCCTAGCAGCCGCTGTGTTGTGTCCAACGGCGCACATTCAACTGCTGACAGAACT